>JAMJFZ010003960.1:8205000-8703899 GCA_026225945.1 Cricetomys ansorgei
AGGAGGGGACAGTCTTGCTCTTTCCTAACAACACTCTTGGAAGACCTAACCAGGGTCCCGGGAGAACTACTTTAACCCCTTCCTAGTGCGGTGCCCCCCAGTGACCTGTGGCTAGACTCCCAAATGATGGGTCCCACAAATTCCCAGAACTGTGACACTGGGGACAAAGCTTCCACCACATGAACACTTGGGAGACCTACGCAAACCTAATCCAAACCCAAGCAGTCTCCAGCTCTGGGCGCACGCGACTCCCCTGCTGCGCCAGCTCGCAAATATTAATTAATTAGAGTAGCAATAAACGCACATTAAGAAAATAACTCCTTCTGGTCAGGAGAATGGAATCTCCGACGTGGGTAGTGGCATTCCAGTTGGGCCAGGTCAGTGACCTGGCCAAACGACCACCCCTAGGAAGGCAGGCTCACCTTAAGCCATTCTAGAGAGATAAAAGAAGTAATTAGCTCCTTAATGAGACAATGTGCTTCTGTGTCCCTAACTCAGTCTCTTACAGAGACTTCGGAAGCCCGCCCACTTTTCTGGATTGCTCAGACGATCTCCTCTTCTGCACTAAGCACGATTCCTTACTCTCCACAGCACCCGTCCCCGCCATGCTGCCTCCTGTCCACCATGTGCCTGGCCTCCGTGCCAGTTTAATTGGCCTAACTTTTCCCCCTTGCTCCTCTATTCTTTTCCTGGTAGCTGCTGAGATTTATAGCTTGCCTGCCTTGGGGTGGTTTTCTTTTAAAACTAATAAAATTGTTTTTAAGCTTCTATTCAAGTCCATTCTTACATCAGTGAGACTAAGAACCCCAAGAAGGGATCCGGGACTCCCCTGAGTGACAAGGCTGCTGAGTGCCCCCCAACTCCCCTGTCCCTTGAGCCCTTCCCCTCCTGTCTTCATATTCCCCCCCTCTGTGCTCCTGCACCAAGACTGCATTCTGATTTAAAAATAAATAAATGCGTTGTTTATTTTTAAATCCGCCAGTAGAAGTGAGCGTTCATGTTCACTTTGGACCTTAAGCTTCTGTAACCATTTCCATATACACCCTAGAAACGACAGCCCAAGCTTTTGCTCTTATAATTACTTTGAAAACTGGAGTGCAAGCTTATTAAATCCAGGGATGCTGCGTGGGGACAGCTTTTGGCCCAATGTTCTCTAGTCTTTGTCGTGGGGGAAACTCAGGCATCCTTTGAGGTCTCCAGACAGAAAAGTGACGACACTGCCCCTCCCCCTCCTCGTTGCACTGCCTTGTTGGCTTTGGTTTTCCAGCTCTAGCTCTTGCTGCTTAAGCATCTGTGCTCTCAGCAGTGTTGCCGGGGGATGCTGAGATTAAAGGGTACGGGGCAGAAGGCTCATGCTTTGGAGAAACCTTTTTGTTCCTAGGATGTATGTGGGAGGCCCATAGACAAAAGCAAATCATCTCGGGTTACATAAAGGTCGTGTTCTGATGCCTCCCCAGAGCTGGAAAGCAAGTGCCTTCCTGATTACTCTGCTTGTTGACACCATCTTACATGATATGACCTAGGGACGCACACATCAGCAGATCACACACCCTCTATTCTCCAATTTTGCCTCCTTTACATATTCAGTGTAAGGCAGCTTAATCCAGAAAGCAGAGAGAAGCTGAATCTCTGGGCCTGGCCCCCAGGTGGTTGGTTCATAGGACTTTTCTTAAACAGCAATCCTGCTTCCATTTGCCATGGCAATGGGGCCCCAGCCCGTGTAAGGTCTTCCACGCACATCCTAATATTAATTTTTGTTTTCCCATCCATCATTTTTACTTTTTGTCAGTTAATCTGAGTGGCTTTCTGTTATCTCGTGCAAGGTCTACACAAGCTGGCCTCTTCATCAGTATGAAGAGATGAAATGCCATCTTGTCAACCCCTGCATATCAAGATGTCATAGGTAAAATTCCTGGCCTTGGTTGGCAGCCTTGTCCCCAGCTCCTGAGATGATACAGCTTAACCGCGTCTGTATGTTCGTTCCTGCATACCGCACAATGTCAAGTTGTTCCTGGTTTGTTCTTGTCTTTCTGTGACTGTATTCTTTGGCTGTGTTGTTGGGGTGCCTTTACATATGCCCGTACCCCTTCACAAAAGTGTCTTCTAGAGAGCTCTTGGAGTACAGGTGTTTATCCAACACTTGTTAAAGCACAGGCCCTTTCCACCTCACAGAATCCTATACGTCAAGGAATAAAATGTGGTCGAGCTCCCAGTGTCCGTGTAAAAGCAGAGCAATACAACGCTCTGCAACAGCAGAATGCTTTTTATGTCTTTTTTTAAATCTCAGTGGATTCTCACATTCTTAGCTTGGGTTTCCCCAGGATCAGAGCCTGAGACCCAGGCAGGCATACAGGAAGTTTATTTAGGAAGTAGTCCCAGAGAGTGGCCACAGAAGATGGTGGAGGAAGACAGCAAAGAGGGACCAGCTCAAACATGAGGACCTGTTGGCCACCACACTGGTGGCTGGTGAGACCCCAGAAGACCTGGGGATCCCTGAGAACTATCCCACAGTGAGCATTGATGGCCATGTAGATGCCCATGCTTTGGGCTGTAATCTAAGTGGAGTCAGCCTGGGGTCTGGAGGAGGATCCTCATCAATGGTAGTCTCTGGGATGGCCGTAGGGGTTGAAAGTGGTCACCAGAAGTGTGCCCTGTGATGGCAGGGTGGCACTATTGGGGCTTCTTAATAAGGGGAAACTGAGGCTCAGAAACTTTAAATGTCTCTTCTAGTGTCTGAAGACCAGAATCTGCAAACTGACAGAATAGTCTGGCCAGGGTGGGGTTTTGAGCTATGTCGAATATGGCCTTTGATTATAGCTCCAAGCCAGCAATTTGTGTGGTGGCTGTGTGGGAGAGCAATAGCAAATCTGAAAATGACCCATCAGAGAGGGTGAGAATGCAGACCGGAAATGCCAGCTGACATCCTACAAGGGGACTTAGGCATGACCTCGCCTAAGCTGGAACAGCCAAAGTATGGAGAAGAAATTCCTTTTAACCTCAGTGAATAAGTTGCGTCCAGGAGATCCCACAGGCTTCTGCCATGTGTCTGTTACTAGGAAAGTTAACTAGTTTATCCTCCTTCCTATTAAAGGTGAGGTGAGCCTGAGAGTGCAGGTGGGCCTGAGAAATCTCACAACATGCCCTGCTGTGTGCTGCCACTATGGACAGATGCCAGCCAAGCCCCTTGCCTCTTAATCCTCTTCCTCATAGCAATGAGAAGATGCAAAGGATTTCAATGGAGAGAAGTCTGAGCTGACATTGACTGCTGCTGAAATGTAGACAGGGTTAGCTCGCATAAAGACTCAGTTGTGCACCTGCCAGCCTTTACCTATGGCAGTTACACCTGATGTCCTTTACCTGTGTCGAAGAACATCTGCCGGTCTTCACCTGTGATGTTATATGCCTGCTGTCCTTTACTCATGACACTGTAGTCTTGCCGTATCCTGAACTGGTTGCCTCAGAAGGCGTTTTCTCCGTGTGGGTGATGCCTTTCTCCTAATAGTTCTCATCCTCCTCCCTGAGCTCCCTTCTATATGACTTGCCCTAGGTTGGAAGGCCATGATACCTCTGTGGGGGTGGAGGCATATGTGTATTTGTCCTTTCTTTGTTAATGTGCAGTGGTGCAAACCTGGGGAGACACTGCAGCGTGATGCCAGGAAATGTCAGACCCCAGCGTGCTCTTCATGTTGGTCATAGGTCTTTCGCTTTAATGATTTCATTACAACTAAACTTTGCTTGTCTGACCTAGTTACGGGGAGATCTTCCTCTTCTGTTTGATGAGATTATCTCTCCTTTAACCTCTGGTTCCGCTCCCACTCTTCCAAGTGTTTCAGGCTAGAGTTTTTTCATGTTTTTGTTATTTATTTTCATACTTGCAGTCCCTTGTGTGCGCATATTTCACAGGGCTGCACATGTGCTGCATCTTGCTGAAGCCAAAAGTGACCAGTCTTTTTATAACACAGATTAGAAAACGTCTGTTTCACAAGGCCCTGCTTTACACATTCCTCTTTAAAGTTAAAATACATCTTTAAGCATTTTAGCAAACTCACCTTAAATCTGATTAGCAGTTTGGTTTTTTGTTTGTTTGTTTGTTTGTTTGTTTGTTTTGTTTTTTGGGTTTTTTTGTTTTTTTGAGTCAAAGTCTCATGAAGCCCAGGCTAACCTAGAACTCTATATAGCTTGTTGTAAACCTGACCTTGAACTCATGACCTTCCTTCCTCAGTCCACCTCCTAAGTTCTGGGATTGCAGGCAAGAGCCAACCACATCTGGCTATCTATACATACTTAATTTTTAAAGAAAAGATAATTCAGGGGCTGAGACTATAGCTCAGTTGACAGAGCGATTGCCCACCATTGGTGACGCCCTGGCTGGACCCTCAGCACTGCATTACAAACAGGCGCAGTGGTGCACACTAGCTGCTCGGCACTCGGGATGGAGTCAAAAGTCCAAGGTCACGCTCAACTACATGGCAAGTCAAGATAAGCCTGGGCTACATGAGAAGGGAGCACCAGCACAGGGAAAGCATGGAGTGCTCACCACTCACTCATACAGAGACAAAGCACGCAATGGTGTAACTCCTGCTAGCTGAAATTTATAATCACTTCACGATCTAAAACTTGAAAAGAAGTATATTGAGTACTTCTAGGTGTGTTTTCTCTGTGCCATTCAAATTTTAATGGTTGGACTGGGACCACTGTTCACTTGTAAGATTGTAGAAAACCCCCGAGCATGTTCTTATGTGTGTCAGAATTGCCCTGCAAACCACATGCCCTGTATTCTGAGGATGGCTGTAGTTTGATTCTACTGAGAAGAGGCTCATCTGGGAACTGCAAATGGTGACCATGACTTGGGGCAGATCGAGTGTCTAATTATGTCTCCTGACCCAAAATGAGCAAGTGTCTACCACAAAATACACGCTGTGCTGAGGTTCTCAATTACAGAGTCCCAGCTCAGGGCTGATGTCGCTTCTGATTCCTGTTCAGAGGGAGTTGGTCAGACTTCTGCTGCGGGGCTGTCACACACGTTGGAGAGGAGAAGAGCTCCTCTCCTGTAGGCGATAGGAGCAGGAAAACAATTTGGCTGTGAAACGAAGCCATGCTGCTCCAAACCAAACGTATTTCTTCTTTTCATTTTTGTGTGTGCATGCATGTGTGTGTCTCTGGGTCTGCTTTCTCACTCTGCCTTATTCTCTTAAGACAGGGTTCCTCACTGACCCTGTAGCTCACTGATTGGGCTAGACAAAACACACAAGGATGATAGATGATAGACAGACAGACAGACGGGCAGATGATAGGATATTTCGCATCTTGGCCTAGATACAAGCTATTGAAGGAACTCACATTTTAAAGACAATATCAAACTATAAGCTTGAGATCATTGAGCCCTGTGTATTTCCTGCATTTTGTGACTCAACAAAAAGAGCTTCAAAAGATGTTTAAAAATGAAACGTTTAATGTTTTTTGGTTTGATAGCATGGCCTTGTTTAAGATGGGTAATTTTTTGTCTCCGTGCCTTTCACCTGGGACTACCTACATAACGCCTAGAGAGTGGGCTTGGGAATATAAGTTCACACGCCATCTGCAGATGAAACCGTTCTAACAGCCCAAGGAGGGTTAAAGGATGCAGTTAGGTAAATTAGTAATTTAACATTCCGAAACATGACTCTTTCCGGATCAAGCATAAAAGGCATGTGCCCTTGGAAACCCAAGAAAGAATTCATACAGTTCCCATTAGTCTAAAAATAAATAACAAATAAATAAATGTCTGAGTCATGCATTGCATTTTAAGGGAGTTCAGTGGCGGAGAGAGAACATAAGCTATGCTGTGAATGGTGTCTCTGCCCAGTGTCCAGCGGAATAAGGCCAGAGTGCTCTGAGAAAGTGAAGTAAATGAACTGGCTGACTTCAGCTCTGTTTTGAGTTCCCCCAGTGCACCATTGTGTCGTGCTCTTGAGTGGCCGTGTGGAAACCTGAATGAGACAGCTGTGCAGGGACTGAGCGTGGCTAGGGAGGGCAGTTCTGCCTGTCTTTGAAGCTGTGCTGCAGGAGTCTCTGCAGCACAGGGGAGAGATTTAAACACAACTGCATGGAAGTTCCAGCTCAGCCCCATTGGAGCTGCTGGGGCTGCATTTTCTAACTTTCCATGCCTCCTTGAAAAAACTGACATAGGAACACTGCAGAGCTGGTCACTGGGCTCAGTTGTTCCGGTGCCAGCCTAGTGTGCATGAAGCTCTGGGTTCAGTTCCCAGCACCACACGAACTACTGGTCATGGTCACCAATACCTGCAGTCCTGGCACTTGGGAATGGAGGCAGACGGATCACAGGTTTGTGGTCATCCTCTACTACATAATGAGTTCAAGGGTAGCCTGGGCTACATGAGGCCTTGCTCCAAGGAGAAGGCAGCAGCTTACTGTGGTAGGTTAGTATTTCAAATCAAATTGAACAATTAGATTCCAAAGTCTGTGCTAAGGCACCCTGAGTCCCTCCTGTAAATGGATAACGCCGCAAGGTGTGTGTGTGTGTGTGTGTGTGGTGGGTGGGGGGGAGTCAAGGGGGCAGGGGGGGCGCGGTTAAAATGCTCAAGGAAAGCCTTCCAGATTCAATCCTGCCAACTGCTAGAAGAGTCAGGAGCTCTGGGCCCCTGGTGATAGTTTGATTGTCCTTCTGCAAAGCTGAGTTTCTGGATGACTACTGTTGCAGAAAGCAAGCCCAGCAGGATAAAAGATGGAGCTAGAACTTAAGGGAGCAGTGTCCACTTTGACTCCAGAGAAGCTGGACAGTGCCTGTAGGCTAGTCCACTCCAATCATACTTAAAAAACAAATCCATTTAGAAGGCTGAGACAAATTTGAGGCCATCCCGGGCTACGTAGTAGTACTTTGTCTCAGAAAAACTTAACAAAGTGTCCTTTATTTCTTGAAGTTTATGTGCATTTATGTTTTGAAATGACTGCTGAGTAAGTTGTTTGGACCTAATGTGTTTAGTCAATTCATTTATTAGGTGTTTCTTTCAACCTCGGATGTGGTGTGAAAAAATAATAGTAATAAGCGAGACATTGCGATGACAGGAACTGAGAAAACTGGGAACACATCGCACAGAGACTTACCTTCAGTGTGATGGAAACCCAGCCCTCCCTCCTCTTTCCCTGTATCCAATCAAGATATTGTCTTAAATTGCTATCGACGTGCTTGTTGGAA
The DNA here is from genome assembly GCA_026225945.1 of Cricetomys ansorgei. Taxonomy (NCBI): domain Eukaryota; kingdom Metazoa; phylum Chordata; class Mammalia; order Rodentia; family Nesomyidae; genus Cricetomys; species Cricetomys ansorgei. Next base: position 8,212,196 of record JAMJFZ010003960.1, read on the forward strand.
AACTGGAAGCATAGACAGAACTACTGAGTCATCTAAGACCTTAGCTAGACCTTAGCAAAGGTCTTCTTCAGTATTTTCTGGCAGCCATACTCCTGAGGAGCTTGATGGCAGCCTCTGTCCTCCCTAGGTGAGCAGCCTTTCCAAGCAGCCAGTACTTGGTAGCAGGTCCTCAGAGCAGCGTGCAGGTGCTGTGGGATTCTGTGCTTGCCCCTGGGCCAGTGCCTTTGGGTGGTAGGTGGAAGTAAGGAATGGGGACCACCTTTCAGAGGGCAAGCTTGCCCATTGCTGTTCCTGATTTATAGTTTGCGCATGTCCAGTTCCTCGCCTGGTCCAAGGTGAACAGTCCTGGAACGCTGTGCTGTACAGAAAAGCCGAACTGACGAGTGCACAGCCATCTCGGAAGTAAAGCTTCAGCGTGGTTCTCCAAATGCTTGAATCATTTTCCCATAATTAGTTGCAGTTCTGGAGGCCTGCCCCCCGCCCAGCCCCCTCGCCTTGCTTGCACGACTGTTCAAATGGAAGCTAGTGGAAAATTCCTGTCCCCTTTCACTCGGCTGCCATGAGTTATAAAAAGCATGCCATTCAGAACCGACTTTTCTTCTGCATGCTTGGGTTTTTACTCACAAAGTGAAGAGGGGGGTGACTTTTAAGAGCTATGTTCTACTTATCAATGAGGTTAGGGGCTGCGGCACCACTCCAGATCACAGAGCAGCTGGCCCGGTCTGCTACTTCTTTGGGGGCTCATATGGGTATCGCCGAGGGCATCTGAGTGTACCTCTTTTTCAGAGCCACAGTGACATTAGCTCCACAAGTCGCCCAGAGCCTGTCCTGCCTGGCTCACTTGGTGGGAAAGAGGGGCAAAAACAAAAGACAGCGGTAGCAGAAGTTCTCTTCATATTGTTGGGTCCGTTTGTTTGTTTCAATCGAAACATGAGTCATCTTGCCCCATTTTTAAACCAGAGCTCGCTGTGGTCATCCTGTGATTTGGTCTTGACCCCTGTGAGTGGTTTAATTTGATCAGCAGTACAGGGCTCCTGACAACTTCCCTCAGCTGTAGCAATTCCGTTTCAAATTTAAGAAGCATGGGTGCCCGCTTCAATGTTGCAGCCCTGTGACTTACCGACCGTCCGGTGGAAAGGCCTACCCTGGAGTTTGGCTGCTTGGTGAGATCCACATTCTGTTTCCTTGGGATCTTGGCCCCCTCCTGGAGGGACTTTCAAGGCCAAAGTTAGAGCTAAAGTGAAGGACTTGCCTCCAGCAGTTTTCCTGCGTTCCAGCATTATCCAGCTGGTAGGTGCAGGCCTACCAGGATCTTTCCTCATTCCTGAACCCTCCAGCCCCCAACCTCTGTGGCTTATGTTGCCTTTGAGGGCAAAGTCCCTAGTATAAGAGCAAAGCGCCTTCAAAAATGACAGCAGAAAACTGGGAGTCAGGACCTGAATCCTCCTCTCTCATTATCCCCAGCAGCCAGGAGCCCTGCAGCAGAGGAACTCCGTTCCCACAGCACCTTTCATGTATGTTGGTGTGGTCCTAGTAACTGCTCAGGGAGCAAGGAGCAGCCAGCTCTAAGAGGGGCTGGCGTTGCTGTGTTCTGTAAGCACACCTGTTGGAGGGCAATGCTGACTAGAAAGACACGCCGAAGAAAGAAAACCCCCAGAGCTCACAGAAGCAGGCTGTACTCTGGAAAACTTGTGTGTACTGGTCCTTCCCCTCCCGTTCGACTATGGGAAAGGAAGGCAGCAAGGTAGCAGCACCAGCTCTGAATAAGCAGCAAGTGGACACTCAGGACCCCCCATCTCTACCCCCACCTTCCCATCCCTAGAATCTTCTGTTGTCTCTGTTCTAACCTCTAACCGTAAGCTAGGGGAAGTGTATTGTATTTGTCCAGTACTTAAATCCACTGAAATAATCTGTCAACTTCAGAGTTCTCCCTCAACACTCAAGAATGAACACCAAGACCACAACTCAGCATGGGCTCTGAATGGCAGATTTCTTTAGAAAATAAGTTGATCTTGGAATTCGTGCCCAAACTGCTTTCAAGTCGTTCTAGACTCCAAAGATAATAGTGCAAGGTATACCACATGGGTGTGGCCAACAGAGACGTATTGAAGTATTGACTTCCATGAAAGAGTACACATCCACCTGAACCAGTACACCTGGGAATGGCAATCGTGCTGTATAACAAATCACTCCCCAGTAACAGGGGAACACATTTCAGTGCATGCAATAGCATGAATGAGTCACTGAAACAATAAAACCACTGAGCAGAAGTATCGACTGCACTGCTCCTAGTTATATGAAATTCAAAACGTGGTTACATAAACCTATAACGGCTAGCAAAATAAAGATTACCTTGAGCAGAGAGGACCCAACCAGGAGGGGACACAAAAACCCATCGGCTGTGCCGGGCCCCCTCCATATGCTGGACTGGGGTGTCATTACACAGACATGTGAGAGTATATTCATCAAAGTATGTACTTGGGATGAGTGGACTGCAGCTGTGTACTTTGCCTCTTGAAAAACTGAGCTAAGTTTCACAATACAGCATAGCCCAGAGCCTTAAAGCAGCTGAGCCAGCATTCTGAATCAGAAAAACTAGAAACCGCGTCTGGTGGGTGAATGGTGGAATAGGGGTGCACGGACAGTGGGCCCTGACTTGTTCTTCTGGGCTTGTTTAGCACAGCCTTGAGAGAATGGCCTGTCTTGATGTCTAACTTATCATGAATCCTCCTCTACCTCTGAAAGCCTCACCTGTCTTCCTGTCTCTTGACCTATTTGCACATGGGTCGTGTGGCCTGGGGAGCATGCCTCTGTGATCCCTCAGGCTGAGTTACATGGAATTTCAATCCCAGAAGTCTCCACCTTCTGCTTCTCTGTCTGGTCCTGTGAAAAACAGTGCTTGGGGGAGGCGGGACAGCCACTGGCTACAGGGCTCCACACATGCCCATGTGAAGGTAAGTCCCACCTTGCAACTCCCGTCTCATCCCTCACTCCGCAGGGCACTTCGTCTCTCTGCACTCACAGCCAAATAATCTACCAGAATGGGGCCCTGCTTCTCTTCCCTTGTTTCCCGATTATTCAGAGTGGCGGGTGTGCTCTATAAGTGGCAGCTGTGTGCAGTAACAGAATTCCAGCCTTAGGGACCAAAGTTCAGTGGACCGTGTGTCCTGCGGACACAGGGGGATGTAGAGATCAGCTATCCGAGCTCAGCCTTGAAAATCTGACTTCTCATAGGACGTTCTGAGGTTTAAAAAAAAAAAAAAAATGCTGTTCCTTCCAGTGTTTCTCTTAGTTGAGTTTCTTCGAATGGAGAAGAGAGCATCTCCCTTCCATCCGTGTAAGTTGAACAAGACAGGAAGATTCATTTGATCACATGATTTGTATTTAAAACTGTGTAATTAAAAGGAGAAGCAGATACAGATTTGCCATTATTACCAAAGGGGACCGTGTTTGATATAGTCTATTTACAAGTTATAAAATGGACAATTATTACCTGAGGGAATAGTGCTCTGATTAGTCTTAATTTTTAACTAATATTTTTTTGTCCCAACTATCACCACTTTTAAGAACATTTCACTGTACAGTGTAGTTAAAATTATACTTGTCAGAAATTCTTGTTAACCCTTTATTAAGGTCAAATAAGTTTTTATAAGGAAAATTGAATCTGTTCCTTCGTAGTTAAAAATAATAAGGAATTTCATAAACATACCACAAATGTTAAACAGATAATTAGCTTGTGGTTGGAATTTGATGGTTTTATGTTACTCAGCAAAATGTAATGTATTCTCTTTAGCAGCATTTTTGCACCAGACTTTCCCGTTAAGGAGCCCAGTTTGTTCAGGGAATTTTAAAGTTACATCTGTATCTAATAAGCACTCAAGATTCCAAAGACTAGATAGTCTAATAAAACTCAAGACTCCAGCTATCTTCAGACTAATGTTTATCATCATCTAGTAGATACCCCAAAGATTGATATCATCTGTTGATTCTAGAAATTTAATAGCAGGGGAAAAAATGCTTTCAGAAACCCAGAGAGGAATCAGAGGAAACACTACCTCTGAGTAATTCTGCATCTTGTCCAGCCGGGCATGGAGGTTGACTGCCCAAGATCCCCACCTAGAACAGCGTTTCTCAACCTGTTGGGTCGCCACCATCGAAAACACGTATTTCCAATGGTCTTAGGAGCTGAGACATCTCTCAGTAACAAAGTTATTCTGAAGTGGCAACAAAAATCATTTAATGGTTGGAGTCACCACAACATGAGGAACTGTATTAAGGAGATGTAGCACTAGGGAGAACCACTGAGGGAGGTAGTATGGTGGGGGTAGGGGTGGCAGCTGTCCATTAACATCGATGTGGTTCTGTCTTTGTTGAACAACAAAACATGCTGAGACACCCGCTCCCCAGTTGCAGACAAACCACCAAAGTCTGAAATGATAAAAATGCATTTAAAAAGAAGTGGCCATTTTAAAGGGCTCACCATGGGTCCTATGAATACAACAGGAGCTGGACAGGGTGGGTGGGAGGAAGATGTGCAGCAGACAGTTGTCAGGCACACCCATCTCCAGAGAGACCCTTTGTCAAGCAATTCACAAAACAAAGCCTTTGTACCTGCATGCTCACAGTCCGCCTGTTGAAAAGTAATTATTACTGTCAGAGCAGAGATGCACTCTGCATTCCCTAACCTCAGACAGCCATAGGAGTTGGGTCACATGACAAAACCTTTAAGTCACGTGAGCCACAATACAGTCTTGGTAAGCGTGGCTCTGATATCATCAATGAATTCCTCACAGTCAGTTTGGCGATTGTACAGCGTTTCACAGTTCCCAGTTCACTCTGTTGTTGGAAGCTCACGACTGTCCTGTGAGCTCACCACTGCTAACACGTGAAAAGCCTGCTCCAATCCTGAAAGTACAGAGCTGCGGTTTTAGCCAGCGCCCTTAGCTGAGTGAGGCAAGGGGTGACTCAGCCGATACTGAGTGGCCAGTCCTGCTCTTAGAGTACCACCGAGTAAGCAAAAGGAGCTACTGTGAAGGACTGCGCGTGTGTGACTCTAAGTGCACGGCATCATGGAGGGACACGTCTGAGGGAACAGGAAGGGATTGGTGGCTGCTGGGTGTTGGAAGGGAAAGGAGTGATTGGGGTACTGAGGATCTTTAGGGCATTGGAGACATTTTGTATGGCATGTTAGAATGACACAAAAACGCCGCTATGCTGTTCGTCTAAAAGGCACAGAAAGAACTCAAGATTTGCACCATGGATTATGGCTGGTAAATATGCCAGTGCTTGTTGACCAGCTTTAGCAGCTCTCCCCTCCAGTGTGGGATATTGACAATGAGGGAAGAGCTTTGTAGGCAGTAGCTGGGGAATCTCTAATTCCATCTCTAATCTCTAAACTATGAACCTGCAACTGCCAAGCATGCGCATGTGTGCACGCACAGACATACACAAACACACACACACACACACACACACACACACACACATACTTGAACAAAAGGTCAGTGAAATGGTTTGACTTTGCACCTTCAGGGTTATACCAGTAAAGCTAGCTCACTCCTCTCAGTCTTCTAATGGTTTGTTTTGTGGTTAAGTCGATGTGTAAGCACTGACAAGCTGGGGAAGTACCCCACAGCAAATCCTGACAATAGCGTGGACACAACACATAAACTTCATACACACATCCAGAGCTCTCTCTTTGGTAAAGAATGTCTCTATTCATACCCTGGACAAACATCAAAGTGTTTTTCCCCAACCCCCCAACCTCTTACCTCCCATTGCTTGACTTTGGCAAAATTCCTGAGGCTGGCTGTGGCCAGAAACAAATTGTCTGAAACAATCTTAATGTTTTCACCTCTTTTCCTTTCTGGTTGGTGGTCTTGACAGCCCAGAGGCCCCCTCGACCGGAGTGGGTGGGCAGCTTCCCAGCTCCCTCTCCAGCACATCTTGGAACAGAAAGTGGGACTTTATGCTAAAGGCCTTTCAAAGTCTCGCACAGCCCAGAGAGTTATGCTGAGAAGGGCGGCCTCCTTGCTGTAAATCCATGAGCAGACAATTTCATGGCATATTTCCGCCTTTTGGCTGTTGAGCGCTACTCCCAAGACATTCTCTAAGCTGCCAAAATAGAAATCCTCAGTTTGTCTAGAGTTCAGCGGGATGCTGCTAATTGATGGCATAAAGAGGTGAGCCCAGGGTGGGAGCTTGGATCAGGGGTAGAGGCCTTGCCTAGCATGCACAAGTCTCTGGGTCTAATTCCCAGTACCAAATCCACCAACCAACCAACCAACCAACCAAATACGAACCAGGCATGAGTCTAAATCTAGGCTTAGCCTTCCTTTTAGGAATTTGCAAGACCAGTTTCAGTGAAGGTGCAGCTGTATGCCCTGGAAGGCTCAGAAATCCTCTTAGGATCGGGTAACATGAGTTGTGGTCCTCATGCCAAAACTGATGACCAGACCCAAGCCATCCAGTAAAACTGAGCCGCTCCCATCAAACAAGTGCTTTAGTGAGTTGGAAGCAGTATCTGCACATGCCCAGTTGGCCTTAATGGGATGTGACAGCATGGATGGGGAAACCTGGGTGTTTGCTTCCTTTAGTACCTTATGAATGTTCTCTCTCCATAGGCCAATAGCAGCGTTAAACATTCGGCATACAGAAAATACTCATTCTCTGTGAGACTTGATTAACATAAAATAATTACATTTCTAAGGCCTTATCTTAGTATCTCATCCCTTAAGAGTTCTCTGTTTCCTTTCTTTTTTTAAAGATTTCTCCATTTTCCATAAAAATATAAAATAATGTATTTCCATAAAACTATACATTTTTAAGTGATGGATTATATTTTAAATTTAGTTTCCAGTTGCATTTTTTTTTAAACACTGAATGTTGGTTTAATATTTTCTAGTGTTATCAAATCTATTATAGAGTTTATTCACAGATGTGGAAGGTTGTTCAAAGGGAGAACTGAGGCAGAACCTGAAGCAGAAAATGCCCCTATGAGGACCCCGGGGACATGGGGCGCCCTGTAATTGGTTCTCCTTGGACTGCAAAGATAATAGCGCTCACTGTTGGAGAAGTGGTGCTGGGAGGGTTCCGTCCACTTCTCAGGAGTAGGTTCCCATCTTTTGTCACTTGGTGCAGGCTATGATTAGGGTGTGAGCATAAGGTAATTTCACGGGGAATATCTGATTAAAATACCCATTGAAAGACAGCCCGCGAGCACACCAGACCTAGAGTTTAGGTGGAGGGGGGCAAGGCCTGTCCCTTGTTTTCAAATCACGCATGAAACAGTAATTTTAATCCCATTGAACTAGCGAAACTTTTGTCTTCCAAGATTGCCCGTGTCTTAGCTATTCTCATTGTCATGGACTCGCCCGGCTCTGCTCTACCCCCATCTTAACCATGCATGCAGTGCTGGTGTCTAGCCGCCTTCGGTCCTGTCCATGCTAAGGATGCTAGATGGGAGGCAGTCCGGGTGGTTTGCCAGGTCTCGGTGGACGTGGGAAGGCCACGGCATGCTTCCTGAGACTGTGTTGTGGGTCGTTCACAGTGGTGTACAGCAGAACCCAGGGTTTATCTTCCATGCACTTCAAGAAAGGGCCTGGATCTGTGTGTAATTCCCAAGACTGTACGCATGCATCTCTTGGTTATCAGACACAGTCCTTGTTTTTACTGTCTAGTCTACCAAGTAGAATCTCCTGCCACTGCTTAACGCAGAAAGTCTTACCCAGGGCCTTCTCCCCCGTTTAGTAGCTCTGCCACCATCCACACTTAGGAAATGGAAGTCCCACCTGTCTGCCTAGATGGCAGAGCTGTCTACTCTGCTAGGTCTGCTGAGTGGGAGACATGCTCACATTACCGATTCTGGGCGTTGGCCAGGTTGCAGAACCTCTCAGGTTCATTTCCTTTTCATCTCTAACTAGAAGTTAAATTCTTGGTGAGTCTGGCTGTATATAAACATTATTCTTCATCCCATATGCCTCAGAATATTTGTCTGTAGGCATTTATTTATACATTGATGTGTTTAATTTTTTGTTTTCAACTTGAGAGGTACTGTGTACTGGCCATTTCAGAAACATGTCCATTTAGAAATAGCTATGATTTTCATTTTGTGAGAGGTTTTCTCTGCAGTAACTAAAGGCTTCACAATGCCCTCACACACTGTCAGCACCCCTGCCCTGCCTTTAGACCCCTTTCTCCAGACATGTGTTCATCCCTCTGGGTGGAGTGGGCAGACTTCCTGGGTGCCTCCAGGCCACATTCTCAAGCAGTTTCCTCCCCCTCTACTCACCCCAACATCCAGAGAAGACACTTTCTGGACACTTGGAGCCCCTCAGTCAATATTTTTTGAGCAAATAAATGAACTTTAGTGGCTCCGATCCTGAACAAGAAATGCCTCCGATGGTATTCACTCACCCACGTCAGCAAGCCTAGAAAAAACATGGTACTCCTGTCCGAATCCATATTCATATGCCCCTCTCAGCCTGGCATCTTCCCAGCTCTAACAGGTTCCCCTGCAGTCAAAGGAGGGCTACACACTCTTCCTTTTTCTGAGCTCCTCATAACCTCTGATCCACACAGTGCATGGTGTTATCACACCAGTGTATGCGCTGGTTTACAACAACATGTGGGAGATTGCACACACCATGCCTGTTCAGAGATATCAAGGGACTTTAAAGTGAGCTTGTGCCAAGCGTGTTACCCCACCTCCTGTTCTGATATTACTGCTACTGCTTCAGAGATACAAGCCTGGTGGGGAGTGGAGTGGGTTTCCTTATATCACAGAGAAAACTCTAGAACATAAGAGGTTCCTTAAAGTCAGAAGAACATACAAGAAAACTGACAATGTCTAGCTCAGTCCTGGTTAGCTAGTAGAGTAAGCCTTTATGCTGGCAAAAAAAGCCTGTTCTTGAAGGTTATATTCTACAGAGCAGATCTCTCTCTCTCTCTCTCACACACACACACATACACACACACACACACACACACACAGCCATACACACAGTCACAAAGGCAGAGGGTACTTTGTCATAAAGTAATAGAACAAATCTACAAATCCTGATCCATGGTTTAGAAGTAGTCTGCTCATGGTCCATTGCATACACCATCTTGATCCCAACTCGGGAAAGTCCCCAAGCTACCCCATCCTGCCCTCATTTCACGGGCAGTTGTGGAAAGATACAAAGTACCTCCATCCATCCCTGTCATAACTGTCAGTGCTCTCTCTCTTGCCTTGACATGTCACAGGTGGTCTTCCATCCCCTCCTCCTTGCCCCCATGCGCACTGGACTTCAACCCAGACGTTCCTTTTCCTCACGCTTCTTTCTTTGTTCCTTTCCCCCAGCTTCTTCCAGCCTCTTTTCTGGTCACCTGGTAAGCCAAGGAACATTCTGGACATAGTATAACACTGCTGTCTGTGTTGTAAGAAGGGAAGCCACGTGTTCCTATGTTGACCACTGTAGGGAGTGTAAGTCCTGGAGTGTTAACCTCAAAGGGAGGGCTGGAGGGAAGGAGGAGAAGAAAGGGTATTCTCTGCTTCTCTCGTTTTCATGGTTTGACTTTTGGTTGTTTGTTGTTGATGTTGTTGTTGTTGTTGTAAAACGGGGTCTCACTATGTAGTCCTGACTGTCCTGGAACTCACTACAGATACCAGGCTTGCCTTGAACTCTCTGGGATCTGCCTGCCTCTGCCTCCTGAGTGCTGGGATTAAAGGTGTGCACTTTTGATTTTAACTTTGCCTATCTCTTTCTCAACATTTTCATTTTTTAATTGTCTGTGTGTTGCTAAGATTGGTTTGAACTACTGTCTTTTTAAACACAAATATGAAAAAATATTTGGAATTTTTTTGTGTGTAAGTGGTATATGTTTGTGTACACATGTGGAAGTCAGAGGCAAATGTTGGGTATCTGTCTTAGTTCCTCTCTACCTATTTATGAATCAAGGTCTCTCACCAGATCTCACCAATTCAGCTAAACTAGCCAGCCAATGAACTCCAGGGACCTCCAGGGTACCCACCAAATGCTGCAGACACATGACGCCATGCGTAGTTTTCACATGGACCTCAGGGATTTTCATGCTTGTGTGGCAAACAGGTCACCAACTGAGCCATCTCTCCAGCCCAAATTTTTCAGTTATTTTATGAGTTAAAATAAAATAAGCACCATGGGCCTCATTATCCTTGTCAGCTTTGAGGTACTGGGACTAACTTGCAGGTATACTTCTAGATTACCACCTGTTTGTTAACTGCATAGACCCATTCTAAGTGAAGTCAAACAGCTTTTCCAATTTCAGCATTGAGACCCAATAATAGATTATCTCCTCTCTCAACAGGAAGGAAAGTATGAGGGAAGTCATTTCTTAGCTCCAGGCCTTTCAGAATAATAGTGTGATGCCTGAATAGTTAATCCAAAATGTTGGGCAACCCTGTTTGATAGGCAGAGGCCGCCTGACTACAGCAAACAAATTACGTATCCATGTACACTAAACACATACCCTTATGCTCTGTGAAGAGTTGGCATGTACTGTGCTAGGCACCATCTGGCTGTGGTAGCTAACACACTTCTATAGTGAAAAGTTACACACAGTACTGAACCTGCACTCTTCAAACACACTACCCTTCTCAACCCTAGTGAACCTCATCCCTCCCATGCCTCAAAGTGATGATGCACATATCTAATGACCACAGCCATAGCGGTTTCTCCCTGAGATCTTGAATAGATGGTTTAATCATCTTATCTAAATGCAAAAAAAAAAAAAAAATGCTTCTAGTACCAATCACATTACATGCACATTTCCCAACTCAGCATGTAGTTTCTGGGGGTACAGCTGCCGTCGTCCAGCTGAAGGGCACAGCGACCACGGGTGTTACGGGGCATGGGAAGGCATCTTTCCCATAATGAACCAGGCTCTGTATTCTTTAGTATGCAGATAAAGAGTGCTTTGCAGCTATGCATGAACACACACACACACACACACACACACACACACACGGGAAGGGCTCCTCTGCAAACTTCTTGTCATTTGTTTTCCCATTGGCAGCAATTATGTTTTCAGGATCGTAACTGCCTTGTTCCCACTGCATTTGAATGACGAACTGCAGTTTCCAGACCTTTCTTCAAAGATATCTTATAATCGCTTTTAAAGAAAGAAAAGGATTGACATTCCTGGATTGTACTCGTGTTGTTTAAAAACCGGCACTGAGGGCCGGTGGCAGAGGAAATGTTTACATCAAGCTAATAAGCATTAGCTGTGTTTTTCAAGTCACTCTTGTTTTAAAGCGGCCACAGGGTTCATAGTTGTTTATAAAATATACAGCATTCAGTAGCGTGAAATAGTTGTTTATTTCCTTTCCATATTTCCTCTTGTTGTGGAAAAAAAAATACGTTTGACCTACCGAAATACAATGCATGTTGCTAAGCTGGGAGTCTGTAAAATGTGTCTGGAATCACTGGGACAGAGGTCTGTTCTAACACTCGGTTTATCGCCTGGTAGGATGGGGTCTGGCAATCAGTTTATCTTATCCTTGCTTAACCACTGTATTGTTCATTCATGTGCTCCCCCACATTCATTCAGAAGGCTGACACTTCCTCTGCATGACAGATTAAAGGGCAGTGTGGGCTCTTTTGATGGTATTCCTGGAGCTTTCTTAGCTTGAACTCCTCAGGCTCTGCTCACCACTCAGAAACTGAAATACTATTGATCTGCCAAACTCACCAACACTGTGCCCTCCTTTTCCTTCCTGACAAGTTCTGAAATTCTTACAAGTTTAATGTGGTTTTTTTTTTTTTTGATTTTTGGTTTGTTTTTTGGTTTGTTTTGTTTTTTGTTTTTTGGTTTTTTTTTTTTTTGTGAGTTTTGTATGTAGATCAGGGAGGGCAAGGAAATAAGGAAACTTTTTTTTTTTAATGGCTCAAGAGAAAACATGTAAAACAATGAAACCAAATCATGCTTTTTCTTTCTGTGATAATCCATAAATAGGTGTTGGTTGTGTTGTTACTCTTAGTTATCTGGCTTGTCTGTGGCCTCATTAGACGTTTATTTTCTTCCCTAAGAGAAAAGCAGTGTTTATTATTGCAGGTGCCAAAACACCAAGGAGGAAAACAGGCAGAGAGATTTCATTTAATCATCCCGAGTGGGTTCCATATTTACTTTTTGCTTTTGTTTCCATGCCTGGAGCCCATAAACCAAGTGAATGCGCTGGCAAATTGCCTTTCTCAGGTGCAATGCTCAGCCCTGGAACAGGTGCTGATGGGAGCAGGTGCCACGCTGATGAGGAGATAAGCTGAAGCCACCCCACCAGGGTCCTTAGCTAAAAAGCTACAAGAAGGGCTTTTGAAATACCACCGAGCTATTGTTCAAATATTTACTAATAGACCCTGGGAAGGAGGGGATTGTGGCTGCCTAACTTCAGTTCCTCCTCCTGCTCCTCTCTAAGCTGGTTTGCAAAGCCCCCACAGGAGGGGTGGTTTCCCTGCATAGGGAACACCAGCCCGGGTTCTGCCCAGCCAGGCTGCGCTGAGCTGAGCTTGAGGTGAGCAGCTTTGCCCTCGGCAAAACACTCTTTTTCGTTTGGTGACTGTTTATCTTAGCGGACGACTTGGTAGTCACAGATTAGAGTGTTTACTAGAAGGATGTGCCTTCCTCCCTCTGCAGAGCTCTAAGGCTTGCCAGCATCCCCAGCAACGGGAAAGGTCCCCTAATGTGAGCGGCACAGTTCCCAAAGTAGACCACAGAGATAAGCAGACACCTGAGACCCCTTCCCACCCCAGGCAAGGGTACATGTGTGGCTGCACACTTTAAGGTTCAGTGTTCAGATTTCTTTGAAAGTAGGAACTGAGGAGGATTTTTCTGTTGTGTCATCTCTAGTTCTGGGTAGTTTTTGTTTTCTGTTCTTTGACTTGTACGTACCCCGTCTCTCCACAAGACCAGAGCTGGCAACATTCATTCATTTAGATTCCAGGTTCCAGCAAAAGCTTGTCTACTTCAGAAAGTCAGGGTATGCATGAGAAACACAGATTGGGACCACTGCCCTACTCTGAGACTAAGGAAGGGTGTCAAAGCAAAAGTTTATGGTGAAGTCTGAGAAAAAATAAACCATGCTTTTTTCTGGGAAGAAGTATTGAATGAAGTCCACCAACTTCTAAAAGATTTATGACTTGAAATAATTACCTTGTAAGCATGTGATGTCATTGTCATAACGTTTAACGATTCATCTACTATCTACATGTTTTGTTTAAACTTCCTGTGGAATACATATGGTTCACATAAAGAAAACTCCAGGGTCATTTGAGGTTTTGTAGAAAACAATCATTTGTGAAAGCAAAACAGACCTTTCAATGTCTTATTTTGGTTACGCTCTATAAAAAGGCCATGAAACAGAGAGACCATCGCAGCCGGAGAACAAGCCGTCAGCCCCTCTCAGCCCAGCGTGACTTGAGCATAGCAGCCCCACGTGGGTCCAAGCTCAGAGCCTGTCTCTAGAACCCAGCAGGGCTGCAGTGTCTGGGACACTCGGGAAATATAGCAGCCCCGTTTCCAGATGGCAACCCCTTCCCGGCGCAGCCCTGAGACTCCCGAGAACACAAGAATACGAGGTTGGCTTTATTTAATTTCCTCTCTTTTACCAAGAGTCATAATCTATTTTCGTAAAGAAATTCAGGAAATTGGTAAAGCACTTGACTCCATCCGTTAAGTACCCGTAATTAACATGATTGTCACGTTTTTCCTGGCTCCGTGCTGTCTTGTTCACGGCTTCCCTCCCATGCCTACAGCCCGCTGAGAAGATCCTGGTAATGGGTGTCACTTTGCCCCCCCACCAACTCAAACAAAACAGCATGCAGGATCCGCAGAGAGGCACGCGTCCTCGCTCAGCTAATAAAGATTCCTAAGTTGGGGGATTTTTCTGAGCAGATTCTGGCATTCTTTCCAGAGGACCCCTTTGTTGCTCCTCACTCCATGACTACTCCAGGGTAGCACAAAAGAAACCTTCACTCCTCTCAAGGATGCTTGCAACCCGTCTCTGTCTCTCCAGCCCCAGTCCCGATAAAACCAGGGCTGTTAGTTCTCTCGCTCAGCAGAGCCAGCCCACCTTCCTACCTTCATCAGCCACTGCGTGTTGTTCTCTAGAATGTTCTCCAGCACCTGCAGCCTTTGTACGGAGTCGTCGTAGTCAAGAGGCGCGTCCCTCTGCACGGCATTGGACATGTAAGGGCTGGAGGAAGATCGGCAGCTGTCTGTCTCGGGCAGCAGGAATGTGTAGCTGCAGGGCCCGTTCTGGACCTGGTACTGCCTTCTGCCTGTGCTGTCCACGCTCTTCCGAAAGTTATTGTAGGCTGAGGCCAAGACAAGATCACAGCCAAAAGTCAGGAAAACAATCTGCCACATTCTTTCTCTCTTTGGGTTATAAACTGTGAGTTCAGCAAACTTGCAGGCACGTATTCGTCGGGAGCCCTCCCCGGCCGCCGTCTAAAGCACAGGGCTGCGCTGTGTGCACAAGTCCATCAGTGAGAACCTTCTCCTCCCGTCCCTGAAGCGGGCTTGATTCCCAATGCTGTCTCTTCTCTTCTCCCCGGCACACAGGGAGCTGTCCTCCCGCAGAGAGGAAGGAGCAGCCCTGCTCACTCCAGAGGTCTGCACTGACTCTTTGTTTCTCCCCTGAGTCTACAGTGTCAGTATCCGAATCAATCACTTTCCTTCCCTTATATGATAAGTTGATAAGAGCAGCCAGACATGTGCAGCCAGCCGCTCCGCCCCCTGGCTCACCCACTATCTTCCTGTAGGGGGTCACTAGCCAGGCAACAGGAAAAATCAGAGCGTAATGCTTACTGCCCTAAAGGACTGTGCACTGGAGAAGCCCTCTGGGAACAAGGACCGGCCACAAGACCCCCGGGCACGTCACAGGCACCACCCTAATTATTTCCTAGAGAGAAGTCCGGACTCTGTTGTCTGTTCATTCGCTAGCTAAGCTTGCAGTCTATCTGAGGTCATCATTTTAATTTTAAAGCACAGTGGAAGTTTCTGGTTTTTTTCTCTTAGGAATAGTCCCACAGCTATATCGGGACTTTGGCTTAGTTTTGTTACTGTAAATACAAAGATCAAGAGCAGCTCTTGTCAACTGTGCTTTTTCAAAGGTGGGGGGTGGGGTGGGGTAAAATCCTGTTGTATTACTTGACTTTTTTTTTATTAATAGCTAAGTTATGCACAATTTTTATTTGACCCAGTTTGATATTACTAAATCGAGTCACCAAGATCAGTTTCTCAGCACTCACAGTGTTTGTATCTTAAAACAAAATCACCATTTAAATATACAAATAAAACTTAAAATACTTTGGGCTGATTAATGGTCTTTAAGTTACAATAGATATTTAAATGGAGTATATGGAGAGGGAGCACAGACCCTTTCCTTTATTATATTGGGGTTTGTTCAGGGCTCATTGGTTCTGTAATGTGTTATTATTTAAATTAGTCACAGCCAGTGGGCTCAAGCAAATCACTTCCGCCTTTTAATTAAAAACTGTAAAGCCCTTGGCCATAAAAGCGAGGGGTTTCACTGACTTCTAAGGTACTTCCAGCTCTGTGGCTCTGCTGGTCCAGAGTTACTTCTAACTCTGTGCAAACTCCATTATCCAGTGAACTGACTCAAAGGAATATGTATGCCCGGGGCAGAAAGCCCAGGGCAGTTCCACATACAAGCTCAACTTCTAGAAGATGCAAGAGTCATGATGTTACATCATAGGTAAATCTGGAATCTACACAGTGAATCAGTGAATCAGTTTGGAAGAGACCTAACTAAATCTTTTTAAAATGCATACTATTAACAGACTGGCCCTCATGTTACCACCAGAACAGGGGTTCTTATCCCAAGGTCCGTGGGCAGAAATCATGGGGTCCATGAACTTGAAGAAGAGAACTTGTCTTTATTTTCACAAAGCTCTAACTGGAAATTCAGCTTTTCCTGTACCACTCAGGAATTACCCAACCATACTTTCCTGCCAGTGGAGAAGAGCCCCCCCTCCCTCTACCCCCCCCACCCCCTACCCCTTTCTTTGTTTTGTTTTTTTTTAATTTTATGTACACTAGTGTTTTGCCTGTATGTATGTCTTTGTGAGGGTGTTGGATCCCCTGAAAAGGAATTACAGACACGGCAATACTGGGAATTCAACCCAGGTCCTCTGGAGGAGCAGCCAGTGCTCTTAACCACTGAGCCATCTCTCCAGCCCCTGAAACAGGTCCTTCTTACAGACACCTCAAACCTTAGAAGGGACTCACGGTCGCCACAAAGGACTAGAGAGTTCTTTAGCTCAGAAAGGCCAGAGCTCATGCTCTGGTCAAACAGTAGGGGAGGGAGTTTGATTTCTGAGAGACAGGGAATGGTTCACTAATGCTGACATCCCTGCTCCAAACCTCAGAAGAGAGTTGGCGGGTCTTAACTTCAGACTGAGTGCTGTGTGTACTTAGCAAAGCTTAGCCGCTCTCAGCTTCAGTGTCTCTACTTGGGAAATAGAGACCATCCTTTCTCTGTGGAATTTTCTGGATTAAGTTGATATGTAATAGGCACGGTTTAGAAATGCCAACTCCCTTTCCTTACAGTCTCCTTTATTAAGTGGAAATGAATTTGTTCGTCACCAAACAGTAGCTCTGCGGTTCAGTACTTGGTCTCTTATTCTGGACTAGGCAGTAGCAATGAGTGCAAAGCTTTTCTTTTGTTTTTGTTTCTTTTGGGGTTTTTCGTTTTTGTTTTGTTTTGTTTTGGAGGGGAATACAGTTCAAGGTATTAATATATGGTTCAGGTTGGAACTATTCAATTGTGTTCCAAGCAAATCAGGAAGCTTAACAAGAAGAAACATGGAAAAGGAGATATGCCAAATACCGAGTCCAGCGCTCTGGGCATAGGGCGACTCAGGTCAGGACCTCTGATCTAAAGGGTTCATGGAACGCGGCGGGAAGGAAACCATAGGTGGAGGGCTCTGAGAGTACATAGGAGAAGGCAGTGTCACCTCCTGGGGAACGCTGGGCCTCTGTGCTTTTGCTGAGACTGTCCTCATCCAGTGCTCCCAGAACATGGTAGGAGCTGTTCTTCATAAATTCTGACGTTATTAAAAGTGGAGTCATCAAGGCTTCTTTGAAGAATGAGATAGTGGAGCCTTCAAACTCTATGGACTGCTCTGGTCCTGATGACGGTATTAACAGTCATGGCAGCCACTAGGCAGCTGTCAGCCTGCCAGGATAGCTGGGCACAGGCGGGCCTTTATTTGTGAATACAGCACTTTACATTTTTAATTATTTTCACACCCATAAAATAATATTTTCTGTGTATTTTTCAATCATTTAAGAATGTAGGAATCAGAGTAAAGAATGGTGACACATACTTATAATCTCAGCACCCGAGAGGCTATCGCAGAATTGTTGCAGATTTGAGGCAATCCCGGGCTACGTAGTGAGTTCTGTGCGAGCCTGGGCTACATAGAGGCTCTGTCTCAAACCGGAATAAACATACACACACACACACACACACACTCTAGCTCATACACCCAAAAAGATTATGAGTTAGGAGATGGAGGAGGAGTCAGTAAGTCCATACCCCGGAGATAAGACATACTCAGTGAGGCCACACTCTCTGTTTAGTATACATCCAGATTGAAAAAAAAAAAAAAAAAAAAAAAAGCCTTCATCTAACAGTGTGACGTACGCCAGGGCAAGGTACAAAGCCCAAAGAAAAATGACACTTTGAAGCCGGGTATAAAGTACCAGGAACATGACACCATCACAGCAACGGGCGGCACAGTAAGGCAGCCCCCGAGGGCCATGAGAACTCAGAACACAGTCAGAACTGCAGCTAGACTAAGAGAACTCACAGGAGACCCTTGCGGGACCCAAACTTCAGGGAGGCCAGCAGAGGCCAAAGGGTCCAGTTTCCTCTCCTGACCGGGCAGTAAGCACCACCAGCCAATGACCAGTGGTTCCCACGGTGGCTCGGGTAGCAGCCCTACGCACGTGGGCTCCTCCGTCCTTCTCTGTGATGCTCCAAAGTGTTCCTTTTCCACAGACCCTGCGATGACAGGATTGCTGAAGGCAGTTGAAGATACAAACTGGGGGGCATTACCAATGGTTTCTCAAAAGCTGCCCCTCTGCCCCGATCACTTTTGTGGAGCAGCAGTGCATGGGGCTGTCTCTTTTCTCAATTATGTGTGTTTTCTGCCATTCTGCATGCCATCGGCTGAAATTTCAGAGCCCTGTTCATCCTGTCACGAACTGTCTCCAGTTCTCCTTGAGCCATCTGATGGTACGAGAAAGACTGATTACCTGTTTTCAGAAAGGAAGCCAGCCACAAAAAACAAAAACAAAAAATAGTTTAGCCCACCCGTACCCATCCTGTCTACCCTTCCACCCAACTTTGAAATGATAATAATAGTGATTTCTTCCTCTTCTTCCTCCTCTTCCTCTCCCCTTCAGCCTAGTTTGTATTTCCCAGCTAGTCTTGAGAGTGGGGCCTGCCCTGGTATGCGGTCAACCTAACAGGAGTCAGTCATTAGCAATAAGGACGATAATTAATTCTCCCTCCCCCAGCAGCTGTTGGATGCCAATAACCCTTCAGATCCTGGTTGGATTTCATGCTCACCTCCCTCCCCAACCCCATGCTGGGGTTTTGACTAGCTGTTGCTTGCACGGGCCTTGTGCATGGTATCACAATCACTGTGAGCTCGTGTGTGTGTGTGTGTGTGTGTGTGTGTGTATACCGGCCCTGCTGCGTCTGGAAAAAACCGCTTCCTTGATGTTATCGACCACCTTTGGCTCTTAGAATCTTTTTGCACATTACTCCACAACCAACCTTGAACCTTACAGGGAGGGAGGCATCAGGGAGGCGTCACAAAGACCTTAAGCACCGCCCTGTGGCACCCTTTCACCTCTTTCAGCTGGGGTAAAAACCAGGGTCTCCCGTAGGCTTTGCCCTTCCTGACTCTTGAGGAATCTAGTCTCTCACAGATACCCTGCTGTCTGATCATAGAGTCAGAATGGCCAGAGCCTCTAGTTCCAGGTCGCTAGAAGATCGCTGGCTCTGTGCAAGTGGTGTCTTAGGAAGCCAGGTACTTCCCACATTTAAATCAGCACAAAGTGGGCAGCTCCCATGCCACCCATGCCACAGGCATTTCTGAGTAGCTCCCACGGCCTCCACGGTCATCGTGAACCAGCTTACAGAATGCCACTGGGAGTTTTGTCCTTGTCAGATGAGTGGGTAGACATGGGCCCTCTCACCTGCCCTGGGTAGAACATCAAGCCCTCACCACACAACAAGGGACGTTTTACAAAAGCCCACGTCATTAAAAAATACACAGAGCACTCAGACCCTACACAGGCATGGGGTCCCCTGCCCTTGGATCTGGGTCACAGTCACTCTCCACGGAACGAGGCAGACCATTCTGAGCCAGTCGCTGTCGATACCCCCACCAGGCACGGCAGAGTCCTCTCTCCGTGTCATCACTGCCTGCAGCTCTGGCGTGCTGACTAGCACAGGCACATCTGGCCAGTTTGGCCTGGATTTCTGGTATACGAGGGGCTCTCACGATGCGAAGCTGGGACACAATGTCTTTGCAGTCGTATGGGCACACTCGGGACTCTCAGGCGCCTGGCATGCGCAAGTGGGAAGAGAACTGAGGAACCTCTTGGCCGTCTCTCCTACTGCCCTTGGCATCTCTGAAACCGGCGAGATAGTCAATATGTTCCTATATACAACTCAACATTCGTTAGCAGGGCACAGCATTAGGATCTCACTGGACATAAAACTTGTCAGGGAAGTTTCTACTACCCTTGTCCAAGTTGTCTGCAGTCATTAATGAGAATCAAGGAAGTAACTTAAAGTCACACACACACTCACACGGAGGCGGGTAATGTTTCAGCGTCTAAAAGCAGCCCCTGCACAGCAATATCTTGGTGTGCTTTGTTTGTACCCAGAATGCATTGACCTGGATCTGAACAACACAAATGCAGACTGGCCATCGCAAAGATGTCAGTGCATCAACTGCCTCCACTCCTGAGCATGCCCATATGGAGCCCAGAATCCAGAGTACTGTGAGGTAATCCTCAGCTGTAGATTTGAGAAAAGTACCAGAGGAAAGCCCCTTGAAGTTATTCTTAAGGACAGAAGAAAAGTTCAAAGAGGCACACAGATCCATCAATACATATGCAGTTCTCATACCTGTTAAAGACAAAGAAACCAAGGTTCACTGAGGTGAGAAGCAAAGACTCCTGTCAGCCAAGCGCATCCATGTACCCTTTTCCTTTCACTAATGTTAATGGCATTGAGGTGAATTTAAAGCTGTGTGTGCGTGTATGCACGTGCGTGCGCGCATGGGTCCTCATGCTTGCAGAGCAAGTACTGTTACTCACTGAACTGTGTCCTCAGTCCCTAAAGCAATAATTTTTACTCCAATTTTAACAAGGCAAAACCCAACTTCCTTCAGAAAGGACTGAGACTTGCTTTCAGTACTGGCTGTCACCCCTGTATTGCACTCATATGCATCCTAATGACAGAATCCATGGCACGGCCCAAAACTGAGCTTCTGGGTACTGTGTGAAAAGTACAAGCTTGTGTGGATATTGCAGACCTGTGATCATAGGGATGTGACCATCCATTTGTCCTGTGCGAGTACGCGAACCGGTTCATCAGTGGAGACCCTGGAAACCCTGCATAGGTGTCAGTACACTGGCTAGCTGTGTGTTCGCATTGCGCCCACATCTTCATTTTTCTGGCTTTCCTAATTCCTTCCCAATCCGTTTCTTGAGCTTTGTCCTGTATTCACAGCTAGAAGAGTGTGATAGGCCTACGAAATACAGTGCCAATTGGAGCAGCATTTCCTGTTCTCGTTGGAAGTTTGCGCCATGTATATTTACGTGTATTTGCTGTATGCCCATAGCATTCGACACGAAATAGCGAGCCCAGTACATATAGAATATAGTGAAGTCATTGGCTTTGAATTAGGCAGTGACTCTGTGGAGTTCACCTTCGTGAGAGATGAGGAAGTGAATATTTTGTTAAAAATCACTCCCTGACTGCCAAAGGAGGGAAAGACCGTCCGCCAGATGTGTTTTCAGGCCACTTCCTTTCCTGGGAAACAGCCATTTCCGCCCACCGCCAGCCCGTTTCCATCCCTGAGTAGACAGTGACAAGTGCACTGAAGGATCTGAAGCCTGGGCCCGCCGCCCTCAGGCTGTCTTCATCCCAGCTGCCTGACCTCTGTTTGACAAAGAGCCACTGACCCAGTTTGTTGGTGAGTGCGCTGGAGGGCAGGGCAGGGGCTGCAGAGAGCCCACGTGACCTCCGATGCCTGCCAGTCCTGTTTGGGTTATATCAGAAGGTACCAGGTGCTCGCTCTAACTCATCTGAGTTACTTCCTACAAAATCACGTCTGAATGGCATTTAGATAGGATACATTTTTGTTTGAAAGAAAGGTAAAAGATCCTCAGATTGTTGGCAATGGGCCCCATCAGGACCCAGCAGAGTGTCCCGTGAAGGTACTTGCATACCCGGCAGCCACCCTGTGCATCTTCTGGAGCCCACAGACTCTGAAAAGGGATTTATTTATTAGAAACCTGGGAAATATGCAAGTAAATATTTTTTTTAAGATTACACCACAAATTCCTCAAATTTTTAGGAAGATTTCAGTTTATATAGTTATCTGTTGTATAAAGTTATCTCAAACACTGTTTGATTTTTAAATATTTTCATTCTAATGTTTTTGTGGAATATTTTCTCTCTCCATCAAAAAACAAATGTCAAAGGGTCCTGATACAAGTCACAGCTTTGAGAAGACACTGAGTACAATTCTCTAACGATGAGTGAGCGCCAGCCTGATGTTTCTGCATTTCCTCTCTGGGGAGAGAAATGTCAGACATTCTTTGTGAAGAATTCATATGCCAGTGTTGGCTATTTCACCCACGGCCTGAGTTAAATCTTTGCTTTGACACAGTACTTGAGATTTTGAGGTGGGTTTATTAGCTAAAATTTTACATTAAATATTTCTAAATGCTCTTCGACAAAGTTTCGAGCTTTAGATCCTACTGCTTCTGAGAAATGTGTCCAGCCTCCCTTCATAGCCACGAATGAACTGTCTGCTTCTCTCACAGAATGAGTTTTCATTTGGAAGTAGCTTAGTGCCATCTAGATTAATCTTCTTTTAATCTATATTTATAATTTTTTATCTTAATTATCGAGAAACATTTTCTTAAAAAAGAGATAAAAATGCCATAACGAGCATTCACTTTGAGACATATTATATCTCCTGGTTATAAGTTAACATAAATAAATAGCCTATGTCAAGGTTGTTCTAAAAAAATGCACATGACCCTCATTTAGTATTCCCATCCATCTGGCTGAGTCAAGATGAAAACTTTCTGTGGGAACTTACATTCGGTTATGGACTTACATGGACAAAAACGGTTTCTCAAAAACTATATCATGACTATGATAAACAGTTGGGTGTAAGAGTTACAGTCACGCTTATAAATAGTCACGAGATCTGAGCACAGGCACATAAAAGACTCTGTGCTGCCCTGGTCCCGGCGTGGATCCATTGTCTACCAAGGCCAGGTTTTCCTGGTCACCTGCCTCGAGTACTCTGTGCTTTTCTTTCAAACGCTGCCTCAACCCCCTCCTCTGGCACCCAGCAGCACATCCTTCCAGTGCTCCTGTTCCCGGAAAGGGCACGAGTCAAAGAAAGACTGACACAAAAGAGAAAACGAAAGGAAACAAACTGGACTAAGACCACAAAGAGAGGACGTTTACAGCAGTGTTAAGGTACCAGGTTCCCGACATCTGATCCCTCAAGAACAAAAATACAATAATGTCCTTAAGGCCTAAAAATCTATTCTAGTCGGATATTTACAGGAAAGGAAATTATGTACTTTCTCTCAAAATCATATTCCTTTAAGTGACTTTTTTAAATTTATATGACAAAAAATCTTGTTTGACTACAATAAAAAAATAAGCCAACAGAAAACTGGGAGAGAAGTTCCTATTACAGAATGCTAATCTCACGTCCACTGCTAATACTCACCTGCTCCCTCTGCTGGTCTCCCAACAAGTGACCCACAAAACTGTCATTAAAGCCATTAATAGAAACACTCGGCAGTTTAAGATGTAAGTCAGCTGCAGCTCATAAGCAACCTGTTAGTCATAATGCAGGGTAGCACAGCATGAACAGAGCCTCAACAACAGTGCGGGCAGTCACGTCCGTCCGCTGGGCACGGCACACACGGCTGTGCGGTTGCTGCCCACAGGAGATGAGCCGTGCTCTTGTGACAGAAGCCAGTGTTGTCAGTCTCCTTTGGAGTGGAGTCTGAGGCCCAGCTGAGGCAAGAGCCCACTCTAGAAAGGCAGAGCAGTGATGTGTTAAAGGCGTCGCTTGGTGGCACAGGTGGTGGACTTAATACACCCAGGGAAAGTCTTGCCAGCCGGTAAGGGCTAACTGAACTGCTGGAATGCCTTCCATGTTGACTTTGATCCTGACCATTTACTTAGTCAAAAAGAAGCCCTCTCCCCAACCCTGACTTGCCCCAGAGAGCATACTGAACTGAGGAAGTACATTCCTCACTGAGAAGATTGTTGGTGCAATTGAAAAAGGAAAAAAAAAAAAAAAAGTTATGGGCATTAAGGGAAGTTAACTGTAGTTGGACAAGGGGATGGTGAAGGCATAAGCTTATACATGCTGCCTGGAACTAACTCCTACGGAGTCAGCTCAGCAGTAGAATCCTACCCAGCAGTAGAGAGTCTGAAGCAGGGGAGTGACCCACCCTGATCTGGAAAGGACTGAGTTAAGTGTGGGAACGGGACAAAAAGGGGTAGAAGCAGGGAGCCAGAGGAGCTGCTGCAACTTCTTGGGGCTGATATTACAGTGGCCTGAGCTTCGGTGTTAGCGCCAGGCTTGCAGACATTTGAAATGGAGAATCAGTGTGACTGTTGTGAGAAGTCCAGGGACTGGGATTGGGATTTTTTTTCTCCATCACAGTGTGGGGTCTTTTTTTGGGGGGGGGGGAGAATAAGGAGCAAGAAGGAAAATGTTTTTCAGTGCTGGACCAGAGAATCGTTTTAATAGCATGAACAATATGACAAGACAATAATGAAATCTCAAGCTTGCCTAGCACTGCGGAGGGTGTGGCCCAAGCCAGGGTGAATTTTTCTAAGGGCATCCTAGACTGTTGTGATAGAAACTGATGAGAACCCCTTCTGTACCTTCACCACAGCTCTCAAAACAGCTTGATAGCTTCGTAAGGCCACTGAGCAGCTCACAGACAAAGATAAGAAGAACACAAGCAATCCTATCCTTTAGCGAAAGCCAGCAGATAGTGGAGATAGCCAAGATCCGGGCTAGCAAAGCCTTCGCAAGCGGACGTTCGTGGGTGCATTTTTACCAAGTCGCTGCGCTTCTTGCTAGATCAGTTTCTTGAGGCTGCTGCATCAAAGGTACCACAGACTCAGATTTCCAAGTCCTTACAGTCTAAACTGACATTCCTGAGTGTGCTGTGGATAAAAAGCTGTCTGTTACTCAAAGCTCCATGGCTGGTCTCTCTTGTGCTAAGTGCTGAAGCCAGTTCCATCAGTGGTCCTACACTGAAGGCTCACCAGGGAAGGCTCTTTGGCTTCTGGCATGCTATCCCTTGCTCTAGTTTCTGCTCTGGAAGAAATAGGCAATGAAAGAAATAAAGAAGACCTAGTCCAATTAGTAAAAAGGAAAAAGAGCCCAAGGGGTGTTGCGGATGACGCAAAGTAGAATTACATCTGCAGGATGCAGTGCGTAGCCTGCTACCTTTGCGTCAATTTATCGTTTGCGGTCCTTTGTTAAGGGTTGGGTTGTGTTACCCCTAAATCCAAGTTGAAATCCTATCTCTAAGGATCTCAGAATGTTACCTTATTTGGAATTATTCATTTGGGTATACTGAATTAAGCTGGAGACATACTGAAATAGCGTGGGCCTCTCATCCAACACGGCCAGTATCTTCCCCCCACACACACACACCCCCGAGACAGGGTTTCTCTGCTGTAACTCTGGCTGTCCTGGAACTCACTCTGTAGACCAGGCTGGCCTTGAATTCACAGAGATCTATCTGCATGGCCAGTATCTTTACAAGAAGATGATCATGAGAAGACAGAGACATCCTCTGGAGATACCATGTGACATTGGAAGCAGAGAGCTCATGATAGTACCCCAAACAGCCATCAGCCTCCAGAAACCTTGGAGAGGCCAGAACAGATACCACCCCCTCCCGGGGGTTCTGCCCTTTAAGCTGTGGTGCTGTGGAGGTCTATAACGGAGCCTCCACCTCTCTTCATCCTACATGGTCTGGAGGTTGTTTTACTCTAATGAAACCAGTGAACATACAGAGGTCATCAGCTCTGAGCCAAATTCAACCACCACACCTGACATAGAATAAATTGTTCCCAAGTAAACACATTCAGGGATTCCACGTGTGCAAATGGTCTTCTAGTAACTCTGCTAGGTCCTGCATCTAAGAGAGCATTATCCTTCAAGATTATTTGCCATGATTATGTATGACACTGCCCTTACTCTGGTACTCTTAGAACTGCTGGGCCTCTGCTGAAAGCCAGAGGCCTTGCATTTGATGATGGCCACAGTGGGTGCCAGATAGTTGGAGCATGTTCCCAACTACAGATTTAGCTTAGTATGTGGCTAAGTGGTATGTAATGTTAGTCCTGTTGGGTTTCAGTGTTATTCCTTGTATTCACTTCTATAAATGTGAAATGTATTTTAGCTCCTATATAAGAGAGACAAGGCAAGAACAGAAAGACCTCTAGAAAGCAAGCCCTCCTATTTACACACACACACATGTTCCAGAACCTTCCAACCTTCCTGCACAGCCACTCTAAAGGAAGTAAAATTATTCTGGCATGGCGGGAGGTAGGAACAAGTTCTCCTCCGATCCGTGGCACACTGCATCTCTCCACATCCCATTTGGACCTTGGGTTCCCCTGTCCTCTTTGAGGAGAGCTTCACCCCTGAGGCAGATACAAAGTGGTCTATCTTTACTACCTGCAAAAATAGCTTGTATTTTTTTCTCCCACACATTCAGCTGTCCAGGTAACTGCGGGGTCCGCATCCTCTGAGCAGAATTAAGCCTGAGCCCCTGGGGTGGCCCGTGGGAGAAGGAAGCCCTGGACATTCTTTTCTGAAGCTGGTGTTTCTAGGAAAACACCCAGTCAGAACCCACACCTGTTCGCTATCCAGTATCAGTCCTAATCAACGTTTTAGTTGGCAAAGGAAAAGTGAGAAAACAAAAAAGCTTGCCGCCTAAACCTTCGGGAAGCCCCTTTCCATAATGTGCTTACTTAGGGCTTAAAAATATGCTTGTTTTCAGGACACCAGGACCAAAGCCTGACCTCACACGTGTATTTTAGACTGTATTTTAAATGCTTTCATGACTAAACGGGAAATTTTTCTGATTATTTTATAAATGTAACCTTGAATTTTTCTATACAATTGTTTTCTCCTTATGCTCTACTTTACTACTTCCAAAGTATGAGTAGTTCAGAGGCAAGAGACTAGATCTGAATGTAAGGTATGGAGGCAGAGGTAAGCAGATCTCTGTGAGTTCAATGTAGCCTGGTCTACTAGCAAGTTTCAGAACTACAAAGAGAGAGCTCTCTCAAAAAAAAAAAAAATCAAATGTAAGGGATCACCAATGAAAGTGCAGTTATTTGTGCTAGAGTCTAGTTCTGTAGCAGTGACTAGACTGGAGCTCCCAGCAATCCTCCTGCCTCAGCCTCTTGACTACTGGGATTACAGGCCAGAGCTACCATGGCTTGTCTGACACTTTGAGATGTGCTGTGACACACAGATATAAGAGCAAAGACTGCACAGAATCTTCAGTTCCCTCAGGACAAACACAGGCTCATTAAGGATCTGGGCAGTCATGCCCCCCTTGGGGTGCAAAAGATGATCAGCACCCCATAAGTGCTCCATTCTTCTGCATTTGACAAATCACCAAAGAAAAATTCCATCAGCAATTGAGGTGGTCTGGTCTATTCCTTTAGGAATGATGGCAGAGTCCAGTCTGTCCTGTAAGATACTGAAGACCATGTCCATGTTCAGAGTTGAACTGTCTGAGATCTTCTGATTAACTCATGCATTCCTAAGGAAAGTATTTTCCTGGAACTTTTTTATGAGAGGCACTTGAGCAATTGTTTTGTGCACAGATAATCAGCGCATATCTGATATACAGCCTGGACTTTCGTCTGTGCTTGTATTGTCGCAGACCTGACGTTAACCTCTTAAATCAGTACTGAAGATACGTGGTGAGTGCCTTGAATATTATTCTGAGAAAAAGTAAATAAGCAAAGGACAGCCAACAGCAGTTCTTTACAACCCCAAACTCATGTCACCAGGAGTCACAGGATTCTTAGTTATGAGAGAAGATACTGACTGATGCTTCCTAACTTACTTACAAGGGGAGCTGACTGAGAAGAAATCAGGTAGTTTAAATAATACCAGTGAGGAAGAGGCTGTGTGGTCAGTGGTCCAGGAACAGCTTGAACCCAAAAAAGACAGATCTGCTCCCAGCACCACCAGCCCTGGCCGGATGCCAGGGGCCCCCGTGTGCCCTTGTCTGAGAGGCAAACACTGCCTTCTCCCCCCTTTAGATTCTCACTCCTGAGTGATGAGACTGTCTGTGAGAAGATGGGGACAGTGAGATCCCAATCCACTACACACAGCGGGAAACGGAATGGCGTCTCTGCCATCGCGCTCTGGGGAACTGCCAGATGTAAGCCTGCATTCACACACCAGCCGAAGGAGCAAGAGCCACGTGTCTCCGTTTCTCTTTAGAAAACGCAGTCAGACCCCCCCACACACACACTGTCAGGTGTTAGCACCTCCATGCCGCCCTGTGGATCTTGGCTGCCTTCAGCTGGAATCATCTGAGAGTCAGAAAGAGACTTGGGAGCCTTTTTGTCGTACGTGATTCAGTAAGGCAAAACGCCTTCCCTCACAGCGATACAGCGTGTCACTGGAATGCGGGCTCCCTCCCTCCCGTTCCTACAAGTAACTTCACACAATGCAGTTATACATTTGACATTGTTGAAGCAGAGTCGGTAACTATATTGTTCCTTTACTAGGCAAGAAATTAATTACTCAACGGATTGCTCCCCCTAGAAATCTCCAAGCCCTTCCAGTGGAAACTTCTTTGAAACTCTGGCTCATCCCCAGACTTGACTGCAATTGGAACCCTCAGATCTTATTTTGAATTTGCAATTTTTAAAAGGAATCCCAGATTGATTTCATGGTCCAGACACACTTTCAAAACAGCACTGCACACGGAGGGAGAAGCTGGGGGCAAAGGAACTCAGCAAGCTCCTCTTCTCAGCCCCGTCAGAGACATTGATCCGTGCTCTACACAAAGTGTTTACATTCATATCAAATCTAGGGTTTAGTGAACCATAAAAGCTAGAGGTTAATGGAAACAAGAATTGACCCCAAAACATATTTCAACTGATTGAAAAGGAGACAAAGCAGATGTAATTACTGTGAAAAGTACTTTTACTGCGCTGCGCCTGCTCTGGTGTAATCTCTGCTTATTCGCCCTTTCAGCTGCATACACCCATGCATTCCAAGTACACAGTGCCATTACCAGAACACAGCTCGGGGCAGCCCTGGCTCTTCAGACCCTTAGAACTAGAAGAGTGGCGTGAAGAAGGGTTATCTCCTGAAGCACTTTCTGTCTCAGCTACAACTTCACTTGGTATTTTGACAGTATACAAAGCAATTAGTAATGACTTGTTAAATTGACTTCACAGGGCTGGGAAGATGGCTCACTGGGGAAAGTCCTTGCTGTGCAAGCCTAAGGACTCAGTTGGAATCCTCAACGCCCCTGTGAAAAGCCAGGCATGGCAGCCTGAGTCTGTGGCCCCAGCTCTAGGGGTAAGAGACAGAAGAATCCCAGAAGCTAGTCAGACAGTGAAGGCCCAGTAAGAGACCCTGCTCACAAATCAGACAACTAACACCAGCCTCTGGCCTTCACACACACACACACCTATGCTAGTGAGCACAGGTTCATCAAAACACACACACACACACTCGCACACGACTTTGCAATTAAGTGGTTCTTTCCTGATTCCATTTTCCGCAGTCAGATTCTGGCAAAACTTAGCTATTGCAGGACATGCTTGCTTTCCAACACAGCTCTTCAGCTCTTCTGCTAATAGGTGGGGTTTCACTATGTCCCGGGAACCACAGTGCCCCCATATTTAAACCACAGGTTGCAGAAGTGCTCAAAAGTAACACAGGATACAGCATCTTACATCTAAGCTGCATTATGTTAGCAGGGTTCAGTGAGTCAACCCAGCGCCAACATTCCTGTCAGTGCAGTGGGCATAAGAGTTTGTAAGTAGCAGGGCAGTTGTGGCGTACGCTCTGTACTCTGGAGACAGGGGCAGGTGATCTTGTGAGTTAGAGGCCAGCCTGGTCTACAGAGTGAGTTCCAGGACAGCCAGAGTTACAACAGAGGAGCCCTGTCTTGAAAAACCAAAAAAGAGAGGGTGGGGGGGAGTTTGTAAGCATTAACTGCTTTTTCAGTGATTTAGCTTGAACTGAGAGAAAAACTGTATTTTCCTAATTTTTTAGACTACTCACAGCATCTCTGATTTTTTTTTTTTGGGGGGTGGGGTACCAAGCAAAGGACTTGCCAGGAATGGAAGCACAGTTTTTCCTGTTGGAGTGTGCAGAGAAAGGAGGTGTGTGGTTCTGGCTGTGCATAGCACAGCTAAGCTGAGAAGGAATGGCAGTCCCTGGGCTGCTGAGTCCACCACCAGCAACTGTCCTACAGGCTTCCTGTTGAAAGGAGGCCGTCAGTGCGGACACTCCAGGGAAGCAGGCCGTCTTGTCAGCACAGCTGGGAATGTGGCCGTGCTTGGTACATATGCACGTCACAGCTGTCTGACTGTCTAAGAGTTCTTCCCCAGGGCTGCTCTCCGGGGCTGCAGTACAGCTGGAGTCTGGATGCTACCCCTGTTTGCTGCCTCTGTTTTTCCTTTACCTCCTAAAGCCTGAAGCTAACCCATTCCAGGTGTTGAAAAGTAAGAAAAAAAAAAGATATATACATTTATATTTATTAAAATGCAACCCCCTGCCTCTGCTCCCAAGTGCTAAGATTAAAGGTGTGCATCACCACACCTGGCCTCTTTCTCCTTTTTTTTTTTTTTTTCCAGTTTTTCAAGATAGGGTTTCTCTGTTGTTACAACAGAGATAGGGTTTCTCTGTTGTTCTCTGGCTGTCCTGGAACTCACTCTGTAGACCAGGCTGGCCTCCAACTCACAGAGATCCACCTGCCTCTGCCTCCTGAGTGCTGGGATTAAAGGCGTGCATCACTAATCACCTGGCTCTTTCTCCTCTTTTTAAAATGAAGTTGGTGTCTAGAAAATGTGACCTATGCTTCTTTCCTTGTGGCCAGTCATGCCGGCAGACTGCAGGGCAGACTCTAAAGCACAGTAGCTCCATGTCTGCAAAACAGAAGCTGGCCAACAATGCAGTGACAGTGTGCAGGGTTCTGCTTCTGGTAGACTGTTAGCTGAAGCTCACTTACAGCTCTAACTACAGAGTTTTCCCAAACCAAAGGGGCCCTTCTGTTAGCACAGGCAAAGGGTTCAATGATGCAACTGGGACCCGCTAAAGTTCTCCAACTGCTCTGAGATTTCTTGGGCAAGACAGAACCCCTGCCAACTGCCCTACCTTCGGAGATGAATCCAGAGGCCCAAGCTCCTCTGTAGCCCCACACTCTTCACTGTATGCTCTCTCTGTGGCAGGGACCACTCCTTATCTGTCGGCCATTGCTGTCCGCCAGTCAGGGCTTAGAGATGCGCATTTGAGGGGGATGCCAGCAATGTATACCCCAAAATAAAAGCATTCAGGAGAAGCATACGGGGTGGAGAAGAAACCATGAGTGCACTGTAGTGAGTCAGACAGAGGCAGAGCTGTCAAAGGGAGTACGGTTACTAAGCACAGCGGTGTTCATGCTGTGAGCACAATGGTGCTCATGCTGGGAGCACAGGCACTTTGGAGCCTGGGGGTAAGTTTTGTGAGACTGGTCTGCCAGTGTAGCTCAAGATGAAAAGAAGGGATGAGAGCCATGAGAACATCCCTCCACTGAATCTCAGACTGGCTCTGGTCTAACAGCACACAGTCCTCCCTCTACAGTCATCTTGAGTGAAAACTCACCATGGTAAGTCCTACCAAGAGAATCCTCTAGCCACAGGCTGTGGATGGAGGACTGCTTAGTCGGGTGGCCCTCAAGCCAACAGTGGCTTTGCCATGCACCCAGAGCTGTTTGTGCAAGCCAGAGCCAGGACTCTGCTCCCCTTTCTCAGTACTGTAACCAGCTGTTCATTTTAGTTATTGATGGTGTGTAGCTGCTTGATGTGAGTGCCTCTGGCCCATGTCTGGTTTCATGAATTACATAGCCCTAGAGTCTGGCAGTCACAGAGACCTCCGACCTGACTTCTTACCTAACCATACTGAGGTTCACCTGCATGTCCCTGGGCTTCAGTTCTCTTTTATTTGTTCTGGAATGTTCCCCTGGCTCTATTTGTTCAGTGTCATCTCCACACAGAAGAGTTCCCCCGGCTTTCATGTGTGGTTTGATGCTCTGGGCAGCTGTTCGCAGGCGTATGATCACAGGGCACACCAGATGCACAGTGAAACGGTTCCCCAACTGCTGACTGCTGGACAGCCAAGTGGTTTCCAGCCTTCAACTGCTGCGAATTTGATTATGGTTTCTGGCAGAGATTTGCATGTATACATAAATCACTTGGTAATTTTTCAAGGGAATGGCTGTCTTGGGGCCTGGATAGTTGAGTGTGGTCTCAGAATGTCCCTGATGCCAAGGCCACGGCCCGGGACATCTTTGAGTGAATGCCTTCCTACTTACAGGGAAACTGGGGTAGGTGAGAAAGAACACGTGTGCCAGGGAGACTGCTGCCAAAGACAAATAAAAGGACATATGGCAGCTAACACCCAGAAGCATATCAAAGGCTACTGCCTCTACTCTGCTGATGAGGTCATTTGCATATGAGCTTCCCGGGAGTGAGTATCCTCTGGCAGGCATGTTGTGAATCAACCCCCAACTTGGGAGAGTCCAGAAAGTGTATGCTTGCTTCAGTCTAAACCATCATCACGGGGCTGCTTTGTCT
The DNA here is from genome assembly GCA_026225945.1 of Cricetomys ansorgei. Classification (NCBI taxonomy): domain Eukaryota; kingdom Metazoa; phylum Chordata; class Mammalia; order Rodentia; family Nesomyidae; genus Cricetomys; species Cricetomys ansorgei. The sequence continues at coordinate 8,244,381 of JAMJFZ010003960.1, forward strand.
TACGCTGTGCAAGGCTGGTAACGGATAGCTTTCGCTCTGCCAGGTTAAGATTTGCTCAGGCCGAGGGCAAGAGGTGAATTGTGGTGCTGAGGGAGGGGTGCTGATGGGACCCATAGGTCTTGATGCAAGCAGACAGCAGCTGTATTAGACACCACACTGCACCTGCATCCTGTCACGTCCTCTGTCCAGGTGAGGGGGCTGCAGCTGAAACTCTGAAGAGCCAGCCCAGCAGGCAGCCCAGTCCGCAGAGTCACTGACCGTCACTGGGAGCGGCAACCATTAAAACATAGCAGCCAAAAGAAAACTTTCACTTAAGACCTTTGGAGAGCAGATTTGTGGCTGGGTGGAAGCATTAGAAAAGCTCTTTGAGGTGAAGATGAGGGTCCCCTGGGTTTTTAGACTTGGGGTATGCTACCAAGTCACACAGGACAATATAAACACTGGACTGTGTTCTCTGGTGGCCTCCCCTGCACTCCCTCCTCCAGCTTTTGCCTGTCTCCTGGGTAGAGGCTGAGTGGTACTGTCATCAGTACCTACTGCTGAGTCACCAAGCTGTGTCCCCTTCCCAGTAAGTGTCTGTGTCCCCTAGATGGGTGAATCCATGGTCTCCTGCAGGGCCTCCAGCTCCACTGAGGTCAGGCTGGAGTCCCAACCACAGTGAAAAAGACTCACGTAGGGAATGCATCCATGATATAGCTGTTACTTACAGGCCATCAGGGAGAAATGGTCAACAGGTACAAGGGCAGAAATCACAGTGTTGGAAGGATGGGATGGATGGCCAATGAAAACATTGTTTTACAAATAGATTTGTCTTAACTAAGAGCTAGAGTATAAGACTGCCAGCAGATGATAAACTGGCAACAGGATCTTCTTTGTTTTCAGGGAAGCCAGGTTTGTTAAGTATACAGAGCAGAGAAACATAGGAACATAGAAACTGCTGTACGAGACTCAGAACTTAATGGTGGCCTTTTCACATATTGAAGGTACTTTTGTTTTCCTTTCTTGAATTGTTAATACCTTAATTAGTGAGACATTCAGTACAAATTGGGAGTGAAGAATATTTATATATTCTACTTCCTCTTCCCTCATACTTTGTTACTGAGGATATTGACATGAAAACAGGATCTCTGTGGCCAGTGAGTTCATCTAGTGCTGGTTCCCACCCGAAATTCCCGGCTTTGTGACATCAGTGTGTGTGGCTCTGGGTGTCACTGCAAGAGCAGGCATCTGGAAATGATGGAACCTTGAACAACAAAGTTGTTTTCAGGAAAACAGTCTAGTGGGGGAGGGGAAGGAAGCTGAACTTCCCTGAGCTCCTACTATGCGCATGGCATCTGTCATCATAAGACATGAGGTGAGACATGCCAGACAGCACCCTGCCAGGCAAAGCCTGCCCATTTTTGTCCTCCTGTGCATCTAAGCTCTGCAGCTAACAAAGTCTCAGGTGTGTGTGTCTCCTTTATACCGGCACACAGCCACCTTAATACTGTCAGGAAGTGTGCTGTCTGAGCAGATGTGGCAGAATCTTATAGAGCCACCTGTGCTTGTTGCAATGGGGATGTTAATATCTCAAGTCCTGAGAGATTATTTTTCTCTAAATCCCTAAAAAACGTGTCTAAAAACAACATTCCTGGACTGTCTCGTGTAGCTCAGGCTGGTCTTGAACTTGCAATGCACCTGAGGCTGGCCTTGACCTACCATTCCTCCTGCCTACCAGTCCTCCTGCCTCTGCCTCCCCAGTGTTGAGTTTCAAGTGGGTAAAGGCTGAATGTTCTTTATGATCATAGGGGAGAGGGCACCACAGAGTGTTCAGTACCAGGGAGTAGATCAACAACAAAAGGTCGTGCGGTTCGGTTCCAACTGTGTATGAACTTTACAGAGAAGGAAGGATGTACTAAAAAGCCTGGGTGGTGGCCGAGGAAGGACGGAGGAAAGGAAGGCTGCTACATCTCATCTGTGTTGTCTGTGAAGAGAGAGCCACTATAATAAAAAAAACTAGCCACGGGCAGAAAATGAGACAGGTCTGTGATGGGAAGCTGGGTGTGGTGGCTCTGGTTGCCCCTCTGTTAGAGGTAACATTGGTCTCTGGTTCAGATTTGCCAGCGCCCTAATCTGGAATCTGACCCTACTACCTCTCTTCTCTTGCCTGGCTTGGTAGAGACCAGTGTGTATGGAGACACTGTTACAAGCAGTGGTTTGCCAAAAGATAAACAAAAATTGTTACAAATAATGAAACTGTAAGATGAAACATCACAGGTCAGTGGGAATGTAACCCCCAGGCTTAATTATCTCTAACAAGCCAAACATGAAGTCTTTAAAGACCTTTTTAAACCTTTATTTGTTGGTTTATGTATTTATTTATTTTATGTAGATATCAGGACGACATTGGGAATTGGTTCTCTACCTCTACCGTGTGTTTTCCAGGGCTGGAGTCAGGTTATCAAGCTTCAGCACTGTGCTATCACACGGGGTGCTGTTCTCAGTACTACAGTGAGATGCCTCTCTGGGGCCCTGGTAATTAAAGTTGCTTTATGTAGCAACTGAGCTCACTGGGTTTTGGCTACATCATAGCTGAACTCTGGACCTGCTCTTTGTGAAAGGTCTCGCTCTCACGTGGTGTTTGCAGAGAGTCGACTGTTGAGTGATAGACGGGCCCTGGTAATGTGATGCCCATGAAGTCAGACCGCGTAAATCACGGATATTTCCCCCTGTAAATTTCCCTAGTGCGGAATGAATGGTGAGAGAAACACGCTGTCTTTCCTCCCCTCCTCTGTCTTTGAGGGGGGCAGTGACATGGCCAGAGACTTCCTTGCAGGCTCCTTTCTAGCATGCTCTGTGGGGTGACAGGCTGTAGCTATCCATCCAGTCTATCCTGGCACATTTGACCCTTAGAGAAGCAAGTGATTCTGTCACCTCTTACTTCTGGGATATTGCCGAAGTCTGAAAGTTGAGTCCCATAGAAAAGGCACCAAGAGACACTGAGAAGATGTGTGGTGCTTGGAGCACCTGTACCCCACAGATCCCTCAGTGTGATGTGTACCAATGCTGTTTATCCGAGCACAGAAGAGCAGAAAGTGATTTGTGTGTATACCTGGGTAGCACGTGTCACAATAAATCGTGTCACAATAAATTTCAGCTTGGGTGTACTTTCAGAATTCATCAGAGTGGAATGCTGGGTAACCCTGTGGGTAGAATCAGGGAAATTTCCATGGAGCAAAGAGAAGGGAAAAAGAGTGGGCCTGCGCAGGCACAGCGTCACCAACAGCCCTTGCCTTTATGCCGACCTTCACGAAGCCATCCAAGTATACAGAGAGCAACAGAAATGTCTGATAACCACGTTTGCCACACCATTGCCGAGTTATTTCCATAAACTTATTTCCGATTCTATTCGGTCTTGGCAAGTATTTTTAATGTTAGAAAGTCTTGCCCAGTTACATAATTAGGCCTCCTCTTGCTGTCCTCCCTCCCTGGAGGTTACTATGGCCCTGAACTGGCCTCCTGCCTGTGATCAAACACAACACATCTCAAGATCATCACAAGGTTTGCCTGTGACTGCTGAACAGGGTGTCTGCTCTCACTGGTGAGAGGCCCTGCTTCCAGTCTCTGGCTGGGCAGGACACAGGCTTCGGCACTCGGCTAGGAAACAAGTAAGTTCTGCCCTGCCTCTGTTTCTTCATTTGTTAAGTGGAAATAATAACTATGACCCAGGAACTTTTAAGTGACATTTAAAATCATTTTTCTCAGCTCCTAGCAGAGATAAAGCCCCACCTAGAGAGTGATGTCAGAATGTTAAAGGTGTAGGTAGGTGCTTAGTCCTTTACAGAGGAGTTAGTTAACATTCAAGTATGAGTCTCCTGTTTTTTAAGGTTATTTTATTATTTATGTGTATGGGTGTTTTGCCAGCATGTCTGTGCAAAACGTGTGTGCAGTGCCTGCAGGGGCCAGAAGAGGGAGGGTGTAGGACCCCCCTGAAACTGGAATTACAGACAGTGTTTAGCCACCATGTGGGTCTAGGATTTGAACCCTGGTCCTCTGGAAGAGCAGTCAGTGCTCTTGACTACTGACCCATCTCTATAGGCTAAGAGTATGGCTCTTGACACTTAAAATTCCCAAAGAGAGCCAAGTTTGTGGCAGCCCTTAGATATAAGCAGCTCAGAAGGCCTCCACAGACGTACCCCATTGCCAGACTAGCACCTGAGAAGACACCTGACGGGTGTCAGCGGGTTCCACTGAGGAGAAAGCTGAGGCTGATGGTATGGACTAGGTAAGCAGAAGTGTCCTTTCTCTTCAGAATTGGCTTATTTTCCAAAGATTGAAAGCACCCCGTTAAAGCACACCCCCAGCCACCGCCTTTTTACGTGACTGTCTCTGCCCTGGGAAGACCCCAGCCAGTGCCGCACTCAGTCTGCAAGTAACCAGAGCTTCTAGGACAGCTCCATGTTTACGGCTCTCCCTGAGATTTCACACACCCACCTTTCCCTTCGGCCAGCGCCTCCATGGCTAGCTGCCAAAGCAGGGTGACTGCGGTGCACGGGAGGGCTGGAGCGCTTGGCTTCCCTAGAACTGTGCTCACTGGTGACATCATCTGCAAAGGCTCCTCCTATAGCGTTCATAGTAAAAGGTAGAGACAGTATCAGAAGTTCAAGGCCAGCCCCAGCCTCAGCTACATGTTGAGTTTGAAGCTACCCTGGGCTTTGTAAAACCCTGTCTCCAAAAAAAAAAAAAAAAAAAAAATTCTTTTAATCCCCTCATTGCCATGGGAGCCACTATGGAATTTTACCCCGTGCTTGTTGCCCTCAGGTCCTGGGAGAGGACACAGAGGACTTCCGCTCTTTTTCCACAATACCCACTTCTCACCTGCACGGAAGATCCCACAGCATGTCGGAGAGGCAAGCTGTCACTCCCACCCAAGTGTTGAACCAACTACTAGACATAAGAGCTCTCTCAGCTGTAGAGCTCAGGATGTCCTGAGTGTGGGACCCATCAGGTGTGCTCACCGGGCCTGGGGAAGAGTACGGCTGGGTGGCAGGGAATAGCTGGGCTCTGCTGTGGCCAAGAGATGGGGCCCCCGCAAATCTGAGCAAGAAGCACCAAGGGACCTAGGTCTTCAGAGAAGTATTTCAGCCACTGTGGTGACAAAGTAACTGTCAAGAGTGGGAGGAGGTTGTGGGGGCCGAGAATAAATGTGGACAGTAGGAGACGTGGTCTAGGGGGTCATTTACTCCCCCCACAGAGAAGACCCTCAAAAAAAGAGCTTATGAAGTCACGAGAAGGACCTACATGACAAGTAATGATGCTTATGTGATAACAGCTAACTCTTAGCTGTGTTCATCTATTTTAGCATCGTGCATCCTCACATGCTCGGTGGCTTTCCGTTCCTTCCCCGAGAAGGAGGGGTGTGACTGTCCAGGTTCAGACACCCTTGGGCAGAGAGGAAGAGCCCCGGGAAACAGACTTCCTAGGAGGCAGTTCCAGTGTGAACAGCTCAGTTTATTGACGCAAGGGGAATTACATGTATAGGATATGTAAGAGAGAGGGATGTCTTAGGCGGTGAGAGGTCATTGGTTAAGGCAGTGGTACTAGGGTAGCTCCATTTGCATGTGGGGGCTCACAACCAGATCTGGGCGGTCGTATTGTCATTGGCTGGGGCCAAAGTCCCAAGGAAGCCTTCTTTGCATAGGCAGAGGCCTCGCGGGGCCCAGAGAAAGAGACCTTATAAGATCATATAGGGAGAGGAGAAGTCTAGGCCGAGGCCCTCCAGCTGGAGTGGTCAGACAAGCAGCAACCAGACCAGACTCCCCGGAGAGGCAGGGTCTTACCAGATGCTGTTTGTTGTAAAGCACAGCAGCAGTAGAGGAGCTTAGCTAGCTGTTAGAGTAAGAGAAAAGGGAGCAGCCGAATGCCTTCTGCTCTCAGGGTGAAAATTCTGGGGTTCAAAGTATGCTTCAGCCCCCTCTTAGCTCTAGGACAGCCGCACACTCACATACGTGTAATACACATTTACAGTGTCTCTTCTGGCCACGCTCAACAGTGAGTTCTAAGAGACAGTTTGCATCCCCCTGGAAAGGAAAATTGGAAGATGTTCTGATCTTTTCTTCAGGCTCCATGCCTCTGGGTTGGAGGTCCCGGTTTGCTCAGCAGCTGCTAGATGCCCATAGCCCCTGTCCTCCTTCCACATCAAGGCTATAGACAGACAAATAACTGGGGAGTTCATCTGTTGAGATACACACCACAGGATGGCCAGCCCCACCACCAAAGCATGGTACTGTTTCCGTGCCCAGGCTAGCCAAGGGAGTCTAGCAGCTGAAGCAGTGGGAAATGACCCACCCATACAAGATGAGCAAGGAAGCCAGAAGCCTAGAGCCAGTGTGGAGAGTGGCAGTATGCTAGCCCACGGGTGTGGATGAGGGACACGCAGGATACTCCTGGTTCCCAGAAAAAAAGCTTTGTAGTATGTGACTGTAGTCCTAGCATCCATAAGATAGTTGCCATCAAACTATGGTAACCGATGGACACAACCAGAGCGATGCAAGGTAATCCTCGTGCTGGGGTCCCTGGCCTGTTCCCAAGACAATATATTTGCAGTGGTGACTAAGCTACTATCTGTCAATTATAAAATGTTTGAGACTCAGCTACCAAAATACAGAAGGACAAACAGTAAAGAAAGAAAACCTGGGGGTGCGAGGTGGGATCAGGATGTGTTGTACAAAAGAAGAAAAATCTTTAAATTTAAAAAAAAGAAAGAAAACTCCTGTATAGATGCTATGGCAAGAGTTAGCAATGAGTTGGTTTACAGAGAACCGTGGCAAGGCTATAGCCTACACCAGGAAGGAGCCGTGCATGCCTCCTGTAGTTCCTACAACTCTCCCTTGAGCCTCAGTGCGAGCCTAACACCAGCTGCTGCAAGAGAAAACGTGCCTTTAGATGCTGCGCCTGTGCAGAGCACCTGGGTCCTCAGAAGGCTCCCTCAATGCCATCTTTATATCATCCCCATCAATACGAAGGAAATAAATAAAACAGGCCAGACACGGGGCTCCCGCGTCCATCTCTTCCATCAGACACATGGATGTCCTCAAAGCCAATTCCACTCACTGTGGCCACAGGTAACAGGCTTGTCTCGTAAAGCCCTTGCATCAGATACTGCTCTGCCTGCATTGGAGGCAGTACAGGGATGGCAAGCGGCCGACAGCGGGAGCGCTGGGGTTCCCCACTAGACCCAAACGTCTACTCCCTCTGAGCAGCATTCCCGAGTTTCTCCAGGGTCTGTTACCACTTCAGCCAGAGCCAGCAAGCTGAGAGCTGGTCCTGGGAAAGAACACTGAGGGGGAGTTCCTTCCACTGTCCCAGTTTGTCCATCTCTGGCAGCTTTTGCTTCGGGAAATCCTGAGATTCTCAGCCTCTGCCAGTATCGTGCTACTTCCAAGTGCAGCCCTCTCCTTCATGTGCACATGGTCCCCATTGAGCCCACCCGAAGCCCCTCCCTCTTGACAAGCCCCTCCTAGACGGGTGTACCCTTCCTGCACCTGCCTCTCATGATCTGTGAGCCCCTGGGAGGCAAAAGCAGACCCCCTTCTTTTAGACTCTGCTCCCACACGTGATGTAGAGCCTTCACCTGAGTCAGTGCGCACTGAGTAGGTAGTCTTTCCGGGATGACCTCAGTCTTCTTCAGTCAACATTACCTCAGCATGTCAGATCCCCTGCAAGGAAGCGAGGATCCCACGTACACACCATAAATGCAACCAAGAGGATTGGACGTGAGGGTGACCCACCAGAGCTCAAGGCAAGGCACTCGGAACCTTCTCATGACAAAGCATTGCCAAGCTCAGCTCGGTGATTCAGGGTTGGGAAGAGTACAACTCTTGGAAGTGGCAGCCTTGGAGACCCAGTACAGAAGAAAGAAGTTTTGGTGCTGTGGGCCCAGAAGTGTTGACTAGCTCCTGCACCCTTCGCCTTCACCCTGCATCCCCTGCCTTCACCCTGCACCCCGACCCCTGACTCTTGTCAGGAGAATGGCTGATCCAGAAGGTGAATGCCCCTGGAGAGCTCCTCTGGCAGTGTAAAGCCAGCTCTCTCCCTTGAGTGAGGAAGCCCTTTGGAAAGCATTGCTGCTCCCCTCCCTGAAGCCTCTCCTCTCAGCCATGTCTATATGCAGGTGGATGCAGGGTCCTCCAGCGGCCTCAGCACCACAGTCGGAGCCATGTGCTCTTTTCTCAGCCCCTGTAGCGCATCGTCCGTGAAGCACACGAGTGGTGATCTTACTGAGGGTCCCTTCTGCTCAAACTAAGAACTAACCAGAACTTGGGGAGTAGGTGTGGCGGGCTCCTTCAAGACAGCTGCAGCTGGGGCTTACCCATCAAACATGCTTTGGATTGTGCCTTGTGTTTACCAAATACAGTGTGTCCCATGGACTTTTCCTAGGGAGATGTGAACAGAAACCTACTCACCCCCCAGATAGGGCACCAATCTGGCCAAAATGATGATTCCACCCAAGTCCAACTTGGAGAGCCAATAGCATTACTGGGTTTGCTTGCAGGAACATGAGTAAAGGGTGCTTAAAGGAGTGTGGGTAGCCCCAAGACAGCCCACATCCCCAAGTCTCACTCCACAATGGACGACATAGATGGAGTTCCCATAGTCTCACTTAGCTTTCTCTATATTTACCTCCAAAGTCCAGGAAGCCATGTGCAGCTGGGGGCAGAATTAAACAGGCTGGTAGACAGGCACCAGAGGCACAAGCTGGAATCTCAGGTGCAGGTGTAATGACTTTCCCTCTGCTTCCTTCTTTGAAGTAATGTCAACAATCTTGAGGTTCTCTCATGAGTGGTCACAAGAGACTCTGTGTTAAAATGGCTCTGAGGCAGAGGAAAGCCTTCCATGGCATGGTGCTCTCTCAGTTAAAGGCAGAAGTGCTTGTTTGATCTTGGTCCTCAGGCCTGTGTCCATTTGTACACTTGCACCTGTTTAGCTGGGGGCAGAGAGAACAGACACGGTGCGGTGGCTTGTGGCCACATGAGCTGTGCATTTTAAAAAGCTCTCATCCTATTTAAACAGCACTTCTCAAAGTAAATGCACTTGAGGCTTGTAAAGGTCTTCATAAAAGCGAAAACGTAAAGAGCTCCCGGGAGGTGAAGCCCTCCTTTCAACTCGGCTCCCAGCTCGCTTCCGCAGTCATATAAATAGGAAGGCCTTCCTCGTTTCAGTATCTTAAAAAGAAACCTTGATGTTACGTGATGACCTAAAAGGAATGCCTTCCTCCCAGGGCGGACGGAAGGATATTCTTGAGGAATGCTAAGCTTGTGACAGGAATTATTGATACCTTTGGAATTTTTTCTCAAGTGACTCAGGCTTCTTCAAACCATTACCTAGGAATTAGTCAGGGACTGCCTGTCGCCAGTCCCCGACTGTTGTACAGCAGAGCACGGCGCAGCGAGAGAGTGAAAGGCCAGGCTGAGCTTTTGTGCGATATTCTTCTCGCGATGGATGACGCTTGTTTTCCTCCACACTTTAATTAGAATGTTTCTACATTTGCCAAAGAAAATGTTGGAATGGAGACAAAACCGTGAAATTATAGGAACAGGGCTTGATGTAATAGCTTATTTGTGAAGGAAACACAACTTGTTTGGTATTTTATTGAAGCAGGAAGTTCGGAGCCTCAGAACACACAAGCACAACAAATTCTCAGGTGCTGGTTGACTCATCTGTTGTTGGCAGTGAGCTCTGGTAGCTTTCCCTGGACTTACTTTTTATCTTCTTTTTTTTTTCTTTTTTCTTTTTTCAGAGTCATGGGGCTCAGGTCGGGTAGGAAATTACACGGAGGTCCAATCAGCGATTGTGTACATTTTTTAAGATAAGCTAGCATGATTAAACAAATAAAGAAAGTGGGGGTGGGGGTGGGGGCAGTCTCCCCTTAACCATATGTATGCATTTTTGAAGTTGCCTGCATACAAAAGGAGGAAAATGAAATAAAAGGAGAATTTGACTGAATGAGTTACTCTCTAAACGCTGTCGGTTTGGGGCACTGTATGGAGATTAATCAGGACAAGAAGTTTCTCTGTGGTCTGTTAGCTTTCTGGCTGTGGGCTGATAGACCCGCAGTATTAGAATTTTGGGTACAGAAATAGCTAGGTTGGGTTTTTCTGTTTTGTTTGTTTTTGGTTTTGTTTTTCTGAAAACTTGGGTCTAGATGCTGCTTTAAAGTTTGTAAAACTCTTCAGCCACCCTGGCACCACGCAGTGTATCAAACACCTGCGAGTCTCCTGTCCAGCGACTGCTCCCGGTGGCACTCGAGCGAGGCGTCTGGAGTGGGGCCCACTGGAGAGCGGAAGTGGGGTGTGGGGTTGCAGGGGAGGGACTCGGGTCCCCTCTCAATTGAGTGGGTGCCTCTGCCGGATATGCAGCTGGTGACCAGCTCACAGCTGGCAAACGTGTGGAGACAGATGACAAGGTGGAGAATAAAGACAGGTGCCATCAGGAATGAGCTAGTGTAGAACCTGCAGATCCTGACATGAGGGCTGTGCCCCCCTCCCCCACCCCCACCCTCTGATGCTGCCCGACTCTCTGCTCTTATTGCCCTTTGGAAATGTGTCTTAGGAAAACAGATCCCATGAGATCCACTCTGCTGTTGAATTTCTAAGGATTTCCTCTTGTTGGCAGGTTCAAGTTCAAACCCCAAAGTGTGCTATTCCAGGGCTTTTCAAAACCTGCTCTCACCTCCCTGCCAGTTACATCTCTTCTTTCCTACTTTCTCTCTACTCAGATGCAGCTACCCATACTAGGGCCAGCCTGCCCTCTCGGAACCACAGCTGAATAGTCTCTGTCATGAGTCCTGGCCTGCCTCTGTCACACTGGACATGTACATGCGTGTCATGCACATGTACATATGTCCATGCATACACTCAGAATGCACATTCCTATTGTACACCCGTGTGTGTGTGTGTGTGTGTGTGTGTGTGTGTGTGTGTGTAAAACAGTACACATATCTTTTCCCTAATTAACCACAGAACAGGATTCTCTGACAAACATTCCCCACACCCTCCAGAAAGATTTGAAGATTACACAGAAATGTTTTAAGTTACCATTGTACATTATACAACCTACCCTGATTGTTAGGTATGTCCGTGTTTCTCTTCTACTAAGTTGTGAGTGCCTAGAAACAGAGTTCATACAAATTTCTCCTTTCCTTTAAATCCCCCTACATTATACTTTGGAGGCATTCTGTAAATCTTTGAGTTAAATTTGAATCTGTCAGGAAGTAGCAAGTTTCCAAACACTACATGGATGATTTAGGATAATCAGAGTCCTTGCATGGAGTGACCAAGAAGGGTGCTCACTTGGGATGCTGAGACACTTGGAGACCAAGTGTAATAAGCCTTACGCCTTATCTGTCAGAATTTGGAAGAGCCATCTATAGTGAGGACTTCCATAGCAACCACAGATAGTGGTAGACCTGATAGAGGTGGTCCACCAAGTAGAGGTGCCTGAGATGCTGAGCCACAGTCGTGGCCATGGAAACAGAGGGAGACCAGATCTGACAGTAGGGAAGTCCGGGGACCTGGGAGGTATGGCGCCTGCTGTACCCTTGCACTCAAGCCCCAAAGTGGGAAAGCTTCTGCTTTGCAGGTCATTTCCTCTCCCTAATGCGCAGTGAATTCCTGGTCAGCCTTTGTTGTTGGCTGGCTTGGTTTGTCGCTTTCCTTGTTGTTTACAACCTCCAGGTATTTGTAGACAGATCTTATCTCCTTCCTTCTTAGTCACCCTTTGGCCCAACTCTGTGTATTTTATTCTTTTAAGCTCTGCTCCTGGCATGACCTTTCCACACTCTCTGAAGCGTGTTTGTTTTGTGTTTTCAGATGCTATTCTGTTGGGACTATTTTAAGAGATGCAATAAACTAAATAAGGCCTGGCCTAGATAAGAATGATCTTAAAAAGAAAGAAAACCGTAGTGTGTCTGTATGAATTGTGCATGTCTATATCTATGCACACACATGTGGCCACGTGTGTTGCATTTACGTATGCAAACACATAAGTATATCTGCATGTACACAAACGTGTATGCTTTTGCTTGTGCCCAGCCAGTCTGGTATGAACACTGGGTACCACTCCCCTGAGAGCCTCGCTGCACTCCATGCACTCCTCCTAAGCATTCACCTACAGCCTGAGTTCTCCAATCTTCCCAGGAACCGAACCATATTAAATTGAATGACAAAACGAGACATTGATACCCATGGCTCCACCCTAGACTGTGTCCCCTTCTGTGAGGCTGTGGTTCCCACAGGAGTGGCCCATGAATACACTCTCTTCACGTGGGCCAGCTCCCTGTCGTCTTGGGTTCTCCCATCGCCAGCAGCGCTGGAGGTTGAGGTGGAGAGGGAATGCAAAGGGGACCTGAGTGCTGTCTCCAGGACGGAATGACTTCAGCTGAGCATCACCGTTTTGACAGAATCATCGCACCTGTACTTCTAATTAGTGCATTTTAATGCTCGTGTATCACCTCAGTCAAGCTGACTAACAGTTGGGCATACAGAAGCAGGCATGCTGCTTTGGAGAGGGCCTGTGGCTGTCCTTCATCTGTGTGCATGCAGCCTGCTCCTTCCCTCCTGTTGTGCTGTCCACCAGGCAGGTCAGCTGTCATCTTCACAACTGTGACCTTCGCAGAGACCCCGAGATTGAGCTTCTTGATTTTGTTGCTTGCTTACAGAAGATAGAGAGGGTCACTGGATTCTCTCCTGAGATTCCTGCCGCTCCCTTCTGCACCTCTTGGTGCAGTGAAGTGATTTCCCAGGGCGGTGCCGATCCACCTCATAGAGCCCTGGCCCTTGTTCAGGTGTGCCTTGCCCCCATCCTGGACCGTTGCTGGCTCTTCCAGAGGTAGAAACAGGTCATCAGACTGACTCCAGCCCTCTTTGTTTTGGTTAAAATATAACAGAGCATGGATGTGACTGTCTAAATGCACTGTCTGTGCACTACTGATACAGTCAAAGGCTTTTAGAATTACCAAGAGAAGGGCAGCAGAAGCTTTTGGAATTAACTGGGCACGAACAAGTTGTTGGGTAAGAAAGTCATCCGAGAAGTAGACATGAAGGAAACGCAGACTCAAAATTATTCAAACAGGCAAAAGGTAGAAAATGATCGAGGGGTCTTTCTGTTCCGTGTATGGCGAGCCAAGGACTAGAAGAACGGGGTCACACCTGTTCCTTGTCACCCTGAGGTCACTGTGTCTGTGTCCCTGCTCCCAGGGCTGCTAGCCAGTGGAGATGCAGAGGGCTGGGCCCCCCTCGTAGCTCTGGGCAGGTCCCAAATGAATGCGCAGCTTTTATTCCCTTTTCCAGATGTTGATGTCCAATTAGAATCTTTCCTCCCCAGGGCTCCTTGGCCGCTCGATTTTCCTCCCTCCTCTCGTGCTCCTAGCTCTCAGCTGCTGGCAGCGGAGGAGCACTTTTACCCAAAGTGAGCCCTCCCTTGGATCAGTCCTCAGAACCCTCAAGAGGCAGATCTAGATGTGCTGGGGGCTCAGGCCTTGCATTTCTGACCACAGACTCAGCAGGGAATAAATCATGGAAATGAACTACAGAGCAACCCTGAACCACCATCCTCTCAGGAAGACGACGGCCCTGCTGTGAGTGGCTGGGCAGATGCCACTGTGCTCTGCCCTCCAAGCTTGGATTGGGACCCAGGTGACAGTTATAGCCTCTGGCCTGCATCCCAGTTCAAATCTGAAAAAAGAAAATGACAGCAGGTCGCTTTTTCATTTTCACAAACCTTAAAAGTGGAGATATCGTGCATTCCAGAAAGCCAAGGGAGCAGAAGGGTCCCTCCGTCCCTCACACTTGCTCCCCAAGGCATGTCTCAAAGCTGCTGTGAGGTGCATCTTACCTCTATCTAGATGGAAGGAACATCCTCTTCTCTGCACACAGGAGAATGAGCACCCCATCTTTCTTGGGCCCCAGCTTATCATTAGATCACACCTGTTTTGTTCAATCACACTTCTGACTGTCCACACTACCGTAAAAACTAAGCACACAGGTGTTCCCGATGGGGTAGGAAGAAATCTCTCCACATGGCCCAGCATGCACTCAGCAGTAAGCAACCAGGTCACTCAGGAGTCCGACAGAGATGGAGAGACCAGACTAACCACTTAAAGTCTGGTCCCATTTGGTCCCAAGGAAGCGAGCAGTGGTCGTGGCCGTTGCAGGAGGCAGAGTGCTCACCCCCAACACGGTCAACCAGATCTCAAAGTAGAACTCCAACATCAACAGAACTGGCTGGCAAGCCAGGTGAGCAGACACTGACATCATGCCAGGTATGAGAGCAGTTCAGCACATGTGTGAGCCTGTGAGGGCCAAGCAGTCCTTTTCACCCCAGTCCCCACTGGCCAGGCCTCACCTGCTCATGGCAGCAGGGTTTTCCAGTAGTCAAGTAAGAGCCTGTAGTCAAGTAAGAGCCTGTAGTCAAGTAAGAGCATAAAACAACCCAGAAAGCACACGCAGGGAGGGGTGCAGAACCAGGTCACTTGCCAGGTAGCTAATGTGCCTGGGACCGAGGTGAGCTCTGCCTTCCTGGATTTTTCCTCATCGTGCAGGCTCTGTAGGAAAGGACCTTTACTCTTGCTTGGTAGGTGATCCAGTGCAGCCATGCCTTTGTGATAAGATGCTCAGGCGTGGTCTTCAAGCTCACCGTCCACAGTCTGCCAGCCTGGCTCTTCTGAAGCCCCTTGCCTCTGGTTCTTCTAACCTGGCTCTTCTAGCTGCTTCCATGTGGCAGATTTGGTAAAGCTTGCTTCTGTGGTCATAGCTCCTTTAGTTAAATCAGAGGGGTCAGGATGCAGGTAACTTTGAAACCCCTTGATAGCTACAGAAGTGGGGTATTTGAACACCTTAGTTAGCAAACTTTCTCCACCTGAGCGTCCCACTCGGCTCAGCTGGGGAGCAGTATCTGGTCTTATCTGCCCAGTGTTCTGACTTCATTGGTGTAGAGTGGCCCCGGAACTTCTGAGTCTGTTCCAGTCACCACTGAGAATGAGACCCACTCTAAAGAACCGGATAGGATAGTTGGAGAACAGCCTTGCATACATTTTTGCTCAGAACTCCTACCTTTGTGTGTATGCCCAGGCCCACACATGTGAGGGTAGGGTGTGCAAGCATATATATACATACATAGGAAGGCCAAAGGTCAACATGCTTCCAGGGTCAGTCCTCAGGAGCCATTTAAACTTGTTTCCTCGAGACAAGGTCTCACTGGAACCTGGAATTGGCCAATTGGACTAGGCTGGCTGGCCAATGAGCCCCAAGGATCCTTCAGTCTCCTCTTCCGGCACAGGGATTATAAATGCATGCCACCAAACTCAGCCTTTTTATGTAGCTCCTAGGGGATTAAAACTAAGTCCAAGCACTTTATTAACTGAGCCATCTTCCCAACGCCCAGTGCTCCCAGCTTTCTATCACCCTATAGATGTGCTCTGGATCTTTATATGATTTACAAAGCTGTTTACCAGACAGTTTTCTTTCTTTCTTTCTTTCTTTCTTTCTTTCTTTCTTTCTTTCTTTTTTCTTTCTTTCTTTCTTTCTTTCTTTCTTTCTTTCTTTCTTTCTTTCTTCTTTTTATGGATACATTGATTTATTTTGTATGTGTGAGGCACATGTGTGCCACAGTGTGCTTCTAGAGGTCAAAGGTCATTTCAGAGCCGTTGGTTCTCTCCTTCCACCACGTGGGTCCCGGGGATCAAACTCAGGTGTCAGGCCTTGCAGCAAGTGCCTTCCTCCACCCGCCAAGCCATCTCGATGGCCCTACCAGACAGTTTTTAAAGGCTCAAGTAAAGATTCTGTAAACCAAGGAGTGATTTCCGTATGCATTGAGATTTCTAAAAATGAGAATTAAAATCAAGGTGACTTCAGAGCCACACACCACAGAAGAGTTCGCATTGTTAGTACTGAAACGTGTGGAGAAGCTAGATTCAGCTCCGCAGGGGAGAGCCTGGCAGGTTGGGGGTGGGGGTCGGGGAGTGGCACACACTTGGAATCACACCACTTAGGAAACTGAGGCAGGAGGATTGGGGTAAGTTCCAGTCCAGGCTATAGAATGAGACTCTGTTTTAAAAAGAGAGAAAAGTACCAAAGGAGTCCAAGCCCTGACTGACTTCTTGCAGTTGCCGAACACCCCGAGGCATGAGATGCAGATTTATGGCGTTTTGGAAGTTATTTGTGGATTCCCCAGACAGCCATGTTCCCATCACTTAGGCAGCCTTTAAAACTCAAATGGTGCTTTGAAAATCCGAGTTTGGCACACACCAGACTCTGACATTGGTTGCCCTAGTAGCACTCAGTGAAAGTCAGGAAAACGCTTCTGCCTTGGCCAACCCAATCATCGTCTGGACAACCGCAAGTGTCATTCGTACACGGCTCTTGGAAACGCTGGGCCAACAGTGGCCCTCCTCCTGCACTCACTATGCCTTTTTTTTTTCTTCATAAAGTGAGGGATCCAGGCAGTGCTTTGGGCAAGTGACAGCCCTTTTGTCTCCCCCCACAATACACAGACTCTGTATTTACTTTACTGGGAGTTTCACTACCAAAGCAATGCCACCCACACACCACCACTAGGTAGCCCCGTACTGATGCAAACATGCAGGGTTTTTTACCACCCAACACCCCCTCCTCTGTCCTCACCCCATATTTTTTCTCAGTATGTTCCTTGGAATTTATCTCATTTTCCTTCAAGTTAAAACCGAGGGAGATTATATGAACCGAGCTCTCAGACTCAACAACATATGCTTTGCCTGAGACCACTGCTGCCAAGGACATAAGGGCTCTCTAAATCATCTGCACCATTGTCACTGGCCTTCCTGGCTCCCCCTCTTTGACACGCTCTCATCTCCCAGTCATCAGCCTGTTAAATGTTCCCGAGTCCGGTCCACTTAACCAGATACAGATGTTCGAGGCTGAGTTGCTACTGCATTAGAGGCAAACTCTCCTCCCATCCATCCTTGGAGCTCAGATTTCAGAGCATAGCCTAAGAAGCAGGGAGGGCCACATTGTCTAGTATCTGAAGTCTACATTGTTTTTTGGCTTATCGCCTTGGCTCTGTATGAGAATTCCTTACAGATCAACATCTGAGTGTTACTTATATGCACACACGTACACTTGATTTGTCAGAGGTACCATAATCTTCCTTGAGAGCGGTCTTGAAGTTAACCAGTGTATCAGTCTCTCCTCATTCAGAGTTCTGAATCCAGTTGATCCATGATTTATCACACATTTTCAAGGATTCAACTGTGTTAGGCAGACGTTTGATGGAAAGGCTAGCAGGATTAAAGATGGCCTCCACAACTCCGGGAGGCCATCCCCTGCATCTTGGCAATAACAAAGTGAAGATCTAACGTGTTTTATAGCTTGAGGTCTCACAGCCTGGAATGTGGAAGAGCCAAGACACCATATGAAATATCCATATGTTTAAATCCCTAATTAACAAGGTCAAGCTTAAAGTTTGACACGGAGGCATAAAGAATTTAGACCTGTTGAAAGATCTTGCTTGTGGATATAGAATAAAGGACTCAAATATCTTCAGACACCGTCAGAGAACTCGTGGCTAGAAAGACCATCGTGCTTTCAGATCAGAGGCTGCCAACAGCTCTTGGTTGAACAACCATGTCTTTAAGCCACTGTGTTATGCAGCCAGGGCATGGACTCCAACTACACAGTAAGACAGATCTAGTTTGAATACATCCTACCACATTACCAGCATGCCACCTTGGTCAAGATGCCTTAGCCTTCAGTTTTATTAAGTATAAATGTATATGATGACAGCCTCTGCCGAGGTTGAGTATTTTGTAGAATGTACCTTCAATGATTTAACAAGTATGCAGAGTACAAATATTATACAGGTATGAATGGGTTGAACGTTGTGATAATATAACCAGTGGCATTTCTTGAGTATCTGTATTTTCAGTTTTTCCTCCAGCATTTCTGCTGAGCAGATAGTGTGAGAGCTCGTGCAGAAGTTGGGAGTCAGAAGATGTAAGGGCTGAAGGCCACACGCAGTAACAGATCTGAGGTTTAAGCTTGTGCTCTTCCTTGAGCCCAAGCCTCATGTCAGTCAGCTTCTGGGGACAGGAGATAACAAGGGGAGTTCAAAGGGGGCTTCAGGAAGTAAGAAGCAAGGCAAGCCGGGTCTTGGCACCCGCCTTTAATTCCAGCACTCAGGAGACAGAGGCAGGTGGATCTCTGTGAGTTGGAGGCCAGCCTGGTCTACAGAGTCAGTTCCAGGACAGCCAGAGTTACAACAGAGAAACTCTGTGTCAAAAAAACAGAGGGGTGGGGGGAGGCAAACTCAAAGAGAACATGGCATATATTGGAGACACACACTTTAGGCATCTTGAGATGTTTCCAACAGAAGCTGAAGGTTTGTATATAGAACTAAATGAGCAGCAATGTGTAAGCTAGTTTCACAGATCAGTAGTTTCCAAAGAAATTACTTACACACACACAGACACACTCTCACACACATACAGAGGCTGGGGTGGGACTGGGAATTGCCAGTTTTTTAGTCTGGTGGTCCCCCTCTGCCACATGCTGGGTACAGCCACGAGGGTGAGGGAGAGCTACTCAGCAGAGATTCCTGATCCCTGTGCAGGAACAGGGTGAGCCATTCTCGCTCTGTGGCCAGCTACTCTTCAGTCTCTAGGCCTTGGTGTGCTTATCAGCATGCAGTAATCCCTGAGAGTGGATCATTTTGTTCCAAATGTGGCAAGCTTTGAAAAATGCTTTTTGATGTCACTCTGACGGCTTTTAAACTTCTGTGGTGTGTTTACTTGCTATGTAATTTATGGCAGTAGTTAAATAAGCATTTTATAGCTCAGAGTCCAGTGAGAAACCATGAGCCTCTACAGAGAGTTGTGCAGAAAGCCCAGGGCACAGTAGCCACGGTGATGTAAAGCCAGAGCGGTGCCCTTGGTGACACTCAGAACACTTTATTCTTAAGATCTGACTCTTTCTTAACCTCTCCTTAACCTAACATGCTCTTGGCAGCAAAACACCCCTTCAGAGCTTCCCCTTCCCCTCCTCTGTCCCACCCCTCTAGCCTGGGGTCAGCTTTCATTGTCCACTGGTGTCTCTAGCCCAGTCAAACCAGTAATCATCTGGCTCCTGGCTGCAAAAGTTGAGAAGTTGAGAAGTCCCTTCACAAATCATGGAAGTCACAGCATCATGGAAATGCAACTGGAGGGTTTCAAGTCTGTCATCACCCTGCTTTGCCATTACCCATGGACCTCCCGAGCCAGAACAAAGCTGTCATCACACACTCCTGATGTGATTTTTTTTTGGGGGGAGAGTGGCCCATGTACCCCAACTAAGACTGTAAGACATGGATTTTTGTTGTTGTTCCCTTTGCAGTTCCTTCAAAATTGCCTATGAACAATGTTTCAAATTAAAAACTTAGAACTTGGACGTTTTAAGTGGCAAGTTAGAAATGATGGTGTCCCCTGATGGCTGTTGTCGCCTATGCACAGATGAACCACTAGCCCACTACCCAGCTCTGAGCTGCCCCCAGAGTTCCTCTAAACTCACAGGCTCCTGCATTCTGCTGTCCCTGCACACAGGAAGTCGGCACTGACTGTGTGGGGTCTCCACTCCCAGCAGCACTTGGCTCTGGACTCCAGCTGGGCGTCCTGAGACTCACTCCGGTTCTGCCACTGTCAGCCTGGAGCGAGCTTCAGACAGACTGGGTCTCCCTGTGACTTCTCACTGAGCAGCCATAAATCAGGGGTTCCTATGTGCTCTCCCAGGATTTGATATCCTGGTGGAATAGTTGAGAAGTCTGAGAAACACTGGATTGCATCTGTCTGTTTATTACAAAAGATGTTACTGAGGGATAAAAGTGAAGAGTCAGGAGAGGAGATGCCGAAGACAAGGCGTGGGGCAGGAGCACAGGCACGCATGGCAGTTTTCTGCCCTTTCTACCCCCTGGATGTTCGCCAGCCTGGAACACCTCGGGCTAGGGTGTCTTTGGAGCTGCAACCTGTAGACTGGATGGTAGCAGGCAGCTGCAGCATCTCAATCACCACATCTGTGATTGTAACTTCACTGATGGGTTAGAATCACCATGGAAACACACCTCTGAGTGTGTCTATAAGGGAGTTTCTAGGTTCCGTTAAGTGAGATGAGGAAACCCACACTGACTATGTGGGCAAGCTCTGTCCCCTGGGCTGGAGCCTGAGGCTGAGCACCTGCTTTAACCCCTGCTGCCTAACGGCACGAACTATGTCCAGCCTTCTCTGACCCTGCAGTCATGCCTTCTCCTGGGTGAATGGCAAGACAGAATAAACGCTCTAGTTCTTAAGTTGCTTTTGTCAGGTAATTTGTCACAACACTGAGAAGAGTCACTAATACAACATCTGAAGCTGAGCCGAGTCCTCACCCCTGCCTGGGCACTTCTTCCCCAGCAGCCTGTTCATGGGTGGCTACCTCCTCTAACTCTCTCGGCTAGAGAGAGCTGTCTCCCTCCCCCTTCCCCTCACCGCCTGTGGCTCTTTGCTCAAGTTCCCTGAGATGCCTCCTCCTCTCCCCATTCCCTCTGAACCCTCATTCATCCCTGCTCAGCCATCACCGCAACCTACCCTTGGATGTATCGCCTTCTCTCCTCGCTGCTGCCCTCATTCCCCCCCCCCCCCCCCCCGCCGGGAAGTGGTATGTTTTGCTTCCCAAGCTAAAGTTGGAGCTTTCTTGAAGTCAGATTCCATAGAACCCCAGGTCTCGGGCACACTATACCCCATGGTTACGCAAGAAATCCATTAACTCGGCAAATGGAGCTGAGCGCCCACAGCATGCCAGGTGTTGGTGGGTCTACTACTGAACAGAGCAGCCATCTCTTGCCTTTGGTTCCAGCAGGAGAAACAAGAGAAATAATGCAAAAAAAAATAAAATAAATGATTTGTTACATTGGAAGGTGCTAGAATTTTGGCAGAAGGAAAAGCAGACCAGACTCAGGGGAGAGAGAGCTGGGAGCCGAGGGGTATCCTCAGTGCTTAGAGGGCAGGCCTTGCAGACACTGAGACAGCTGAGTGGGCTGTATCGCTGACCACTGTATGGTCACCTGGCAGAACACCTCAAGCAGAAGGGCTACCGTACGGAAGCATGAGGCAGATCAGTCAGGAGCCAGGAATGGGCACGGTTGCCTGAGAGGCATGGGCAGTACAGGAACGATAAGGTTCTGCTTAGACTCACTTGCGCAGCATTGACAAAGGGCCTGAGCAGTGTTTTGTTGGTGAAGCCAGTCAGACTCTGGACAGGTGATTTAGGACATGAAAAAGGAATTGAGGTGGTAAGTCTGACCCTAAGGCTTGGGCTTCAGCAGCAGGAGGGATGGGATTCCCCAAAATTGAGATGGAAGGCTGCAGATCCAGCAGATTCTGAGGAACAGGAGTACAAGTTGTGACTGGGCAGAGAACATCAGACACACACACCACCTATAGTATAGCACTTGGAGAGTCTGAACTGGAGGCAGAATCTGGGCATCATCAGCATGCAGAGGCCCTTTGAAGCTGAGTGATTGGGGCTGCAGGAAGAGCAGAACAAAGAGCATCAGGGGCTGACACTGTGGATCTTCAGCATTAAGAGAGCAGACAAAAAAGCCGTTGGAGTGACTAGCAACAGAGGGGCACTATGGGGCCGGATGAGCGGTCTGTGCTGTGAGGACTGTGCACGGCTTGTTGTCTACAACACTGTGAAGGTGCCTGACTGACAGATGATGTCTGGGTGTGGTCAGAGCAGAGGCTTTAGGGAGGGGAACGGGAACACAGAGATACAAAGGAAAAGAACCTGTCAGGAGAACGGAGCGGGGAGACAGCAGATGAATGGAGAAGTGAGGTAATCAGGAGGATGAGGGAACAGAGCAGTCCTCCGTAATGCCCAGTGGGAACTCTCAGCTATCCCTAGGGACAGTCCACCCTGTCACTAGTAGGAAGACATCTGTAAGGATGCTGAGTCTGCAGGGAGCCTGCAGAATGTCCTCAGTGTGGCAGGACCGCTGTCATTGGCTGCGTGTGAGAAACAAGCAGTGCGGGATGCCAGAAGCCGGAAGGTGTAGGAGGCAGGGGAAAGAGGAGAAGGGGACTAGACATGAGCTCTTTCTTTCATCAAGAGCTCTTGAGCGGCTGGCAGCCGAAAGTCACATAATTGCAGTTCCAATGCCATGTCTGCAGGCAGCTGCATGAATAATAAAAGCAGTTTTGGTCTCCAGCTGCGGAACACCTGTAGTTCCTTCCCATTGGTGTTGAACTTGGGGGAAGCACGTACTAGAAACCTTCAAACCTCAGTGACTGGATCTTCCTGCAGGCTCCACACACATGGCTCTTGTTCTTCCATGCTGATTTGCACATAAGAAGCAAATAACGTGACCGGGTTCCAAGTAGAGCTGCTCTCTCATTCTGTCTTGAGTTCTCTCCACTCTCAAATCCATACCCTTCACTTCATTTCTTATTAAAATCGTAGCAAATCTTTCCTTTGGCTCTTCTTGTTTTGGGGTCAGTCTTTCCATCCTGCCGTCAGTATTTTGTCTATGGAGCAATCCTCCTAATTTAAAGAGTCAATAATGTTCCCATGGGGGGTGTGGTTGGGTGGTTGGTTGATTGGTTGGTTGTGTATGTGTATATGTTTGTTTTGTTTGTTTGTTTGTTTGGTTGGTTGGTTAATTGGGTAATTGGGTGGTTGATTGGGTGGTTGTGTGTGTGTGTGTAGTTTTGTTTGTTTATTTGGTTAATTGGGTGGTTGATTGGGTGGTTGTGTGTGTGTGTGTGTGTGTGTGTGTGTGTGTGTGGTTTTGTTTGTTTGTTTGTTTGGTTGGTTGATTGGGGGGTTGGGTGGTTGGTTGGTTAGTTGATTGGTTGATTGTTGTTTGGGTGGGTGGTTGGTTTTTGAGATAGCGTCTCAGCCTGTAGCCCAAGCTGGCCTGGAGCTGCTGTGTGAGGAGTCTTCTGACATCACTGCACCCCTCCCACCATGTGATCAGGTTGGTCTGGGCCTGCTTGTTCAGCCTCACCACTTGCTCACTTAAACACTCTGAAAAGTTGTCTTTTCTTATTATCCAGCACGCCTCTCCCGCACAGTCACACTCCAGCGATCCTGGACTCTGTGATGGCACGTGCCACACTCCAGACACCTGTCACCTGAGTGCCCTGCTATGTTTTTTCTGCTCCTTCTTGGTCACCAACTCCAACCACCACCACCAGGCCTTCCCAGCTGTGCCTAGCCTCCTCAGGCTCTTCCTTTCCTTGAATGAAATGTCTTATTGTACTCTCACTTATAGAAAGTTGGGAATCAAAGTAGACTGACTGTCTTTCCATTTTTGAGCTCTCAAATTGTAGCCTGTTAATCGATTAAATGAATGGTGGAGTGAATGACTGAATTAACCAGCGACCCAACATGAGAATGGAAATTCAATGGCTGCATTCTGAGCAGTGTGGGGAGGCCACGGGAGCAGGATTTGCCAGACGGTGTTGTCAGGTCCTCTGTGGTGTCCAAAACAGTTTGTGTCCTCTGTCCCTGGGCCTCAGTTTCCTCCCTGTACAGTAAAAGCTGTGGTTAAGATGTCCTCTGCAAACCCCACCCTGCTCTGGATCCTCCATATTCTTCCAAAGTAGCTTCTTCAGCCAGACTCGACCACTGAGCAGCTGAACCTGGGACAGCCGAACACTGGGGACCCTCTCTCTCTCTCTCTCTCTCTCTCTCTCTCACACACACACACACACACACACACACACACACACACACACACACATTGACTCTGGAATCAGTGTGCACTGTGGAGTATGGTCGGTCCTTCTGCCTCTGCAGTAGTTTCTGGAGCACCCACGCTACTGGACCATCAGAGTACAGTGGGAAGAAGGGAGCCACTTCTGCCAGTGGGGGACTTTTTTCAGTGTGTGTGTGTGTGTGTGTGTGTGTCCATGTTCATGTGCGTGGAGATCAGAGGACAACTTTGGGTATCATTCCTATGGCACTGTCCACTCTGATATTTTCCATCTTGATATTTTTGTCTGTTGGGGAGGAGTTGTGTTTTGTTTTGTTTTTTGAGACAGGGCCTTTGTCTGTAGCCTTGGCTGTCCTGGAACTCACTGTGTAGCCCTGGATAGCCTAGAACTCACAAAGATCCTTCAGCTTCTGCCTCTGCCTCTTTGCCTCTCTGGCTTTTTTATTTGGGCTCTGGGATTGAATTCAGGTCTTTATGCACATAGTAAGCACTTTCCTTTCTTGAGCTATCTCTCCAATCTATTTTCAGTTATTTTAGCTAAAATTTTAACTTTTCTTTTTTGGTCTTTTGAGGAAGGGTTTCTCCTTGTAGCCCCAGCTGTCCTGGAACTCACTCTGTAGACCATGCTGGCCTCAGAGATCTGCCTGCCTCTGCCTCCTGAGTGCTGGAATTAAAGGCATGTACCTGCCTCCTGCCCAAGCAGGCTAAGAGAAACCACCCTGTCCTTTGTGCATCCTGCCTTCTCTACCTGGCTCCACATCATCTCTCTCCGGTTTCAGATACATGCTGTCATTTTCTCTCTGTATCCCTGGGACACTAGGTGCTGGTGTGAGCCATGACCACGCCTGACAGCAGCACTGACTGCCTCTAAGATAAATCAAGTGGGTAGGATTTGAGGGGAATGCCCTTTAGATAAGGCTTCACAGAGGAAGAGGCACACTGTCCTTGAAGGGAAAAAAATTGAATATTCAGTTCTATGAGTGTAGCACCCACCGTCCTGAACAGGGAACTGAAAAGTCCAGACTCATTAGTAGCATGCTTGAGGAACAGGCTTGATGGACAGAGTGTGTCCGAGAGAGGGAAAGCAGATCTACATTACCAGCCCCCCAGCCCCAGGCTACAGGAGTAAAGCAAGTCACTAATGGTGTGGACTCCATTGTGGATTCCAAAGTCCTGGCCCGAGAAAAGGGCACCAGTCACCTGTCCTACAATCTAGAGACCCACCTCAGTGTACTCAGCTGACATCACCAGCTCCTTACCAGTAAGGGAGTTATCAAGTGCCCAGTGTTCCAAATCTAAGAGGCACTGATGGTGCCGCCTGCTAACGTTTCCCATGCCACTCAGAGAGTCATCGGGCTGATGCCCATTATCCGAGTGCTGCTGTTATGCTGTGTGAAGCTCAGCTGGGAATGCAGGTCTGTACCTCCTCTCCCATACATGGCTCACCAGTGTATACCATCAGTGAGCCAGAGAGCCTGAGCAGGTGAGCTCTCCCACTAACTGAAACCCAATGCCCTGACTACAGTGAGTGGACCATCAACCCCTGCTTAAGTTTCATTTCTTGATCATGGATAAATAGCTGGGATTCCTTGGCACCAGAAGCCTGGGGAATTCTGTTCCACTTCAACAGTATACTGTCTGCCACGACTGACTTCTAGGTAAACAGATTGGAAGGCTATGAGCTAAACCCTGGTGAATGAGTAGCCTCTCAGACGAGGACAAACTCACAGTCATGGAGACAGTGTTCTCTAAAGCAAAGCTGATGTCCAGTCTTTGGCCTCGACTGGCACCATACTTTGTTAACCTCCACCAGCAGTGTGGAATGAAAAGCAAGAAGCAACCACCTGCCTCCTGCTCTTTCACTTACCCGCCCACAAGTGCATGAACATCCATGTGAACTATCATTGCATCACCATCTGCAGAAGCTTCGGGAACTCTCCTGGGAACCCAGAGTTTACCCTGAGCCTTACCCATCCTATTTATCTTAAAGGATGCTTGAGCCTAGGAAGTCAGTCAACTCCACATAATAGTTATTTCCTCCAGGATTCTTTTTTTTTTTTTTTTTTTTTTTTTTTTGATAGAGTATCTCTGTGTAACTGAAGCTGACCTCATACTGTCACTGCATCTGCCCCAGACTCCCGAGTGCTGGGATGAAGATCCCATACCCATCATTCATCCCTGACGTCTAAGGAGAGACATTTAGATTCTGCAGGGAAGAATCTGCTGCTTTGGAAAACTATATTCTGTAACTTGAACGAGCCCTTCTTGGTTGTCTGATTCTGGCTCTGATTGCCTTTGAGCCACTTTGAGACTCCATGATTGGTAAGGACTGCTCACCATTCAAATGCTGACTGTTGACACAGATGAAATTGTGTGGAAGAGGACTCTTTCCCTCCCCAACAAGGAAGCCAGTTAAGTCCACGCCAGGATTCCTCCTAATCGATACACCTGGTCCTCGGGTCCTCCTCTCACAGATCTCAGCTTGACAAACTCATCCTGAGTTGGTGTACAAGCTGTGATTTTTAGCTTTGCCTTTGTGTTTTTTCACGTGAGTGGGGGTGCACATGTGTGGGGGTGCGTGTGGAGGCCAGAGGTTGACATCTGTTGTCTTCTTCACTCTTTCCAAGTTTCCCGAGGCAGCATCTCTTGCCGAATCCAGAGCTCACTTCTCAGCTCGTCCCAAAGCTCTTCCCACCCTACCCCTGCTCTCCACTTGCTGGGATTACAGGTTGTTCACCATACCCGCAGGGCTTTATGTGAGTGACGGGGATCTAAACTCTGATCCTCTTAATTGCACAAGTGATTTATCCACTGAGCAGTCTCCTCAAAAAGTCTTATGTCAGTGTTCAGTTATTTCTGGGGCCTTTGCCGAGGTGACAGCATAAAAAAAAATCACAATGGCCACCCAGCCACCAGCTCTGATTCACACCTGGTCTCCACTGTACTCCCTACCATCCCATAATACCCTCCCTCATGCACACTTTCTCTCTCTCTCTCTCTCTCTCTGCCCTCTCTGCCTGTGAAGTTTGCAATGATTTGGAGGTTAAGGAAGTTACCTTGAACTGTGGTAACAAAGGGGATTAGAACAGCCTTTAAAATAATCAGCACAAGCTCACTTGGGATGTGAGCTTCTCTCTCCCTCTGAAAACACCATAGGGGAGGCCAGGGCAGCACAGCAAAGGAGCTCTCTCTGTATTACCCATCACTCCCTGTCGGTGGCTCGGTCTTTCTTTTGTGCAGTGTATGGCCTTAAATTTCTCAACTTTAAAAATGTGCCAGTCATGGGATGGTGCTCTGCTGGGAAAGAAAATGTATGAGCCAAAGTCAGAGTCTCAAGGCTTAGTGAGTCTCAATGACCCTTAGTCAGTTTTGCCACATGCACTCAAAGGTGTGGGGTATCTCCAAAAGCAGGGTGCACTGGTCTCTACTTTCAGATGATTGCATCCTTCACTGAAAAAGTCAGAGAGGCCAGGAGGACTAATAAGGGCTTCTGCCTTCAGAAAGCCCTGAGAAGCAGCCTGTTCCTAAGCCTTCCTTATTGGACAGGCCTCACCGGAGCTTAGCAGTGAACACAGTTGTGTGTCCCACTGCTTTTGTAAGTGAAATGTGCCAATCATTACAGTTTCTATGGCAATGAACTCTTTATACATGCATGCCCTTGAAATCATGGTGGAGAAGTCCTAACAGCAGGAGTGGAAGGCTAGCTGGTCACATTGCATCAGCACTCAAGAAGTAGAGAGTGGACAGGAAATGATGTCCGACTATAAAGCGTCTGAGCCCGCCCCCAGTGACCCACTTCCTCCAGCAAGGCTCTACTTCCTAAAAGTTCCACAACCTTCACAAACAGTGCCACCAACTGGGGACCAAGTGTTCAAACACATGAGCCAGTGGGGGACATTCCGCATTCAAACCACAACAGAAAGTCAACTTCCGAGCAGGCTCAACTGTTTTAAATGATAATCACATTTTTTTTAAATACCGTGCCTCCTCTGACTTCAGGCTAAGTAAATAAACAAAAGGAAGAATTTTGATCTGTTGACTTTAATATTATAATCTGAAAACAGGAACCCTGTTTCTCACCATTCACCAGGACCCCAAGTATGCCTGGCAAACATACATGCTTAGTAAGGAAAGAATAACTAACCAAAGAATTAGCCACTAAAGCCACATTCTGAGATGTCAAAGGCTCATTTCCCTCTTCCTAAGTAAAAACAGGCTGCCCGCTGCTTATCACAATGTAAGATAGTGAACTTGATCCCATCTTTTTGTTTGTTCTTTGACACAAGATCGCATATTACAGAAACAGGCTTGAACTCACTGTGTAGCTGACACTGACCTTGAATTCCTGGTCCTCCTCCCTCCACCTTCAAAGTGTTGGGATTACAAGTGTGTGCCACCAAACCCAGATCATTTGTTGTTGTTTACAAAAACTGCATTGTAAGTGAGTGTATGTGTATGCTCTTTATGTTCGCATTTTAGAGTGGGTTAAGAAATATGCAGCAAATCCTTAATAGTGGTTAATTGAGATCATTTAGACACTTTGGATTTCTGGAAAGAAAAAAGTTAAAAACAAGTAGCTTACACACTTAGAACTGGCTTTCTAGTAAGGAAAAAAGAAGAGTGTGTCTCGGTTCAGTCAGTGTGGGACTTAGGTTCTTCAGGGCCCTAGGTTTGCCATCTTCCCGTTCAGCCATTTTGTCATGTCCCCAGGACCCAATAACTGCACAAGTCCCACACAGACATGACCGTCTAGCCCAGAGGGCATTTTTGGTTATAACAGCGAGGAAACTTCCCCCAAACCTTAGCTATTCCTAGATCGTGCTGGCTAGGAGTATGCTATCTGCAGAGGAAACGCCATCACCTTGATTGGCCTGGAATGCGCCAGTCTTCCCCTGGGCTGGAAAGGGGCCCTGCCTAGAACACATGAGTTAGCACAGCTTCATAACATCCATGTTTCCTGCCTGTCCTTTCAGAAGAAAAGACTTTATAATTCCTGTTTGGAATATGTGGCTATGCCCTGGATATTGCCTCCTGGGCTCCTGTTTCAATGCAGCTTGGTCCAGCAGTCGGCAGCTCACCAGCTTGATGTGGTGGAGACCTTGGTTTCTTCCTTGCGTTTGACTCACCATATAGGCAGACTAGCTCTCTGGACCTGCTGTGGCCCAAACTCTACGTCTAACAACGTGTCCCGCTGCCTTTCTCACAGGAATATGGCGTGCTCCTGACCGTGTTAGTAGAAGAATTGTTGATACAGGACCCCGCTTATTATGAACTCCAAAGGAAAGGAGGAGAAAAGAGATGAATAAATTGAAGTATATTGAGTGGGCCCTCCTACTGCCCTACTATAGGAATGGGGCCCTCTTTTTACACCGGGGCTAGGCGTGGGCATGCGCACATAACCCCAGCACTCAGGAGAGAGACACAGGAGACAGAATTCGAGGCCAGGCCGGGATATGAAAAGAGTTCCAGGCCTCGGTGACTGACACAGCAAGACTCTTCCCCCAAACAAAGCAAAACATTGCTGTAGTGTGCAAACTGTGCGGGAGAACGTGTGGGAGGTGGAAGCTATGGGACTTCCTCTGTTGCTTGCAGGGTCTTTCGCCCTCTGGACAGAAAGGGCCCCACCCAAAAGCTTCTTTTCTAAAGAACTCCTTTCCCCCAAACCTGTTATCAAAATCTCTAATTCCCCTGAGGGATTGATCACAGGTGTTTGGAGAACACACTAAAATAGTCAACAGGGTCCTCTGAGTCACCGAAACAGTTCTCATAGGTGTGCTTTCAGTATGTTTAGCAGTTGGTCGCGCTTTAATGCTCTGTTTTTAAAATTGTGATAATTCAGAAGTCAACCCGCTTCTTTTCTGTGCACTTGTATTCCTAGAGTTTTACCCATGTCCACTTTGAAAAACATCTTTCACTTCATCCCCTTCTTGAGTCTTGAGAATATAAAATTCACCTAGGAATGGATGGCGTTTGTGGTTCAGATATAAAGTGGGACCCCAAAGGCTGGTGTGTTGAAGCCATCCTTGATCGCTAGCTGGCCATGCTGTTTGAGAAGTGACAGTGTTAACTTTATCACGGAATTAATCTATGAATGAGTTCATGACTGAGTGGGTTGTTCGGAGGTAAGGACTAGTTGGAGGAAGCTGATCACTGGGGTGTGCCTTTTCCCCCAACCCTTGTTCTGCACTCTGTTTCCCAACCACCATGCTTAGCACAGCAACCCTCTGAAACCATGAGCCAAAAGAAAGCCTTCTTCCCTGGTGGTGTTTGTCTCAGACGCATTGTCGTATTGACAGAAATTGACACACAGTAACCTTACCTTGAGTCTGCTTTTGAAAAGAGAAGTAAGCTTCACTGTTAACCCGCTCTCCATACAGAATGAGTCTGCCCCCATTGACTTCATTCTGTCTGCCCACAGGTCTGCCGGCTTGAGTGCCAGCTCTCTAGCCATCCTTACCAAGGAACCCTCTTTGCCAACCAGCCGAAGATGTTCATCACACCAGCCAGCAGCCCTCCCAGGGCCAAGCTGTGTGAACTGGTGCTCCTGTGTGGTGGCCAAGTCACCCCAACCCCTCAGCTGGCCAGCCTCATCATTGGTCCATACTGTGGCAAGAAGGAAGCAAAGATCCAGTACCTGTCAGAGAAATGGATCTTAGGTAGGAACCCAAGTTGTGGAACACAGGCGGGCGGTGGGGGAGTGGGAGAGGGTCTCCCAGTCGGTCACATGGCCATCGAGGACTCAAGGAGAATATAGCTTTGTGGTCCTGATAGTATGGACAAAACTTGGGAGAGAAAGAGGTGGTGTGTATGTGTCCTGGGCCTGAGATCAATAGCTCAGCATCCAGTCATCTTCCCTCACAGCCATAGACTCATCCAAGGAGAAGAACTTGCACTGGGCCTTACCTTCCTCCCCTGCCCCAGTGCATGTAGGAGACTTGCTCACTCAGACCCACCTCAGCCTCAGGTTGTGAGCACAGGGTGGCCAGGGTACACTGGCTGGCTTGGGTTGTGCAGACACTTGTACCAGGCATTACAGAGGAAACAGTACTAAATTGGATACCTGGTCATAGGAGGCTTTCCACAAAAGTACCTGATGGTGACCTGTGGGTTTCAAGTTATTCCACTTTGGAGGATTGCAGGCTCTCAAGGGAAGGGCCTTGCAGCCAGGAGTGAGCATTCCCAAGGGTGTCTTTCTCCTCCTCCCCTCTTCCCAGACAGGATAAACTCGGGATTCAGCTTTGGGGATAAATTTTAAATTTTTTTTTTTTTTTTTGGAAACAGGGTTTCTCTGTTGTAACTCTGTTCTAGTCCTGGAACTCACTCTGTAGACCAGGCTGGCCTCCAACTCACAGAGATTCACCTGTCTCTGCCTCCCCAGTGCTGGGATTAAGAGTGTGTGCCACTACCACCCAGCAAATTTTAAATCTTCATCCCTGAAATTTTGACAGCTGTATTGGCTTGGTAGGACTAAGTCCTGCAGACCATGTGGCTGAAATAGTCAGAGTTGTTTTCTCACCATCATGGGATCTGGAAGGCCAAGGGAGGATCAAGCAGATGCCCTGTGGCTTTCCTGGTTCAACTCCACCTGGAACCTAATTTTAATTTATTGTCTTCCTGGATCCTGTCTCCAGACACAGACACATTCTAAGGTGCTGGGGGTTGGGGCTTGAAAGTAGGAATTCTGAGAGGACTCAGCTCCACCTTAACAATGGATTGCCCCACTCGCAGGTCCTTAACCTGGTTCCTTCTCGTGTGTGTTTGTGTGTGTGTGTGTGTGTGTGTGTGTGCGAGCATTTCTCTCTTTCAGCCTTTCCCTCTCCCTTTCTCCCTTGGAGAGTCGGGCTGAGATCCCAACTCAGTCCTCCTCTGCCCCTTCCCCTTCTCCTCCCCCCTCCCCCTCCTCTCCTCTGCTCTCTGTCCTCTTTCCCTCCTCCTGCTCCCCTCCTCCATCCCCCCTAGTCCTCCCCTCCTCTGTCTGTCCCTCTTTTTCCTCTTCCCTTCCCTTTCTCTCCTGAGACTGGGGTCCATGCTGAGTCCCTCAAACTCCCGCCCCCTGTATGTGTCCTTCTGGCTCCCATTTCCTTTCCTTCCTGTTTCCCCCTCCTGGGTTTCTTATCCAGCCCCCCTTCCCCATCTCACCCTCATCTCTAAACCCCAAAGTCCTGGCCTCTCTCACTCTCTTCTTGACATGCTCCTTGAATAGATAGATAACCTCGTTTCCCAAAGTTGCACAGAAACATACATTTTACGAATATCTTTCAAATGATTGATGGTTGTCCCTGTAATGTTTTTGTAATAAGGCAACCAAAAGTAGTTTCTACTATCTGCTACAGAGCGATTTGTCTTTTGCTTAGAAACTAGCTATAAAAAAAAAAAAAAAAAAAAAAAAAAGCTACCCTTTAGCTCCAATCCCAAAGCCAAGCCACTGTTTATTCTTCTGAATGCCAAGAATAGAGCCTTCAGACATCCCATGTTCCGAAGCTGATGCTTGTTTTGTTTCTTGGAAAAGTGCATCAATCTGACAACCACTACAGACCAGAACTGGGCTTTAAAAAACACATCCGTGAGTGACTGGAATCCACAGTCCGAAACAACAGTTTCGGTCTAATGGTTCCGGGGTTCGGGAACCGTGTGCTGCTCAGGCCCCAGCCTGAGCCTGCACGCCTGTTATTTCCAGACTGGGTGACTGACGGCCCTTCCTGTTGCTCCTGCGTCCTGTGCAGTCACTGTCTCAGCCAGGCTCAGTTCTTCCGGTTGTTTTGCAGGCTGGCTCCGGCTGGGATTTTAGGGGATGACTGCCTACCTGCTGCGTCTACCCAAGGCCCTGCAACATTCTCTGCATGCCAGGGCTGGCCAGGGACCCTAGTTTCTGCTTTTTTCCTCCCCTTAATTGACGTCCTGTTGCTGACCTGTCATTGATTACACCAGCTCCTGTGCCCTTGGCAGCATCCGGGTATTGTGTGTGCTGCGGGCCTGCCCGTGTAAGATGAGTCCCCATGGCTTGTGGGTACCCCCCAAACACACTGAGTCTTCCAGCCTAAGACATGTGTCTTTCAAACACTAATTAGCTCTTTTTTTTTTTCCTCCTTCTAAATTGAATTATAACCCAGCGGCTGCTGTGGTGGGCTCATAACAGAGGTGTTGCGGCCACATCTGTACATCAGGCACAGATGGACAGGCACGGCAGGGGCCTTGCCTGCTGTCCCCTCCAGGCTCTAAGCGATGTTGATAGCATCCCTACATGCGTAGAACTGTCACATGTGCCCTTAGGAGGCTCTTCCTCCCCAAAATGTCTAGAGAACATTTTATTCTCAGGATTAGGCTCAGTGATGGAATGCTTGCCTGCCTTGTACAAAGGCCTAGGTTCAACCCGCAGAGGGAGGAGGAGAGAGGGAAGGGGGAGAAGAAGAGAAAGAGAGGAAATGTTGTATTCCCAAAGAGGGGCTGGAGATAGAGCTTGGTGGTAGTCCACGTGCCGAGCATGTAGGAAGCCTCGGTTCCCAGCTCTAAAATAAGTGAGTAAATAGAAAAAAGGAATTGAAAAAAAATACACTAAGATTAACAGGAACTTTTAAAGCACTGGTTTGAAAGGAAAACTATTTGGTGATAAGTTATGAAAGGCAATATTTATCAATGAAATTTATTCCACCTGGAATAGGCAGTGTGAGTTTGGGCCAGGGGCAGACTTGAGAGTAGTTTGGATAAAATGTTTAGTAAAAAGTGTTCAAAGCAGCTGGGCCGTGACGGCACACACCAGGAGGCGGAGGCCAGCCTGGTCTACAGGCACAACAGAGAAACTCTGTCTCGAAAGAAACAACAGCAATAACAAAAACGCGTTCAAAACAGCTTTTTATATCCACTTTCGCATTTGTAAGCTGCCATCCAAAATGAAATCGCCAGGACTGAGTGTGGTGCACCTGATTGGTTGGTAGCTCTGTATTTATTTTTATAGTTGACTAGTTTTGTGTGGAACTGCTGAGAAGCGCCCTAAAGAAAGTGAGTCGTTCCTGTAAGGATTTCTCCTAGCCTGGGGTCCTGTGAGTCACTGGCACGGAGCACCCTGCCGTCCCCGCCTTTGTGTGTTGCTGACTTGGGACATGAAGGAGCGCAGAATGAACCCTGTGGGGTTCAGCAGAAAGCATGTAATCCTTGCCTTACTCATGCACTCCGCAGAGGGTGTCAGATGCCACGCTGCCTTACAAGGAGTCTGTGTTCCCTGCTCGCTCCCTAGAGCCCATTTTCCCTGAAACAGCACTGTACTCGAGCCAACACGCTCCGTGAATCACTCAACCAGAAAGAGAAATGGGGATTTTTGAGCAAGAACACCCTCGTGGGCACTTGAATATACATGAAAATCAGCAAGAGAACAAACATCAAACTCCTGGCAGCAGGGACCAGACATTACCTGTGCTAATGTCAGTGGCGTGGCTGTTGTTTAAAACTGTTTTCTAATCATCGGATTGTCCTCTGCACTCCCATGAAGTCTGGTTTCCACTCCACATCTCAAAGATCCCAGAGTCTAAGGACCTTGACTGGCGAGAGCGAGAGAGAGGCAGCAGAGCTCTGCAGCAGGAGCTGTCGGGATGTGGACTTGGCTGTGGTCGTTCTCGGTCACGCCGTCCCCACTCTTCAATGTTATCAAATAGTATGGGTTTGGCCTTTCTCATGAGACTGGTCCCAGTCTCGGCCTCCCCTTAATTGTCTGGGCTACATTCAAGAGATAAAGACATACATTTATGCTATTGTGGGGAAAACATTTGTGCTGTCGTGGGGAGATAGTGTAGTATTCTCCACAGAGCTGCCAGAAAAAGAAAGTTCAGCCTTGAAATGATTTCCGCATAACTTACAAAGAGCATTTGACTTGACTCTTTCCCCGTGTCAGAGCTTTCAGGAAAAAGCTCCCTGTTAGCTTGGGGGCCTTCCCATGCTGGCCTGGGCCGCCCATTGTGTCCCCTGCTGGATGACCAGCTAAGTGCATTAACTGTGGCTTTCTGTGGAGGCCAGAGACTGTGGGGATTCATAATTAAGTAGACACAAGGGTTGGTCAAGCTTTCCTTGTCCCATCTCCATTGCATAGTTAAGAACTAGTCACCAAAGGCTGAGAATCCAGAATGAGAAACCAGAAGAACAGAGGCCCACCTGCCCTTGGCCCACCCTTTTCTTCCTATATGTTTAATTTACCCTTGCCAAGGAATCCAGGCCCAGCAGTGCACCAACCATACTGAGGGAAAGTAACTACCGAAAATATACATGATTGAAAACTAGGTGGTAGGATTTTGTAATTTTAACTTCTACAGCTGACATGACGTTGATAAGATTCTGAAAACCGGCTGCTGAAGCAGTGTCTCAGCTTTGTTCTGGGAAAGCTATGGAAAGAATGGACTCAGAATTCTAAGTGCTTAAGCTTCAGTGGTCCAGGTGATGGTCCTCTGTTCTCTCCAAGCCAGCTCCTCCAGCCTCCCTCAGCAAGAAACGCCACCTCAGAACCATAAAGGCGTCTGTGTCTTCAGCTCGGAGCCAGGAACAACACGGCAGCGTTTTCTGTCCATCAGGAGAAATGTGCGCGCTAGCTTGGGAAGTCACCACAGCCATCAGCATGCCTGTGCTCGGCATTTGTGGTATGACAGGCACCTCTCAGAAGCGTGCTGTGGAGATTAGAGGTCCGTGGAGCCCCATGGCTCCTGAGCAAGGCTTCCAGTGTGTAACAGCTGCCCCGTGGCTCCCAGGGTCCAAAAAGCTGACAAACATAAAAAAGAAGTTTGACCTCTTGAATAGGATGTCACTGGTCATTTAGCCCGTCTCTGCTTTCTGGCTTAATCGATGCTCTGGGTGTGGCTGAAAGGTAGTTTTCTTGAGGCTTTGGGGTACCTTGGGCTTTGATTCCCTTTTGTTGCTGTTGCCTGCTAGGAGGTTAAAGTTAAACACTTTAGGACCCAAGAGACGGTGTTTGTGGTAAAGTTTGTTCAAGTGTTTGTGAAAAAGCCTGCAGGGAACTTAGAAAGGGATGTATTTGAAGATAAGACCCTGAAAGAGGGCAAAAAGTTAGGAGCTCATAAAGGTAGGGGGTTAATCCAATTAGATGATTTCTCTTCTAAGAGAGGGAAGTGCACGCATAAGAAAGATGCGGGGAGTCAGGGCATCAAGGAGCCAAGGACAGAGAAAGACCTTGACCTCAAGACATCAGTGCAGAACTGTAAGAAAGTGAATGAACTCTGTTTGCCCCGTCCTGCCCAGGGTCCTCTCTGATGGCGCCCTGAGCTACTACTACCTGCCTGAGCTCAGTGACCTGAGCTCACTGAGTCCTGAGGCCCCCTGTGGAAGTCAGGAGGATTACAATTCCAGAAGCCTGGAAGCCCAACCCAGCCACCTGATTCCTCGCAAGGCATGGGATTTTATACTGGTGGTGAAATTTTCTTTCAATTTTAAGATTGCTAATTGGTAGCCTTCAAATTGTGTAGTGAGGAAACCAGCGATCTGCAAACAGGACTGGGGCTGAGGTGCCCCGCCCAAGAGTGAAAGGCAGCGAGCCTCCCTCTCCCAGCTTTCAAACAGATAACACAGTCATTAGATGAAAGTAGGCTGTTTCAATTTTCAGTTTTTTCTTAAACATCAGTGCTTGAAGATGAGTGACAGCCCTATAATCCTGAAGCACAAAACAGGAGGAGATGGTAGTGACACCGTCAGATGTTAACAGACCAAAGCAGAGAAGAACAGGAGCCGGGCGGTAGCGAAGCCTGCTCTTCTAAATAGCACAACGCAAGCGGTGCTGACCAAGGAAGGCAGCGCGATCAGTGAACGGTACCGCAGATGTGCCCGGAGACAGCGGCACGCACAGTACGGATGTTTGGAAATCAAGGCAGTGTGATGAGCGACATCATGTTGGTAAATTTAAAAATGAGATCCCAGTATGGAGTCAGGGAACAGAAAACATGAACAAATTGAGTATTACACAAAGAGGAGAGGAAAGAGGAAGGTGTCTCTCAGCATCTGCCACACTGCTGCGGGAGGGCAGGGTGACCCACGAGCTCATCTGTCACAGACACGTGAGAGGATGTGTGGAAGCTGTCCGAACCAACTTTGTGTGAAATCTACACAGCCTTCAAAGGTTCACGGCAACCAGAATATGCCCAGTCAAGGAAAGCTGTCAGAATGGCAGGAAACCTTGTGCATACGGTAGGTCTCTGGTCTCCTCACCGCCCAGGAGGAAGACGAGCTTTGTGCTGCCAGGGCTGGGGCTCTGCAGGACAGATCCTCACCGCCCGCCACCTCATGGACCTTAGAGAATGGATGGGGGAAAGGCTGGGCGCTCCTCCTCACCCTGAAAGCAGATAAACGAGAGTGTGTCGCCGTGACAGGCTTCCATGAAGAATGCACGTGGATCTCCTGTGACTCAAAAAATCACATGAAGATCGGTATTAAGAAACAGGACACAGAATGTGAAAAAAAAAAAAAACTTCAGAAAAACCATCCAAGTATACAATAAGCCCAGGAAAAAGTGTCCACCAACACTAACCACTAGGGAAATGTGAATCCGAACCCGACACCCATTATGATGGGCACTATACCCACCCCCCACCGAAAGTTAAAAAATAAAGTGTTCAAGAAAATATGGGTAATTGGAACCCTTGCATGCCACTAAGGGAAATGTAAGTGTGTGGTCACTAAGGGAAACACGGTGTCAAGTTACCATGCAGCTCCACTGCTGGGCATATCTACCCCACCCAGATGTGGATGACGAGTCTGGAAGGGTGTGTGTGTGTGTGTGTGTGTGTGTGTGTGTGTGTGTGTGTGCGCGCGCGCACGCGATATAGCAGTATTATTCACAGTGGCAAAAGCAACCCAAAGATCAGTTGACAGGTGACAGAGAAGCAAATAGAGTTCGTCCGCACGGCGCTCTGTCTTCTGCCTGCAAAAGGAGATCCGCGCTGATCGAGACGTTATGCCTGCCCGAATAAGCCCAGCGCAGAAAAACAAGCCAGATGCCATGGATGTGATGTCCCTGAAACAGACAGAGACACAGAGACGGAACATACGATCAGGGTTGCCAGCGGCTACTGCAGGGAGCATGGGAGTGGGAAGTCACTGTTTTGTGGACACAGAGATTTGGATTGAGATCATGAGAAAGTTTTCAAATTTGTAAGTGCTAGTAGTTGCACAGTATTGTGAACATGCTTTTAATGGCATTGAAGTGTGCAGAAGAAATAGCTAAAGTGGTAAATTTATAGTTTGTAAATCTTATTAAAAAATGACATCTCTTCTATATAATTCTGGTAGTAGGTTTTTACCAGAAATAATAAATTATTGCAGAGCTAAACAGAGAGGGGATTTATACACTCCGTTTTTCAAGGCTACTGACCTTAATCTAATCACTATTTTGTCAACAAAATGGATATTAAAAATCTAAAACTAAATATTAGTGAATCCACTTTAGTGGCGCGTTGAAAATCAAATATATGTAACCAAGTATCAGGCTAAGAACATGAGAAAAGTGAGTGACATGGTTTCTCTTCATCCGCTATTTTCCCCAGTAGTGTTAAAAAGCGCGAAAGATAATTGAACATTCACTCTTGGCAAAAGTGCCTAAGAACAGGCGCAGATGGGAACCTCCTCAACCTGCCCACGGTGTCTGTTAAGAAATAACTGTGGTATATTATTTGACAGTGAGAACCTTAGTGTAAGGTTCAAGTCAGGCACAAGAAGCACAGCTGCACCGTTGCCCTTTCCGCAGGAGTCTAGAGTTGCCAGTCGAGGAAACGGAATATGAAGGAAGAAAGAAAAAGCCTAAAGGATGAGAGAAGCCATCTTGGCACGGTGTAGTGGTCTACACCGGGTAGAAACAAGAACCTGCCACAACTAAGTCAGCGAAGATGGACATCACAAAATCCACCACTGAGATCAGTAACAGATCCTGTGATAATTATAAAAACAGAGTAAAAGGACGGTGACACGGGGCTGGCCTTGCCATAAATCATCTTATTTCCATGTCCAGGGCAGCAAGTAGTTCTGTGAGTGACAGGCATGAGCAGCCTGTCTTGCTCATGGCTGTCTTCAGTGCCTCCCTCAGAGACCTGCCAGGTTGAGGGTAGCTCTGGGCAGTATCAGAGCTGAAAGAAATGTTAGGACCGGCCTTAGACCAAGCTTTTTCCATCAAGAATGCTATGTTAGTTACTCGTCTCTTTGCTGTAACAAAGTATCTGACAGTAGCAGCGTAAGGAAGGAAGAGTTTATTCTGGCTCACAGTGTAGGATGTAGCCCATCATGGCGGGAAGTCATGGAGGCTGGGGTCAGCTGGTCACATGTCCTCCACAGTCAGGAATCAGAGAGATGAGTGCTGGTACCCAGCTCACTTTCTCCTTTCTGTTCAGTCCAGGACTTGACCCCATGGAATGGTACCTTTCACAGTTAGGCTGGGTCTTCCCACTTCAGTCAACCCAATCTAGAAACTTCTTTACAGATCTGCCAAGAGGTTTGTCTCCTAGGTGATCAACCTGTCAAGTTGCCAATCACACACACACACACACACACACACACACACACACACGGCATCCCGTCTCATTCACTGTATGGTGAAAAGATACTTATTCTGCACTGCCCGTGTGCTAAGGGTATTCTCGGGCACTACATGTGTAACACTTGACAGACACAGTCCTTCCCGTGTGAGACTTACACTCTTAAGAAAGAAATATCGGCGGGAAAGAGCTCTGTAGGTGAGGGAGGGGGAGGGAGGCCGTGATGTGGGTGTTAAGGGATGCAGGCCCCTGGGTGCTGATGGACAAAGGAGGTTAGGGCTGCCAAGCTGATATCCATGGAAGCATGGGGTTGTCAGATTCTAATTGGCATTTCGGTGGCTCTCTTTGCCTGGATATGGGAGAAATTAAGAATGGTGGTTACCCCTGGGCTTGAGTTCCGAGTATCCAGAACAGCCATGCATGAAAAGTCTTAACAAGCAAGGCTGCGGGAGGGGTGCTGAAAGAATTTGGCTCAACCTGCAGAAGAGAAAGAAGCCCGTGGGGTGACCACAGACAGCAGGAGAGACCTGCTCCATCGGCTTCAGACGGGACTGAGGTTAACCAGGCAGCAGCACTGGGTTCAGCATTGGAGAGTGCTTTGGGGACTGTACTGGCTAGTTTTTATGTCAACCGGACACGAGCTAGAGTCATCTAAGAGGAGGAAACCCCAGTTCACAAAATGCCTCCATAAGATCAGGCTGTAGGCAAGCCTGTTGGGTGTTTCCCTAATTAGTGATTGATGGGGGAGGGCTCAGCTCACTGTGGGCAGTGCTACCCTTGGGCTGGCGGTCCTGGGTACTAGAAGAAAGGCTGATCAAGCCGTGAGGAGCAAGCCAGTAAGCAGCACCCCTCTATGGCCTCTGCATCAGCTCCTGCCTCCAGGTTCCTGTCCTGAGTTCTGTCCTGATTCCCTCCGATAATGAACAGTGATGTGGAAGTGTAAGCAAAATAAACCCTTCTCTCCCTGCATCGCTTTTAGTCATGGTGCTTCATTGCCCTAACGAAGACACCCTAAGGCAGGGACACCTATAGCCTGAGCTCCTACTATTGAGGGGTGAAGCTCTTGCCATAAATATACCCAAGAGGCTGGGTAATGCCCATCCCACGGTGAAGTAGAGGACATGCCTGACTGCAGGCACCTGTGTATATGACCACTAACCTTTCTTCTGGGCCTTTGATAAGCTAAGATAAAGCCCTGCCCAGTGTTCTGGAGCTGGCACCATGTCACCAGCCACTAGCTACCAAGTCTTAGTTAAATATAGTGATCCGTCCTCCACGCAGTAAAACAATGTTGGCAGCTTATTGGTTCCGTGCTCCAACGGTAAGACCACACAGAAGTGTGGTTAGAAAACTATGGCTTGCCCTAGCTGCGTGCCAAGGCCTATTAAAGAACACAGGGGCTTGGAGGTTAGAGTCTTTGTTTTTGTTTGAAGAATGAAAGAGCTAAGGAGGGCAGGAAAGAGACAAAGAACGGGAGGGAGAGGATTTTGCCTCAATTTCAAGGACATCTCCTGTATCTTTCCTGCTTAAAATTCTTAGTTGGGTCCTGGTGACACACTTGGAGTCCTGGCAGATGAGAGGAGGAGGCAGGAGCATCAGGAGTTCAAGCACAACCTGGGCTACAGGAAAGCCTATCTCAAGCGGCTGAGTAACAATAGTGGTAATAATGGACGCTTTTCTTACTCTCTGGAGCTCTGCCCTGCCCGCAGTTTACCCGCCGTGTGACAGGGCTTGGGGAACAGGGCTTGTCATCTAACTGTCTGTTTCCCACTGGTACACAACGCTGCCCTTCACTCACCTCCTACACACAAGCACACCCCACATTTTCCTGCAGTGCTCTGTCTGTTCTGTGCAAACGGCATTGCACCTCACCGCTGTGGTTACATTTCAGTCACTTTATCACCTGATTCTCCTTTTCAAATCTGTGTTTGGAGTCAATATGTTAATTTTATTTTCCATAAACTTCAAGTTTTTGGATTATATTGAACTTTCAGATTAAGCAGGAAGAGGCCTTCTTTTAGTGGGTTGTTTGGTTTTGTTTTTCCCCTGACTTTATAAAATGATCCAGTCATAAATCCGTGTGTAAAACTTGGATCCAAAGAGCTCTTACAACCTGGATGGAAATACAGCTGGATTACTTTATAGACCAGGTACAGAGAGCAGAACTTCATCTGTGGCTCCAAACCGAGGTACAGTTAAGAAAAATGTCAATATAGTGTGAACACATAAAAAAGACAGCAGCTTTCATATTGCAAAAGTGTGCGCAAGAAAACACACAAGGCAAAAGACGCAGCAGCAGCAACAAACGTAGCACGCACCACAGCGAGCCCAGATGACGATGTAGGCTGTAATGGCGTGCGTGCCACACTGACAAGAGTGATCCCTGTGCACGAGCGTGTGCGCATGCATCACATGCCAGTCAGTGTTCTCCTCCCTTCTGAACCCATGAGGGAATCCCTCTCTAGCCCTGGCTCTTACACGGCAGCACATCTGCACAGGAAGGCAGGCGTTAAATTCTGGGACACTTTCTTAAGCCCAACATGAAGACGAGCCTTGTTACCCCTTCTGCTTTCCCTGTATTTTGTTTTTCTTCATTTCTAGAACAAACCCCTCTCTCCTCCGCCACCGCTGCCCGTCTTACACTACTGCCACTCTTCAAGACTCTTCAAATATTATTGCCTAACTGACCGCCTAACGGGAGGTGCCAGTTACCATTCCGGTTGTCAGCTGGTGTGCACGGACTGTCATCTGTGTCCCTGTTTTATTTTTATCATAAGAAGACAGTTGTGGGGTAGTAAGCTTAGTATTGACAGATGATGGGTGTATTAGCCAGAGTTTTTGTTCCTGTGACCAAAATCCTGAGGGAAATGACATGAGAGAGGAAGGGTGTATTATGACCCACGGTTCAGGGGTCTCAGTGCACGGCTGTCTGGTTCTACAGTTTGGGGCCATGAGTGGGCAGAGAATCATGCTGGGGGGTGTATATTGCAGAGCAAAGCACCTTGTGGCAGCTGGGAGGCATAGGGAGAGAGAGGAGCCAGGGCAAGACCCACCCCCAAGGACACACCTCAGCCACCATTTCCTCTGCCAGGCTCTACCTTCTAAAGTTTCTAGCACTTAGCAGCACCAGCTGGGGAGCAAGCCTTCAACCCAAGCCTATGGAACATTCCACATCATAGCAGCCATAGCAGAGGAATTGTGGCCAACTGTATCATACATACTGTGTTGACCAGCTGCCTGGCTCTCTGTGACCAGATACATCTTATGATTTTCATAAAGTAATTTAGTTTCAAACCATAAGATGCTAGCATTCCCCCAGTCCGACCTCTTCAGTTGAACCACAAACTGGGTTTTAGGAACTATCCTGACTTTGTATTCTACATGGAGTATCTAACTGGGTATAACTAGGCCTGGCACAGCCTAGATCTCATAGTTAATGTGATAATTAAAGTTAAATATTTATATCCTGTCTTCTGACAAAGGGTATTTGAAGTAGCTCACTGAGATTAGAGTTCAGGTACCATTGACTGGCACCTGTCCCAGTTCCACCCAACAGAATGTTCTGTCCCGGTGGGAATGTCTTCAGTGTGATACAACCTAATAGGGCATAGGGCTGTCAAGGGATTAAGCTGGGGCCAGTGTGGCTGGAGAACTCAAGGGTGTTACTTTGTGTTACGCTATTCCATTCTACTTTTAAAATCCAGCGTACTATAAGGACAAGCGGGAAGGGAACAGCTCAAACACTCGCGATGTTTAAACTATTGTTTTATAAAGCATGAAAAGATTACGGGTGTTGTAACTAGCTTTCTTAACTGTCAAGCTGCCTTTTTCTCTCTCTAGATTCCATCACCCAACACAAGATTTGTGACTTTAACAACTACAGTGAAGCATCAGTGGCTGCTGTCCTCAACACCCAAGAAAAATAGCTGTGGAGAGAAGGAGCCAGCATACATCTTAAGGCTTGATGCCACACATTACCTTGTGCACTGTGGTTTTCATCGTGTGTGTGTGTGTGTGTGTGTTTCTTTATTGTTATTTTTTGAAGGGTAACTCAATCGCACAGTTCTTCTGAGTGATGACACTGTAGATGATCACGTTGCTCGCAATGTGAAAAGACCGAACATACCATCGGACCAGTCAC
Source organism: Cricetomys ansorgei (assembly GCA_026225945.1). Taxonomy (NCBI): domain Eukaryota; kingdom Metazoa; phylum Chordata; class Mammalia; order Rodentia; family Nesomyidae; genus Cricetomys; species Cricetomys ansorgei. The sequence continues at coordinate 8,287,764 of JAMJFZ010003960.1, forward strand.
TCTCCAGTGTGCCGATACAGAATCTCAGTGCATAGCCCACCCAGACTGGCTTGGAGCCTGCAGACCTCCTGTCCACGGCCCAAGTGTTGGGTTATAGTCATGTGCCACCACACCTCAAGCTGCTCAGCCCCCCAACAGAGATACTGAGTCCCAGTGAGCTCTAAAGCGTCACTCGGCTCATTGTGGATTTCTGCGTTACGATTGGTTGTTCATGTAGCTGTTATTTCCAGCTCAGTAAATTTCAGCTCCACTTCCAACATCTTGTCATCTCAGAGATAAACAATTAAATCACACAATATGTGACTTTGCGGTGTTGGCCTCTTTCACTGTGCAGTTAACACTCTGATGATTCGTTCCTGTCGTATGTGTCAGTAGATAATTCCTTCTTGTTGCCAGACGGTATTCTGTGGCATGGGTGTTCTACGGTTTCATTACTGGTCCTCCTGTAGCGTGAGGGAGTGAAGCCCAGTGGGAACGGCCCTCTGACATCAAAGCCCTTTGGGAGGAGCAGACCAAATGAAGTGAGAGAGACTCCATTTCTCTTCGCTTCCTCATCTGTCATCTGAATAATTCTGGTATCTCTCACAGATCCATAGCTTGAAGCCGTCACTCCCAAAGAAATGCTGTTAGGAGGTGGAGTCCGGAGAAGCCATCAGATCACAGAGCCCCGACAAATAGATCAGTGCCCTTGTCAAAGAGAACCGCAAGCCCTCACCAGACACTGAATCTCCAGGGCCTTGATCTCCGACTTCTAGCTTCTAGGACTGTGAGCTATTGTTTATGACGTTCCCAGTCTAGCATCTCCATAACAGAATAGACCAGGATTCGCCTCCGAGGCCAGTTCCCTGTGTGAAATGACACTAGAACCTGCTGTGGCATGTGGAACCCACCAGACTAGGATGGTAGAATATACTAGAGTGTGTCAGCAGAGCTGGCTTCTAGTCTTTACTCAGCGTTTGGAATGAGGGGGAAGTTGGATTCACCTTCCCTGCTCCCAGCAGTCTTGGCGTAAAACAGGGGAATTGCCAACCACACATCCCATAGTGACACAGTGGTGGCTGTCAGACCAGAAGGTGTCAAAGGCTCCGTAAATCACCAGGGCAGCAAAGACAGAAACTGGGATTGTCCCTCTTCTCAGCATAGCAGAAACTTGGGAGCTGGTTTCTGTTGACAAATCAAGAGACAAGAAATCAGGAGAGACTGCGGAGAAGGCTGAGGGGGCATTCCTAGTCAGCAGACTAGTGCTGCTGGAGAAACCAGGATTTAGTGTAACCCAGAAGACTGTGAGTCAGTATTCCGTTCACTTTCCAATGGGAAATAATGATTTCATTTAGTCTGGAGACCTTGCTGTGTCCAGTCAGCGTTAATGCCAGCCATATTTGTCTTTACCAGAGCCCTCCTCACAAAGACCAGACCAGGATCCCCAGAAATGGTTTGTGTAAACCATACCCTAGGTGACTCATGGACTTTGGAGTCTCCCAGTTCTGCTGGTTCGTTGGAAAAGTGACAGCACCCAGTCTGCACCACACCCAAGCCAAGAGGGGGACACAGCATCATCCTGAGAAGCAAAGGAAGGCAGGGATGCTCACTCCACTTTGCTAGTTAAAGTCAGAGCAAGACAAAAGGAAAGCGTGTGTAAACCTGTCAGTAGCCCCATTTTATGGGGTGTATCATTCTATATGGTGTTATTTCCCTGAAGACTGACAATGTCAGGTCAGCATCAAGAACAAGTTGCTGTCCCCTCTCTCTTTGCATGTGTAAAATCGTTAACAACTTGCTATTTTGTTGCACACAGCAAGCGGGAACTCCTTGCTTCCATCTATAACCGAATGCAGACCTTCCGTTCTTCACTCAGCCCCCATTCCCTGGAGCTCATGGTTACTGAAATCTCACCCCTCTAAACACGTAGTGATCTTTCCGGTGACCAACCCCAGCTGTAAGCAATCTCGGATCCTCCAGCGTGGCTTCAGGATCCCTCGATTTTCTTCTTCACTGATTTTCTCCACGGCGAATGTATTAAACTGGTTAAATCACCAGTAGCCCCTTTGGACTCCGATTCCTAATGCTAATGATTGAGTTGGGTAGATTTTCATTTTTTTCTTAACAGTCTTTGAGATTCTGAAATTCGAGTTTCATGCACCAGAATAAATACAAAATCCCAAAGGTGAGCATTTCCTGTCTTTGCTCATCAGAAGCCATTATTGAGTCATTTGAAGACATTAAGACAACAGGTTTTGAAAGTCAGCCACCAATACTGACAGGGCCGGGTGTATTTACCTGCACAGTGTTAGTGGCTTAATAAATTGACACCGTGTCTTGATTTCTGCACATGGAAATCAAACCCAGAGCCTCTTGCCTGCCAAGCAAGCACTCCAACACTAAGCTACGCCCCCAGCCTCTGACCTGACAGCCTGAGGAAGCAATGTGTTGATCACTGTGGAAACCAAGTGTTTATGTCCTGGATCCATGTGGTTAAGTGTAATAAAATCTCCTAAGGGAAGGAACGTTGCATGTCCCCAGTTCCCAGTTTACTTTCCTGTTGCCGTGGTGAAATATTCTGACAAAAGCAACGTTAGGGAGAAAGGATTTTTTCTGCAACAGTTCGAGGCTACAGTCTAGCGTGGCGGGGAAGTCAAGACAGCAGCTGGCCACATGGCATCCACAGTCAGGAACAGAGAGCAGTGAGTGCTTATTGCTGCTCAGCCCTCTTTCAACACCGTACAGACCAGGGCCATACCCAAGGGCCAGTGCCATCCGCAGCGCTCCCTCCTCACTTAATCTAATCCAGGTAATCCCTCACAGGCATGCCCCAAGATCCAGCTCCCAGGTGATCCCAGACTCCGCCAAGTTGGCAACACTCACCATCAAACATTAATCACGTTGAAAAGAAATGGATGGCCAGGAAAAAGAAACAATTTTTTAATTATTAGAAATAAGTCTAGTGAAATGTCAAGCAGCAATTATAATTATAAAAAAGACATTACAATGGAAGAAATGTTTATAAACAAAGCTACAAAATTAATACAATTTTTCTGTAGTCCACCATGCAAGTTGTATATGCACAATACAGTGAAAAACCTAGGACAATAGCATGGAGAAATGCTTTTATTAAGATTTTTTTTTTCCTTTCTTGGTTTTTCGAGATAGTTTCTCTGTTGTAACTCTGGCTGTCCTGGAACTCACTCTGTACACCAAGCTGACCTTGAACTCACAGTGATCCGCCTGCTTCGGCCTCCTGAGTGCTGGGATTAAAGGCGTGCACCACCACCACCCCACAAGATACTTATTTTTGTATGCATTGGTGTTTTGCCTGCATTCACGTCTGTGTGAAGGTGCCAGGTCCCTGGAACTGGAGTTATAGACAGTTGTGAGCTGCCATGTGGTTGCTGGGAATTGAACTCAGGTCCTGGAAGAGCAGCCAGGACTCTTAACCACTGGGCTATCTCTGCAGCCCCAGAGAAATGATTTAAGTAAAGTAGACCATGGTTGATTTTTATGATTCTTGTTAATGCTACAATGTTTGTTCAGTAATGCTTGTAATGATTTTGAAATGTAAACCTGAGGCACCTACAGTCAAAACCAAGGGTTTTGGGTTTCAGGGAGAACCTACCGGGATACAGTGTCAGCAGAGCTGACTCCTTTTTGGAGCCCTGGGGAAAAGCCATTGCCCTGCATTTTTTTCTGGTTGAGAGGGTCCCACCCCTACCCTTTCTTCCTTCCACCTTAGTAACAGCGAAGTAGAGTCTTTACCCATTCACTCCACTCTGAGTATCATTCCCAGGCTCCCTATTATCCTCAGCTGATGGGCCTTGTAATTACATGGACTTCCCAGGTAGCCCAGGATATTGTCTTTATTCTAAAGTCAGCTGAGTACCTGCTTGCCCATAACCTCTACAAGTGAGGTATCAGCTCCAGGTTCCAGGGTAAGGACACGAGTGTCTTGAAAAGGCCTTGATTCTGCTTCCTATATTGTCTCTGCTCTCCCCATATGAAATCAGAGCTTTGCTAAACAACCTAAGACTCCTGACAAGTTTCTTGAACTGGTGAAGCTACCATTGTATCTTTCTGGTGTCTGACAGCCTGGGGTGCAGGGCCGGGAAACATACCCTTGTGAAAAACGGAGCCAGTGCTCTGAGATCTGTATTATTCTGAGTCGTGTCCACCTTAAACAACTCACGGGCATTCCCAGAGCAAATTAGAAAGTGTCTACTAAAAGGCCCTGAGTCCAAACAACCCAAGGGCACAGAGACAATAGATAATTCATTCAATTATTGTGTGCTCAGCAATTATTTATTTGATTAATATCAAGCAAAACCTATTTTAGAGTTAGTGTTACATTCTCTGCTCTCAATGTTGCTTTTTCTACTAGTTTAAAGCTGTGAGAGTTTTGTGTTGGTGCCAAGAAGACAGTAACTGGTTTTCTCCTAATATTTCAACTGTTAACTAAAAGACGGTAATTAAAATTATTGACCTGAAACTAAACAAGAGCACACATATATTCTACAGGCTAAACTAATATTTTATTTGGTACGAGTTCCCAGCTTAGGCGTTCCTATTTTCCCAAAGCCTTAAGACCTTCCAGGGGCAAAGCTCCACCTAAAACTCTTAAGATACTGGCAGCTGCTGTGGCTTTATTAGTCTGGTTTCAATTTTTTAAGCATTTGGATTCACGGCTTATCTATGGGAACAAATGATTGTTCTATCTTGAAGAGTCCAGAGGGAAGATTTACTGAGAAAGTTAACTTCATATCCCCTTCTGTGGGCCAGGCCAGTGTGATCCCAGCCAAAGCTAAGGAGAGAGAAATGGCAGGGAGGAACTCCCTCCTGGGCTGGGCCAGCACCCACAGGGGAGAGGCAAGGGTTCTATCAGTCAGCCGACTGGGCCAGAGAGAGCTAGAGGAGAGGCTGCCAGACCTCAGGGCTCAGCACCAAGAGCACCCTATCAGCCAGAAGGGGCACTCAGCCAGCGGCGTGAAACCCAATCATTAAATTATTGGGAGCCAGTTAGGGGCGGAAAGAGAAGGACTGTGTGTCCTGAGAGTGTGAAGTTGCGGGTGGCAGGGGCAAGACAAGGGTTCTGACTAAGGAGACCACAAGCCTCATACCAAAAACAACGAGGGTGCTGTGGGAGGGCCTATAGCACAGAAGGAGGTAGAAGGCCCAAGATAGATCTCCTTTCTCCGGGGTGTTGATAGGCTGTCACCTCAGCCCATGGCCACAGAGCCCAAAAGGCACCCCTGTGCAGCAGCCTTCCAACTTGATCAGATCTTACAGAAGAATCTGAATATTTTAAATTGTAGCATTTTTCGTGAGAAATTCCACCACAGCCCCCTTGTTAAGGATTCATTGCATGCAAGGGCCATCTTACAATATTCTTTGAGCACAAATTAAATCCTTAACTCTTAATGTTCTCGTGCCTCAGGAGGCCCTAATGTTCGCCTCCTCACAGATCTAAGGTTGGTTCCCACCAAATAGAAATAGGAACGTACTAGGACACTTGCTGAACACTAATTCATGGTAAGTATCACTTATTTGCCTGTCCCCAAGGGTCAGAAGTAGCTAGGACAGTACCACCCTCAGAGAGCTGATGGCCTCTGGGGACTGTACTGCCCATAGGGCGATGGCCTTGAAGGGACTGAGTACACCTGAGATCCTGTGTAGCAAGTTCAGCGGAGACCAGGAGAAGGCTCAGGTCAGTTCTATAGCGAAGGGGATAGGTTTAGGAAATGCTTCCAGGACAGATGGACATCTGCTTGTTTTTAAAAGAAGCACAGAAATGCAGAGGGACCAGGGAGAGGCTGGGCGCCAGGAGGAGCAGGAGGCACCGGGCTTCAGTATGGCTGAAGTCTGGAGCCTAAGGAGAGGGATCGAGAAGACACCAGGCTCCCATAGAGGAGTGAGAAGGCAGCGGGCTTTAGCATGGCTGGTGTGTCACTGGAATAGGGATGGACCAGGGAGGGGCCGGGCACCAGGAAGATTAGGGAGACAGTGCGCTTCCACCTGGCTAGTGGATCCGTGGAAAGAGACCAGAAAGAGGTCAGATCCCACACAGAAGTGTGCTGCATCCAGGAGGGAGGAAAGGAAATTCTGGAGAGGCCTCCCCATCATGTGAGCCTCAGCCAGTGGAGAGAGGGTCTCCTGCTTTCCAGGGAAGAAATGTGGAGAAATTGGACTTAGTGGCTTGTAGGTAACGGGGTGGGTTTGACAGGTACTCAGGAGGAGGCACTAATAGGACTGGGTGGTAGTGCTTGCTGAACTATGGGAGCTTGCTGGCCTAGGGGCAGCATTGAAGAAGAGTAAGTCCTGAAGTTCAAGGAGGGAAGACTGGCACTTTCTGGAGCATCTAGGAGTGGTAGGAACCAGTTCCCTGGGCTAGTTGCAGGACCAGACATCAGTGGACAGGAAGAAACGAGCTCTTGTGCAAACTGTTCAGCGAATCTAAGCCACTGTACAGAGTAGCTACAGACTTCTTTTCATTTATTTATTTATTTTCAAGGCAATGTCTCTCTTCTCTAAAATCACTGTTCACTGATAGCCCTGGAGGGAAACAGTGTCTGGACAGATCTCTTCTAGTGTTGATCAAGGTATGTCAGGATAGGATGTGGGAAAGCTCAGAACAGAAGCCACCTTGACTCCGAGCGCAGCAAGACTGCAGGAGAGGGAGATCCGGGAAGTGAAGAGAGCCTTTCAGAAGCTCACTGCATCAGAAACCCAGAAACCCAGGCCTGCTAAGTAGCTGCACATGAAAATAACCAAGAAACAATTATCAAGGTCAAGACCCATTCGAAGTTACACAAAAGAAAGCCGGGATGAACTAAGACACCTGCAAAACAGATGAGAATCCATTTCGGAGTTAGGCTTGCAAACCTGAGGAAGAGCACATACGACATGAAAAGGCACATGGGTCAGAATTAGGGGCAAGAGGAAGACCCCTCATCCAGGACCCCTCCATGGTCCTGGAAAGAAACAAACCTTAAAAGGTTAATGTTAGAACTGGAGAGATAACCCAGTAGATAAAGGCACTTGCTGCCAAGCTTGGTGGCCTGATTTGATCCCCAGGACCCACGTGGCAGAAGGAAAGAGATCAAGTCCCACAAGTCATCCTCTGATCTGTCTGCCCATAGTGGCACATGCATGCCACAACAGGAAGGGGTGGGGATTTTGAAGCAAAGACTAACATAGAAGGGACACAGCAATGAACAGTCTGTAATGATCTTAGAAATGAGGGGAGCTTTTAAGAGGGACATGCTCTACCACGGAGCTAGCCAGATGCTACATAGGAGAGCTTTTAAAAGAAATAATAATAAGAATAAATGGATACGCCAGGCAAGGTGCCACCTAGCTAATCTCAGTACTTGGGAGGCAGAAGCAGAAGGACTGACATCCATTTGAGGCCAGCCTGGCATACAGAGTCTCAGTTTGTCCTGGGATACAGAGTGAGATACTGTCTCCAAAAGCCCAAGTTAATTAATTTATAATAGGAAGAAACAAATTGCAAAGATGTTCGAGAAAGAAATAACTATTGAAGATAGGCAAAGGAAATGGAGCATATGAGTTCTTGGGGGAACAAAAAAGGAAAAAATACTGGAAACTATAACTCAAGAATACTTTACTGAATTACCAAAGACTTGAGACTACACATTTTAAAAGTATGTCACCTGACTGGGAATATCAACCCAAAACAATGAGACTGCTAAGATTTAAAGAGAAGAAGAAAAATCCTTGGGCTATTGTATGAGCTAGCTAGGGCTGCCATAGCAATGCATATATAAACCTGAAGGATTAAATAATAATCAGAATTTCCTTTCTTGCAGTTGCAGAGTCTGGAAGTCCAAAATCAAGGTGTTGGCAAGGATGGTTTCTGGTGAGCGTCTGTCTTAAGCTTGCGGGTGCTGTCTTCTCCCTGTGTGTGCATGCCTGGTGTCTGACTCTCCTTATCAGAACACCTGTCATAGTGGACTAGGGCTCCACCCTCCTGATAATCATTGCCTTCAAGACCTTGTCTCCAGAATCAGTCACATTCAGAGTGACTAGCTCTTGCCTAGCATGTACAAGGACCAAGGTCCCATCACCAACAAGGAAGGAGCTCAGTATCAATGCTGCCATCCCAATAAAAGAGAAAAATCAGACAGCATGCCTCCAAGGATCTTGAGTCTGAGTATTGACCCCATTGATGAGCTCAGCACCAACTTCCAGGAGAAACAGAACCAACAAGGAGGAAAACTGTTCCACAAACATGCAGCCACCAACATCCATGTGGTAGGAAACTACAGGTCAAATGCTTCAGGTCCTTCTAAAGATAAACAGTTATAAGAGAGAAAGGGGACAGAGAAGAACCATAGATATTTTTTTAAGGTACATAAAAGACTGCTAACATCCAAGAATAATAACAAGTATTTAATGGAAGCATAATCTGAAAGTTAGACACCATTCAAGAAAGAATCGCTCACCTGGAAATCATATCCAAAGAAACAGCCCCAAATGTATCACAGAAGGACAAATGGAAAATGTAAAGAAGTTAGAAAATAGAGAGATGAGAAAGAACTTCATAGTCCATTCCAGAACTAAGTGGCGGGACACATTTCAGTGACACAGAAGAATATTTAAGACATCACTCAAATAATGACCCAACTTCCTATAGTTGAAAAAAATCATTATATTATACCAAGAAGATAGTAAAAAATTAATTCATACATAGCTATCTCTTAGTCATACTCCATACCATCAAAGTCAAAGAAAAAAAAAAAAAACTAAATTAGGCTGATTGTAATCTTCTAATAGTAGCATGGAAACAGAGAAAATGGATCCCTTCACTGTCCTAGACAGTAGTCATAGATCTGGAATTGTAAATCCAATGGTAACAGCTTCGAAATGTGAGGTGAACTAGACATTTTCAGTTAAATGAAATGATTATTAACTTTATTTCTTTTCTTTGCGTGTAGTGTCTGTACATACATATGAGTTTGTGAGAGTACACACGTGTGTGCCTGTGAGTGTGGGAGCCAAGATACTGGACTACAACGAAGAGTAAGTGGCTGGTGTTTTAATAGGTTCAGGTGTGTGTGTGTGTGTGTGTGTGTGTGTGTGTGTGTATGTGGTTTCAACACAATTATCTACAGTCCCTTCAGCTCTTTGCTCTAATTTTGGCAAACAATTTGTTTATGCCCCTTGGACAGTGGGCTTCACAAGAGGTTCCTATTTCTCTGGCTCCAGTGAGCAGCCACAAGGCGTCACCATGAATGCTGGAATCTTCTGGCCGGCTACAGTTGCTACAGTTGCTGACAGACCAGCTCTAGATTCTCTGAGTAGAGCAATCTGGAAAAAACCACTCACGTCTCACTAGTTAAGAAAATACCAACCGTCCCCAAATTATAGTGTGCTCTATGAGTTTATGAGGGGGGCACTTGAAAGTGCTCAGGAACCCTGTCAGAGCTGGTATTTACTTCCTGGACTTCCATTATATAACTTATCCATAGCATAACTGAGGTACAGTAAAGAATGCTGTAGGTTATCCATGTTTTAAAACATTTTCAGAGCAGGCCTAGAGCACAGGTTGCTGGGCAGTTCACCTAGACTTAAGGTCTGTGCCCTCTATTTGCCAAGTCCTTGAGGCTTTGTCCCGAGTTGACCCCTGGCCCGGGTGAGGGTGTGGGAATGGAAAGACATGCCCCACAGTGCAGGTACTGTGTGGCGGGGAGAGGCTCCGGGGCTTCCACCCAGGAAGTAGGCCTTATCTGTGCAGCACTTTTCCAACCTTTAGAGGCCTCAGGAAAAGGAAGAGGCCAGGGAATGGGGTAGCTGCCTGGCCTGTAGAGCAGGCAGCCAGCAGACATATGAAGGACCCAGAGGGCCATATGATTATGTCATGGAGGGCAGGGGGAGCAGGAAGGAGGACAGACACTGGATGACACGCTGGTGCTGCAGACCTGAAATCTGAGGGGTACCGAGAAGCCTACCTGCTCCATCACTCACCACCTACCTAACTTTCCACTACAATATTCCATTTTTAGCTCAATGCTCCCACTGTCAGGACCACTTAATAGATCGGCGTATTTGGCAGGGGGTAGGGGACTTCGGAGAGAAGATAAAGCAGAAGAAATGGATTGGGGGGGGGGGCATCGGGCCCCTAAAGCCGGAAAGTGGTTCAGGTTCTGATCCCAGAAGGACGGTGGGTGGATGAGAAGGCTGTCAGCTAAAGAGCCACAGGCTCTGGGGCCAGGCCTTCCAACAGCGTCCAGGGCGTGCTTGTGGTGTTTGACACCGGAGATCCCTTTTCTGCTGCATCATCTCCTCCACAGAGGTATGGAGGGATCCTGTGTCTGAATTGTGCTGAGTCATTGGCTCTAGGGAGCTCTGCAGCTGTGTCTGCTGGGAAGGTCAGCAGCCAGGACAAGGTACCCTCCGCAGAGGCACAGTTAGGCAGCCTACCAGGACGGCCTAAGGCCGTCAGAGGGGGTCTGTGGAATGCTCATAACAGTGGGCCAAAGTGTCACTAGGGTAGCCATTGTATGTGAGGAATCGACCAGCCATGGAGGCATTGAGACCCCTCGGGCCTGCTCAGCTCTCCCAACACCTAGGCTCTAGTTGCCCTGGTGGGTAAAGCGGCGAGCCTTCTGTTTCAAAGGAGGACCCTTAGGTAGCAACTGTCCTGCTATGGCATTGGGAGAAGGTGTGCGGGCCTTACCTGGATGTCTGCTCTCCGAATTCCGATGTATGTGCACAGACCAAGCACTGCCACCTTTTAAGGTTATTTCCACCCCGCCTGCCAGTCTCTGTGGAGTCTGAGGTGGTGGTAACTGCCCCTCGCCCCAGAGCTGGCCCTCTGCTTTCATTTCAAGGCTTCAGTGATTAAAGGACAGTTGAGAGGTAGCATCTATGTGCAGTTTCATTGCCCCTGCATCCTCAGATGGGCAGCACTATCTGTCAGCGGCCTGGGAATGCTCCTGTGCCTGTCGTTCCAGAAAGTCCCACAAAGATCCAATCGCTGGTTTTCCCTGGTTTCAGTTATTCACCATCAGCCATGATCCAAAAACGTTAAGGAAAAAAAAAATCTAGAAATAAACAGCTTAGAAGTTTTAAATTACATACCATACCAAGTCAGAAGATGGAATCTCCCGCCGTCCTGCTCTGTCCCGACCAGAAAGATAATTGTGTCCAGGGCATCTCCATCGCTCATACCTTCTGCCTGTCAGTCACTCCGTAGCTCTCAGTTACGAGATCAACTTCTGTGGTACGAACACGCTGTGTTCAAGGAAGCCTCGTGCAATAGCCTAATGTCGTCTCGTTCACTTTGTCCCACCTCGTTGCGTAAGTGTTCCCTCAGCTCACGTCCTCAAGAGAAGGGTGCATGCAGTGTACAAAGATACTCAAGGAGGAGCTGGTGAGACGGCTCAGTTTGTAAAGATGCTAACCTGACATCTTTTCCGTCCCTGGGACATGGTAAAAGGAGAGAACCAGCTCTCAAAAGTTGTTCTCTGGAGGCTGGAAAGATGTCTCAGTGGTTAAGAGCACTCGCTGCTCTTGCAGAGGACCCAGGTTAAGTTTCCAGCACCCACATGGCAGCTCACAACTGTCCGTAACTCCAATTCCCTCTTCTGGCCTCCGTGGGCACCAGGCATACACATGTTGCACACGATTGCATGCATGTATGCAGTCAAACAAATATTTTTTAAAAAGAAAGTCATTCTCTGGCCTCCACACACACACACACACATATCATACACAGATATGCACAATTAAATTAATGTTTTAAATATATATTTAAGAGAGCACATAACTTTCATTACAGCATTTTATTATTATTTTTTATCATTAATCTTTTACTTTTTATGGGTTAGATGTTATCACGGCTCTGTGTGTGTGTGTGTGTGTGTGTGTGTGTGTGTGTGTGTGTGTGTGCAGTAAAAGTCACAGTTTATGCAGACTGTCCATGGACTCGTGTGTGTGTGTGTGTGTGTGTGTGTGTGTGTGTGTGTGCAGTAAAAGTCACAGTTTATGCAGACTGTCCATGGACTCTTGGACCAAATCCTCTGGAGATAGAGAGCAGCAAAGACGCGAGAAATGGCTCTCGACTCTCCTCTGACTCTTCTCTGCCCTCCTTTGGAAGAAAGGTAACATTTGGATCAAGAACATCCAGCCATCAGGGAAGGGACACAGGGCTTGTGTGAAAAGGTAGGCTTCCCTCCTGTGTTAGCTCCCACATCACCTTTGCCCTTAAAGAGCCATCCAGTGAAAAATGGCAAAGCCAGCTTTGTGTCTCAGACACCCTCCCTGCAGTCTGTGAGCCCCCCCTCTCCACTTCCCTGCCGCACCTCCTCTACATGCCTTGGGTGTCCCCCTGCTCAGGCCAGTCTGCAGTCTGGAGTGTGCCCATCTGTTCCCAAACCACAGCTTCGCTCCTTGGTCATCTCCATCAGCGTTCTAAGGGAGATAAATCACTGGAAAGTCAATAGTCTTTTTAGGAGATTAATAACTCAGATGAAAGGACTATCGGGCTCCATGATGAGGGGGTTATTGAACTACCTCATTGAGCCCACAGAGCCAGCAATGTAGAACAGAGATCTGCTGTTAGGGGTTAATAACTTGCCCAAGGTCGTCCCCTTGTAAGTGACAAAGGAGAGATTCTGACTCCATTTGTGTGATTCCAAAGTCCATGTTCTTTCCAGACATGCTTCCAAAAGGCTTTCCATGATCAGTTCCTGCCAGTCCATAGTGTTTTGCCTCCTGCCCCGATGCCCTGTCCTCAATGAAACCAATACATGGGATTAGCATTGTAGCCACACACCCCTCCCCATCACCCTAGGGACATCTCTGTGACGGTGATCATGTGGAGGGGGAACATGCCTTGGCACAAAAAAAAGCACTCTTACAAATCCAAAATATTCCAGCCCCAAGTGGTCGCTGCATCTAGAATGCAATTTCCTTTTCAAAATACCTCCCGAAGTAGCTTGCCAGCAGGCAACAATTAAACCTTAGTAACTCACACAGACTCCACGGGAGAAGGGGAGCCGGGCAGATTTAAACCAGTTCAATACGTTTACTTTTACCATGTGAGTCCTCTCAAAACGAAATGCTAACTTTGAGGTTACACAGAATTAACGAACAACAAATGCTTCCTCTGCGAAAGTAGATAAGCTGCCCCTTGGGGACAAACACAATAAATGAATTAAACGCGATGGCTGCATAAATGAAATAAGACAAAATTCTCCAAGTCATGAGTAGAGAGGCAAATAAACGATGATAGTAGCAGATAGACTTGAGAAAAGTTAAAGTCACGTCAAGGACTCCGCACCCCATCTAAACCGGATTGTGCTAACGTGATCAGAGCTTCGGGGGCAAGGCGGGGGGGCGGAGCGGGGAACTGCACAGATCCACGGCCGGAGCTAGCCGCTCAGCCTGCAAGAAGCATGCAGCCGTGTTTATTGCGTTCCCACTAAATAAAGCTTCGGCTCCCCATCAGAGCCGGAGACAGGAGCGTCCAAGTTCTCGGAATTCCATGGTTAATGTGGTTAACCAGAAACACTTTTTCAGCTTTTCTTTAAAGGGTTTATTTTGCTTGTTCTAGTAAATATGGTGTACCAGAAGAGGACCCTCTGAGCATAACAGCCATCAGCTTCATCAGGACAGCTATGACCCCACTTCCACGAGTTTCCCCGAGATTAGGGCTGTCAACTGTCCTAGAAGGGACTAGGGAGATTCCAGTTGGTCCCTCTGCACTTCCCAGACATCCATGTGTAACTTTGCCCTAATCGCACATGGCCTCGTGGGCTCAGGGGGTGCTGGGGTATGCAGGCTGTGGAAAGGTGACTGAAGGGGAAACTCCAGCCATGCAGCCACAGGGACATTGTTATCCATGCTGGGGTGGGACTTCCTGGTGCCTCGGCAGCTTTGGGGTCACTCACGATCTGCAGGTAACCCCGCATTCATGCTCTGTAAGAAAGCCCAATGAACTCATCATTCCCCGACGTTGCACTCTGGGGAAGCAGCACTTTGGTGTGTTGTTTGTGGTCTACAAGAAGTGGGTAGGCTTTGTCTGCCTCGCTTCCTGCTCCAGCCACCTGCTGCTAGGCCTCCCTGCCATTATGGGCATGTGGTCCTCTGGAACTCTAAGCCAAAACAAACTCTCCCTTAAGCTGCTTTTGGTCAGGTACTTTGTCACAGCAGCAGAAAAGTAACTAATGCAAGGGCCATCAGGCCTGCTTGACTGCCTGGCCCAGACTATAGGGAGAATGAGGTGGGGGGAGGGATTAGCTTTTCCTGCATAAATAGTAAGAAGACAAGGAGGCTGGGGAGAGAGATTGTGAATTAAGCTGGGCATGGTGGTGCCTGCTGGCAGCATTTAGGAGGGGCAGGAGGATTATAATTTCAGGGAAAATCTAAGCTGCATAAAGAGTTCAAGGGCATCTGCGATTGACTGTTTAAAAAAAGCAAAACAAAACCCTTGGGGTGGTGGCGGTGGCGGCGGCGGCGGCAGCGGCAGCGGCGCACACCTTTAATCCCACTCTGCCCAGGAGGCAGAGGCAGGTGGATCTGTGAGTTCGAGGCCACCCTGGTGTACAGAGTGAGTTCCAGGACAGCCAGAGTTACAACACAGAAACCCTGTCTCGAAAAACAAAAATCAAAACAAAACAAAACTAAAAAGTGAATGTCTGGAGATGCCTGCCACTTCTTTTCTTGAATACTTGTCTCGCATAGGCAAGGCCCTGGCTTTGCTCTGGAGCACTGGAGTGTGTGTGTTGGAGGTGGCGGTGGGATCATGAGTTAGAGTTTGCGCTTGGCACATCTCATCCCACAGAGGTCCTAATAAAGATCCCCGAGAGACAGTAGGACAGGGTGTTATGAATGGGCATCTTGGTGCCAGGAGATGACAAGGACAAGTTTGTGACACAAGTATGCAGCCTTCAAGTAAGCACCGAAAGACAAGACCTACTTGCCACTCCCTGTTTAGAAGCCCGAAGATGTTACTATGATCTATCTGCGACGCACGCCTCAGTTTCCCCAATATCGGAAGGCTCCTTGGGCTTCTTAGGGTCACTAAAGAGGACCCATGAAACAGCCGTCCTTCCTGGCAACTGATCCCGCTGGTGCAGTGAGCGTTACCTCACTTGATTCCTTGTTTCCGTGAAGACTATGTCGTGGAGCTTGTGTCCTGAGCATCATGGGAGCTGTCCCTCTCTTGTTCTATGTCCTCCTGTGCAGTCCGAGGTTAGTTCTTATGGGTCTCCAGACGCTCAGCTCCGCTCCATCTCCTTCTCCTGTGCTTGTCCCAAACCTACGAGAGACCCGTGTGCGCTGCAAGTCATCTCCCCTTGGGAGCTTGGAAGGGGTTCAATTTCAGCCCCACACCAAGGCCCTGCAGATGGATAGGGTTGCTTTTGGCCGAGTTTTTTTTTTTTTTTTTAATTACCATTTTCTTATCTGAGCACACAAAAGACTTTTACCACAGAAGTTCAAATACCATGTATAATGATGTTTCCCGTGTAAAATCGGGAGGCTAGCCTGGCCGTTGCGTTGGTCTTCCGTGAGATTACTTTGATCTGGGGCACAACTGCAAGCCATGCGAGTCCTTTGAGGGCTGTGCCAAAGCAGACGCCAGGTCAGAACCCCTAAGAACACCCACACCCTGTGTGAAGCCAGAGCGACTGTGAGCTTGATCCAGTGAGGCCACGGACCAAAGATGGAGAGCTGAAACCCTTGACTCCGGTTCAGTGGAGCTCAACCTTGACTTCGGATCGGGCTCATCCGAGGACCTCTTCCTCCCCATACCTCCCCACAAAATGACTTTGCCTAGGGCCTCCAGTCCCAGGGCCTCAGGATCCCATGTGTGTATCTAGTATAGAAGGCTCATCGGGTCATTCTGGTTTGGTTTGGTTTTAGTTTGTTTTTTTGGATTTGGCTTTTTGAGAGAGGGTCTCACTGTGTGTCTCTGGCTAGCCTGGAACTCATTATGTGAACAAGGCTGAGCTCGCAGTCACAGAGATCTGCTTGCCTCTGTCTCCCGGGTGCTGCTATTAAAAGCATGTGCCACCACGCCAGCCTCGCTCTGTTCTTTACACATAACACGTGAAAATGGAAGGAATGACCTTCCAGAAGAAACTGAAAAGGGTCCTAATCCTCATTCCTTTGGCTGTTATATGAATTACACAGAAAACCAAGAAGGGGTGGAGAATGGGCCTGTTCAATACCAGAGAGCTCCGGGGAATCCACTGGCACCAAGAGGTTGCCTGAACCACTCCGGGTCTCCCTGGATGCTTCTGAAGCTGCTCTCGGGATCAGGTCTCCCCTCCTGTGTTCCGGGTACACCTTAGCTCCTCCTCTCTCTCTCTGCCTAAAGAACATGCCAAGTGTGATGTCCCCGCTCAACCCTTGGGTGACCTGATGGCAAAGGCATCTTTGCAGAAGGCTAGGGGAGAGGACAATAGCAGACTCTGGGTGAAAGACCCCAGGGCCGTCACCATGACCACCTCTGGATGGACAGCAAAGGCAAGAAGTCCAAAGTTCTCAGGTCAGAACAACTATGGATCCTGTCTCACCCGGGCTCTAACTCTGGTCCTGAACTCAGTCTCACTGTTACCAAAAGCCCACCCACGTTCCATGTCCACCAACAGAAACAAGCCTATTCCAGCCCACCAAAGCGACCTTGCCCGGGAGGCCTTTTCCATGAGGTCCTGGTGAGCACTGCAGGAACCTCTCCCCCACCCCTAGGGCTGGGAGCCTCACTGGGGCTCAGGTTTAGAATGGCCAGTGGGGCTCTGCTAGCTGTGTGTCTGCCAGGGTCACGAGCTTCCTAACCTGTCTCAGCCTACGACAACAGCCATCCCCTCATGGAAACACACTTACATTTTAAAGTCAGGGAACAGATGTGTAAGTTGATGTGGTTCTCAGAGTGTAGCCTCAGTCCAGGCTGGGGTGACTGAGAAGGGGGGAAGGAACCACTCGGAGCTGGTGGAACCTCCGAGAAAGTCTGGCTCAACCTTCTCTCAGTAGGGAAAGCAGAGACTTCATCCAGATCCACTGAAAATGTTGAAAGCAGAAATTAGGTGGGGACTCAGGCTATGGCTTTTTCTTCCAGTTCCTTCAGGTCCCTGCAGCCATGTGGCTTCCTGGAAACCATGTGGCTTCAGCAAGAGAGGGTAAGGCTGCTGGAACATGCCAGGGTGGCCACAGGAAACAAGCGCTTCATAGAGGAAGGACAGTGGCGTCAGAGGTGACGTAACAGTGTGTGACTGAGGTAACTAAGAGACAAATTGGGGGACTGATGCTACTGGGGCTCTTGGGGAGACAGAAGTTACCCCATCTTAAACGGGTGTGAAGGTGACAGGTTCAAGAGGAGGCTGACCTGTTCTTAAATGACACCACCCAGGCAGAAGAAAGGGGAACTGTAGCCAGACTGTGTATTTGCATGCTCAGGGGTCTGACCTTGCTGTCTAACCACACAGAAGCTGAGTGGATTGTGAAAGCCCTACTTGATGGATTAGCACCAGTGACAGTCGTAAGTGGGCACGTGTAAAACCTCAGCCGTTACCAGCAATGTGATCTGGTTGCTTGCTCGTGGCTGTGCTTACTCGTTCCTATTCATCTCTAGATTTTTCTCTTCTGTCCAAGTTCACATTGTTCTTAAAGTTTGAGTTTTCCTTTGTTTAGAACTCCATTCATTCTTAGCACGTTCATATCTCAAGGAGGCCAACATCTGACCCTGGCTGGAAAGACATGCCCCCCACTGACATCAGCACTGTCCTCACGCAGGGATGTCAAGGACTGGCAGTGACCTCTGACCTGTTCTTCATGCCCCCAGCAGGGGCATATTAAGGAATTAGCACACAAATTCCCCAGGTCCAGAGGTTGTAGATTTTGTACCAATTCCAGGCTGTGTATTCAAGGCCTTACCCGGTATGGGCTAGGGAATGCTTGAAAACAGTTAAGCCTCAGAGGAAAATGTAACGGCTGTTATTTGGGGGGTTGGGAGAGATAGCTCTATTGCTAAAGTATTTGTCATGCAAGCATGAGACCTGAGTTTGACATTCCATCTCCCACATAAAAAGCCAGGCTCAATGGCACATATCTATAACCCCAGAACAGGGGAGGCAGAGATGAGCCGCCCAGGTTAACTGAATCCATGAGATCCAGGTTCTGAGAGACCCTGCTACAAAGATAGGATATGACACAATCGAAGAAGCATCCAACCTTAACCTGTCCCTCACACACCACACATACATGTGCACAGACTGGCACACCGCACACACACACACACACACACACACACACAAAACACATACATGTACAACACACACATACACATGTATATGCACATACCCATATAACACACACACAATACATGACACATGTCACACACACAACACATACACAACATGAAAATGCAAAACACACATATACACATGTATACACACATACACATACAACACACACACCACAATACATGACACATGTCACACACACACATATACATGCACAACACACACATACACATGTATACACATATATACATACAACACACACACACATGTACACAACACACACAGTGATGTTTGGAGTGTTTTTCTCTCGGTCTCTCTTTTATCCAGATGATGGGCCAGTGTTGGAAACTCAGTGTCCAGGTCTTAGATGCCCACTCTCCTTTCCTCTTGGCATTAGAAATCGTACACACCACAGACAGACTCCAACTCAAGGACAGCCTGCCAACCTAAGAAACTCAAATAAGAATGCTGTAATCAGAGAAAGCGTTGCTTTTTCAATTTAAACAAACCATTGTTTTCTAGGTCAAGATGTATTTGTTGTCATTACCAGAGTCACTCCAGTGAGTCTCTGGTTATCATAACCACAGAGAGACAGCTGATGAGTCTTCACTGCGGGGTAAAAAAACGGCAGCATTTTCAAGATTTCTGGTTTCACCCTTTTAACCCAAAGACTAACTATAAATAGACGTGAAGTCTGGGGTTTCCATGGCTGAGTGCTGCTATAAATAGCTTTAGACATTTTCCCACTTCATGCTTTCTAAAAGAACATTCTCTACTTCCCTTCTTGGATAACCTCTGGGAATAGAGCAAGACCACAGACAGAATCTTATTAAGGGAGCTCAACAGAACTGCTAATGAGCCTACCAGGAGCTGTGAGTGTCCCTCAAATATTAAAAACAAACCTGAGAATAAAATTATTTCATAAGTGCGTTCAGTTCAGTTAATGCCTTTCTGGAAAAGGTACTTTCAAAGTAAGCGGACTGTTGATATTTTCATCCACTTTCTCATGTCCCTGGGACTTTTCTTCTGAAACACACGCAAAATGAAACATGCAGAGAATTAAGCCTAAGCCTAATCATTCACCAGTTCTGAAGTAAAGCAAATGTGCTCTACTTTCTCTCCTTAAGGAAATGCATGGCCTTCAACTCCCTTACAACACCACTCAGAAAATGAGGTGTTCACTCAGCTACCAGGTGCTCAGAACGTCTGTCTTCTTCCTTGAGAATGTTCATGGGACATCATCCCACCCCCCACGCCCCTTTCAGGACACACCAAAATGCTGGGTATGATCCCTGCCCTGAACTGCTCTTGATGATGCTGGCTTGTGGAGGTTTGAAGCAGAGCCCTACAGAGAAGCCTCTGAATGCATTCAATGCCTGCCTGCTAGCAACCTCTGCTGGTGGTTATTCCATCGGGGAAAGAAACAACGGCCAAGGGAGCTAAGCAGAGAAAGGCAGGTCCATACAGCCCAAATTGGGTTCTGGGTGTGTTTTGTTTAGGGGTGGACAACAGAAGAGCCGTAGATGTGCAAGTCATTAGTGATTTTTAAAACAAGTTATTTGAGCAGTTTTAGGTTTATAGAAAATATTGATCAAAAGATAAAACAAGGTTCCCATGTGCTTCTCAGCACCGCCAAGCCCTCCCTTTTTAATCTTGCAAATATTGTGGTGTATTGGCTACGATTTTAATTTGTTAATTATAATCTAGCCCATGGTTTAAATTAAGGGTCATTGCTTGTGTTGGGCGCTCTACAGGTCTGGGCAAGTGTAAATTGACACGAGCCACCATTATAAATGTTGTAGAAACTAACAGATCACTCTCCTCCGAACTTCTGGCTCTCTACCTCCTCATTTTCCGTTGCCCCAGGCCCTTGCCAACCAGGTTGTGTCCTCCACGGTTTAGTCTTTCCCAGAATGACAGGCAGTTGGAATCAGCGACCGGCAGCCTTTCCAACTTGGCTTCTTTCCTTTAGCAACACACACTGAAGTTCCTTCTGTGTCATTTTGTGGCTTGATGACTGCATTTCTCTTTAGGGCAGAATAATATTCCATCTCTTGGCCTATGCACAGTTCATTCATTCACAGACTGTAGGACACCTTATGTGCTTCCATGTCGGCAGTTATGAACAAGCTTGCTGTGATCGCCAGAGAGCAGGCTTTTCTGCACACATAAAATTTCAATTCCTTTGGCTAAATACCAAAGAATGGGATTACTAGATCACAGGGTCAGTACATTTAGTACTTTAGAGACTTAGTTATATTTTTATTAATTATTATTTTGTTTGTGTGTATTTGGGGTCAGCACACCTGTGGAGGTCAGAGGACACCATGCAGCAGCTGGGACTCTCTTCTACCGTGTGGGTCTGGGGATCAAGTCCTCAGGCTTGGCAGCAGACCTCTTTTCCATTGAGCCATCTCAGATGTCTCATGTTTAGTTTTGTAAGAAACTACCAGACTCTCCTTCACAAGGACTGCTTCAAAATCCATTCCAATCAGCAACGAGGAGGGGTCCCTGTTGCTACACAACATCATTTGATGGCATCAGTATTCTGGGTTGACCATTCTCACAGACGTGCAGCGGATGCCAGGCTTGTGGCACTGGTGTTCTGGCTCGGCTGTTCTCACAGGCGGGCAGTGGATGTGGTGGCTGTATCTTACAGTTCCTGGTGCATGTTGCTAAATGCCTTCTGCATGCTTAATCACCTCTGTATATTTTCTGATGAAATATGGTAAGATATGTTCTCCATTTTTAAGTTGTCTATTTTGTATTATTTAAGTTCTCTCTGTATATTGGATACTAGTTCTTTACCTGATGTGTTTTGCAAAAACAAACATCTTTTGCACAACTCTTAATTTAACCACTGAACCAGCATTTGTCATGGAACCTCAGACGATATTTAAAACTAAGAATTCAGTATGACGGATTCTTCTGATTCTTTTTTTTAAAGTTTAAAAATTAACGTGCATGTGTGAGCGTGTGTGTGCATGTCTGTGTGTGCGTGTATGTGTGTGTGTGTGTGTGACCTGTAGTAGAATATGCCACATATGCAGGGGTGCCTGCAGAAGTCAGAAGAAGGCATTGGGTCTTCTGGGTGGGGCTGTAGTTATAGGCAATTGAGTCCCCAGTGTGGGTGCTGGGAACCAAACTCAGGTCCTCTGGGAGAGCAGCAAGTGCTCTTAATCATGGAGTCATCTCTCTGGGCCACTTGGTTCTTAAGGAGTCCATGATACAACGAGGAAGGTCATGCAGTTGTAAAAGGATGGCAGTCCTTTACCCACCTTGAGGGCATTCTACTAAGTGAAACAAGCCAGTCACAAAAAAGACAAATACAGCAGTAATTGCAACATGTCCCTGGACGCCTCCAGGGGTCAGATCCAGCGTGACAGAAGGTGGAAGATGGCAGCCAGGGCTGCTCGGTGAGGGCGGGTTCCGGTTTGTAGAATGAAGACATCTGAGGAAAGGATGCACAGCTGCGTGCATGTACTTAGCACCGCTGAAATGGATACTTAAAATGAGCTAAGGAGCTGGGCGGTGGTGGCACACACCTTTAATCCCAGCACTTGGGAGGCAGAGGCAGGTGGATCTCTGTGAGTTCAAGGTCAGCCTGATCTACAGAGTGAGTTCCAAGACAGTTACAACAGAGACACCCTGTCTTGAAAAAGAAAGAAAGAGAAAGAAAGAAAGAGAAAGAAAGAAAGAGAAAGAAAGAAAGAAAGAAAGAGAAAGAAAGAAAGAAAGAGAAAGAAAGAAAGAAAGAGAAAGAAAGAAAGAAAGAGAAAGAAAGAAAGAAAGAGAAAGAAAGAAAGAAAGAAAGAGAAAGAAAGAAAGAGAAAGAAAGAAAGAAAGAGAAAGAAAGAAAGAGAAAAGAAAGAAAGAAAGAAAGAGAAAGAAAGAAAGAAAGAGAAAGAAAGAAAGAAAGAAAGAAAGGAAGGAAGGAAGGATAAAATGATAAGCCTAACCTGAGGGCAGAACAAGAAGAGAAGAACTTACAGTTAGAAAAAGGACTTGGTGTGTTCAAGCACATTCTTGGTGCCTTGTGTGAGTCAAGTTCAGGGCTGAGCCCTGGAAACGTAAGCCCAATTGAAGCAGGAACTCTCCCTCTCTCCGTGCAGTTTACACACAAGTATATGAGGCAGAAAGTGAGCTCGGTGCCTCTAACCCCAGCAAGGGGAGGCAGCACCATGGATCTCCATGAGCTCCAGGGCAGCCAAGGGTGCACAGCGAGACCTAATATATTCCGGTGGGAAGTTGTTTCCAGTGATGAGCATCAGGTCCTCTCATGCCGTGTGCATTTGCCAGGCTTCTCTGAAGGTATAGGATCTGCTTTCCCTGTTAGACCTGGTGGCCTGGGTCTTGCTTCCTTCTGTAATTTCTGGTGACCTTGTAGCCTTTTCTAGAACTTGCCCTTTGTCCTTAAGAGTCTTCGCTGCTCCTGGTCAAGCAAGTGAAGCCTGGGGTCACCAAGTAAGAAGCTTAGTGTCCTACTGGATAAGGGCTTGAGCCAAGCTGGGAAGGGTGGATATGAGGAGGCCATGTGGTACCCCTGGCCAGTAGAGCTCACACAGAAACATGACTTCCAACAAAATGACCACGGAGTAGAGCCCAGCCAGCTCACGGAATCATGGGAAATCATAAGTCATTTCTTTCTAATCACCTATGTCTGGGGTTGTTTGTTATGCGCCTAGTTGAAATAATAATATGTGGGTTTGTTCTCATTCACAAGTGTGTGCGGAGACTGCTGGTACTTATAGGTCATTTGTAGAACAGCTTTAGATCTACGGAGAAATTAAGACTATAGCCTAGCAAATGGCTGCATCCCTTTCCCCCATCTCTGACATCTTATGTTATGAGGCACACTTGTTGGGATCGATGAACCAGGACTGACATTCCATCAGCACCAAAGCCCTTACCTTATTATTCATATTTCTTTTTGTTTTTGAGACAGGGTCTCATGTAGCCAAGGCTGGCGTCCAACTCACTGTATAGTCGAGGATGGCTTTGGACTTCTTGGTCCTCCTGCCCCTGTCTCTGAGAGCTGGGATTATGGGTGTGTACCACCATGCCCAGTGATTCAGATTTCTTTCTGTTTTGGAGTCCCATCGGGGCTCCCCAGTGTACCTTTGTCTTGTCTCCTTTGGTCCTCCCTAGCTGTGACAAATGTGTGAGTGTCTGTGTGTGTATTTGTGTGTGTGTGTGTGTGAGTGTGTGAGTGTCTGTGTGTGTGTGTGTATGTGTGTGTGAGTGTCTGTGTGTGTATTTGTGTGTATCTCTGTGTGTGTGTGTGTGTGTGTGATGTCCTTGACAGAGGAGGAGTGATCTGGTATTTTGCATTGCGTTCCTTCGTGGTAATCTGTTGGGTGCGTTCTCTCCATCAGACTGTGGGAAGGGAGGGCACAGAAGTAGCCACGGTTCCCCCCACACAGCAGGTGTACGCCCAGCCATAGTAAGAGACACTGCTGAGGCCGACCACCTCTAGGGCAGAGGGAGCCTTTGCTGGAAACTACTCTCCCCAAACGTTCCTGTGCCTGCCCTCTCTTGAAGGAAGTTCTTATGCACAGCCCTTCAGTGTTGCACTACCTCCACTCAGCACCTCAGTGTCCACCCCGAGGCTCCTTTCTTGCTTCCTGACTCTTCTGACACTCAACCTGGTTTAAATTCAGAAGTCTACAAAATCAGAAGCTAACATCCCCATATGAGAGAGAACAGATGGTGTTGTCCTTCCAGGACTGGGTTACCTCATTCAGTAGAATATTTTTCAGTTCTATCCATTCCCTGCAAATTTCATTTAATTTTGTGGCTGAATAAAATTCCATTGTGCATATGGGCGACATCTTCAGTATCTGCTCATCAGCTGACCCAGGCTGATTCCATTTCCGTCCTGGTGTTAATAGAGACACAATGAACATGGACGGGCAAGTATTTCTGTGGTCGGACAGAGAGTCTTTTAGGTATTAGACCAAGAGTGGTATAGCTGGCCTGTATGGAAGTTCTATTTTTAGCTTCCTGAGACCTTTCACACTGATTTCTATAGTGACTGTACTTTAAATCCATATGCAGTAAATACATATACTCTTTGAGAGTGTAGTAGCGTGAGTTTGGACAAATGCATGCGGTTATGTGAAAACTACCCAACCAATGTCTAGACAGTCATACCACCATCAGAAATCCCCTCAGTGCTCTGTGACCAGCTTCCCTCCCAGCGCTAAACCCAGGACACCCACGGCCTTCGTCTCAGCCACACAGCTTACCTTTCTTGCAATGCAGTAGAAATGGGACCAGACAGTGTGTGGCTCGTCCCGTTTAGAACAGGCCAGCTGCAAATCCACCAAGTCGTGGCAGGAGTAAGTACTTCCTTTGTTCTTGTTGCAGAGCAGTGCGAATTGAAGTCCCTGGAAAACAAGGTACCTATGTTAAAGATTCTACAGGCTGACGACTAGGACTTAGTTGATTGTGGAAAGTTGTAATGTTCTCAATCCAGAGCAAAATTATCTTGGCTATCATTAGTCCACTTAATAGCCAGTTGTTAGCCACTACTTTGGCTGATCTAGCAACTCTCTACTATGGGGATCTAACAACACTCTACCCTTGGAATGTAGTGACTTAGCAGGCCACAGGATTTAGAACCCCAAAGCTTAAAATATCATCAGATAGCCTCTGAGGTTGATAACAGACACCTCACTTTGCTGTCACCCACCAATGTGTTCACAAACTGTTTCAATTTGCAACTTTCTTTTGTGATTATGAAAATTCATGTAAGCACTTTCATGTTGGAACATGTTATTATGACAAGCTGAATCCATGTTCCCAAGCCATGAATCATATTTGCTTCCGAAAAAAACTGTCTCCGATGCCAGTTGAGATGAATTATGTTTTACACTCAAAGCTTTGGCTCCCAACCTTGAGGCCCCAAGGATCACCCACTGTCACCAGAAAAGCCACTTGGATTAGTGCTGGGTACCAGTAGATGGTTCTTTCTAACCTGACCATCCTTGTTGCCTGCTCAGGTGAATGTTGGTGTTATTTCTGGGGAAAGGACTCCCTTTTGTTTTAGTTCAGAGCCAACTGGCTTATCCCAGAGATGGTTGTTGGATGTCCTAGTTGTTCCAAGCTTTGGTTCCTATAGCACGTGTTTGCTAGCGTTTGGCCTTTTCCTACTGCCACCCCTCCAATATCCAACACTGCATTTTTGTGCGTCCTCTCCTGTATAACTTTGCTTCTTTCTGTTTATAAATTCTAGGAGTGTCTTATTAATAGATGTACTTCTCCCCTCCAGCTCAACAGGGTAGAGGGGACAAGGGGAACTCCCTCCCCTAAAACGTACAGCAGCCTCACATGAAAACCCAAGACAAAATACCTTTTCCTCAAAGGAAAGAACTCTCTTTAAAAGAAAGAGTTGGAGAGAACTCTCTTGGCTCAACTGGGAAGACACACCTGAAGAATAACCTCTCAGTGTCTTGAGCTCCCATGTTCCCATAAATATTCAGGATAAACCTGGGACACAACGGGAAGAAACAACCTCAGGATGAGAGTCAGAGGGTCTGATCCATTCAGCGGCACATAAATGTGACCCAGATCCCACTCGCAAACATAGAGGATTATGGTTTTCAGGACAAATGATGCCTCCAGCAGGAGGGAAACAGAATTCTGAGGTGAATGAAGTGGCATCTGATTTATGTTCGGTAATTATGATAATTCAACTTCCGTACTTGGGAAAATGGGGAACTGTAAGGCTAACTTAGGCTTACATTTTCTTCAACAGGAAACATTTGGTATTCCTAAATTGTTTTCATTTTTTTATTTGTATGTTTTTGTTTTATTCACACTAAACTAGAAGTCCTACCCAATAAAAGTGAATGACAGTGAATGGGCAACCTGCTTTAATTGTAATTTTAAAGCATCTAAGAAAATAAATGATGAAATTGCTAACTTGCAAATAATGAGTTTTGAAAAACTTAAGAAAAAATATATGCTTAAAAAACAGGAAAGAAGAAAATTTTAGAGATTGTGTCATGACTAAGGAAGCTCTGGGGAATCTAGCTTTTCTCCCTACTCTAGTTCCCGCCCCCCCCTTCTCCCTACTCTAGTCTTTTCCTTCCTGATCTCACCTCTCTTTATTCCCCTCTCTTCTTTAGTAATCCCCAAACAGTCACATTTCTGTATTAAAAAAAAAAAAAAAATGGCGGTGGCCTCTTTTAGGGTGATACCTAGATCAGAGGTGATGACTACTATTTATAATCTTGGCTGAGAACTTTTGACAGGTTTCCAGAGTCACCAGGACTCTTGACCTACAAAATGGGATCTTCTGACTGGTGTCTTCCTCTCTGTTGGTTACCCCTTAAATCAGAGGAGGATAATAGCCTAAGTGTAAAACGAACGTCACCTTTTGGCCTTTCCTGGGCGTTAACTTGAATCTTGTCAGTACTCAGGCTGTGCTTTATGTCTTTGAGACACACATTTTCTACCTTGTCTCTAAGAAGAGGCAAGCCTTTGGAGGAACAGATATTGGATTAGATAAGCTCAGCTCTGGGGAGGAAGTGTAGTTGGATCAATAATGTAACTCTAAAATCTGCAAATGGAGGAGCCAGGGTGAACGTGATCAAGATGTAATATGTATACATTTGACACAAGAAGAATATTTTTGAAACTTGCAAATCATAAAGCTAAATGACATCTACAGTGACTTTGGATCTCTCGGTCTGTCGTGTGTGTGACTGTGCACATTGAACCCAGGTGCATGTTTGATTGTAAATTGTTTACATGCTACTAAATTGGCTAATACGTGACTGCTAACAGAAACTGAAAGCGTTAAATCAGTACAGATATTCTCCTTAGTTCATAGTGTACCCAGAGTTTTGGGGCAAAAATCCTGACTCATGTAGTCGATCAGCTGGACTTAGATACCTGACTAATGTGCCAATTTAAAAGATAGAATACTGGGGCTGGAGAGATGGCTCAGCGGTTAAGAGCACTGGCTGGCTGCTCTTCCAGAGGACCTGGGTTCAATTCCCAGCACCCACGTGGCAACTCACAACTGTCTGAAACTCCAGTTCCAGGGGATTTGACACCCTTACACAGACAGCGTAGGTAATACAACCACTGTACATGCAATAAAATAAAGTATTTTTAAAAACATAACAGGCTAGACTTAGCTACAGACTAATATGCCAATTAAAAATATTGACAAGGGTTAAAGAAAAGATAGCCAATCAATGTAGCCATGTTGAGGGTGGAGCAGAGATAGAGGTCCAATAACCTCACAGCTGTCTTCAGGGTACTAATGTGAGAGAAAAAAATGGGGCAAGAGACATGAATAATCTTACACAGTCCTGGCCAATGAGTGGTTTCCTTGATCATGGACTGATTCTGATCATGGATCCTGATTCTGCAATGTGATTCCAAGCAACTTTCATTTGCAGCCTCGCCCCCACATAGGTGATGACACGCCCTGGGAGGTGTCCCCGTTGCTGGAATCCAACGGTACTTCAAATCAAGATCAATTATCTCTGTCCTGACAGTCTTAAATGGACACATTAGAAAGCTCTGATAGTTAAGTAATGAATCAAAAGGAGACG
This sequence comes from Cricetomys ansorgei, assembly GCA_026225945.1. NCBI lineage: Eukaryota > Metazoa > Chordata > Mammalia > Rodentia > Nesomyidae > Cricetomys > Cricetomys ansorgei. Next base: position 8,315,590 of record JAMJFZ010003960.1, read on the forward strand.
GACACAAAATGAAGGCAGATCCTAGGTTGTAATCCTGCCTAGTGAGACCAAGGGAGAAGTTGGTGCTTGTTGCCAAAAGCAATTTCTAGGTGCTTGTTGAAATTAAGACTTAACTCTGAACAGATCAGTTATATATATGTGTCAATAACCAGAAACGTCTCCAGGACTGTTAATGTGTACGTTCACAAGTTAACAAGTTAACACAAGTTAACTGTGTGCATGCACACACATGAGTCCTGTTCAGGTGATCAGGTGCTATGTGTTCATGATTATGACAGCCGTTGCTGTATCCAGAAGACAACAGGAATCCTCTCCATTTTCTGGCTTTCACAGGAGTCCTCTCCATTTTCTGGCTTTTGCAATCTTTCTGCCTCCTCCGAGGTTCCCTGGGCCTTGGAGGGAGTGATGTGGATGTCTCATTTAGGGCTGACCACTCAGCAGTCACTTGTTCTGAACGCTTTGACCAGCTGTGAGTCTCTGCATTAACTTCTGCCCTCTGCAAAAAGCTTCTCTGAAGAGGCTGAGAGCAGCCCTGGTCTGCGGGTATAAAAATGTTTAGGCAGCAGATGTCTATGTATTCACTTAGCAAACTGTCAGCAGGCAGTTCTCCTCCAGGGCCTGCTACCTCCCCAGCCAAAGTTGTCTGGCCAGGTTCACAGTACAGTCTGTGTTCCCCTCTGCAGAGAGGGCCACAAATCCAACTGGGAAGTGCTGGTGATACTGGGAAAATTGGTGTCCCCTCTTGAGGTTCTTACTCTCGTTAATAAAGAATTTAAGAATGGACTCAAGCAGAAACATAAGAATAATTTTATTAGAAAAATCGGAAAACTTGTAAATCTCAGCAGCTGCCCAAAGGAGAGGAGGGGAGAGAGAGAAAAAAAGCCACGTCCTTTGAAGTAAGCTGGTTGGTGTAGGGTCATGTGCAAACAAGAGCCGCATGGCAGGGTTTCAGAGAAAGTAAGGAAGCCCCAAGTACAAAACAAAATGAAAACGTTACTCCTGACTCAGAAAGATGGGCAGCTCAGCCAACCTCAAGCCACCTTCCTAGAGGCGGTCCTGCCTTCCTGAGGTTGTGGATCTACCCAACTATTCTCTTTCATATGAAGGTACTAACTTTGAAATTCATATGAAGGATAATAATATTTGTATTTGCAGGTCTGGGTTTCCTTCACCTGGTGTATTCTCTAGGTCCATCCATTTGCATAATTTCAGTTTTCTTTAGTGCCGAATAGAATTCAACTGTGCATGTATCACATTGTCATTACCCACTCATCAGTGAATAGATTTGCAGGCTGGTTGTATTTCTTCACTGTTGTGAACGGAGCAGGAAGGAACAGAGGATATGCAGGCATCTTCCCACGTAGTATAGAGTCCTTGGGTAAGTACCCAGGAGTGAGATAACTAGGTCACAGGGCAGTCCTGCTTTCGCTCTTTGAGAAGCTTCTACACTGATTTCCATAGTGGCTGAACCAGTTTACATTCCCACCAACACTGAGGAAGTGTTTGTCTTTCCCCAAATCCTTACTAGCATTTGCTCCCTTTGTTTTCGTGACGGAATTTTATTTTCTGATTGGAATGAGATGGAATTTTAAGGTAGTGCTAATTTGCATTTCTCTGATAGCTAGTGATGTTGAACATTCAAAAATGTTTATTGGCCATTTTTATTTTTCTTCCTTCCCTCCTTCCTTTTCTTTTTCTTTCTTTCTTTCTTTCTTTCTTTCTTTCTTTCTTTCTTTCTTTCTTTCTTTCTTTCTTTCTTTCTTTCTTTCTTCCTTCCTTCCTTCCTTCCTTCCTTCCCTCCCTCCCTCCCTCCCTGCCTGCCTCCCTCCCTCCCTCCCTCCCTCCCTCCCTCTCTCTCTCTCTTTCTTTCTTTCTTTCTTTCTTCTTTTCTTTTCTTTAAATCACTTAATATACCACACATCCCGTGGTGTTCATGTGGAGATCAGAGGACAACTTATAGTCAGTTCTATGCTTCCAAGTGTATCCTGTGGCTGAGACTCAGGTTGTCAGCCTGGGCAGTTGCTGCCGTTAGCCACAGAGCCATTTCACCAGCCATCTCCACTAATTTTGAAAGATAAGCTTTGCTGGAAATAGCAACGCTGCTAGCAGTTGTTTGGTTTCAAGTTTTCCTTCCTTGAATGTGGACTTTGAAAGTTGATGACAGGAGAGCTGATGTAACTCTACTATTTTCAGCATTGTAGGTGAGTTAGCATTTTCCCTTAGGGCTTTTAATATTTCTTTGCTTTTCCTTTTTGATATTTTGACATGTTTTGGAGATGTTCCCCTCTGTAAATTTCTACTTGGGGTTCTAAGTGCCCTAAATTATGTTTCTTTCTTCGGAGTTTAGGAACATTTCTGCTGTAATTCCATGCTTTGGTGTTTATTTCAGCCTTTTCTTCCATCTTATAGATCCTTAGGTTTGTATTATATCTTTGTTGTATCCAGAGTTCTTGGACTTCTGTATCTGACCTAATATCCTTCCGACCATCAGGTAAAACTTTCGCAATGTATTAATTTCTCAGACCACTAGTTCTGACAAGCCCAAAGGAAAGATGTCTTCAGATAACTCTAATTGCAGCGACTCTTCCACTTTGCTGAAACCTACTTATCTGATATTCTCACCAACGTATGTGGAAATGCCTTGATTTGTTTTGTATTGTTTCGTAACTGCAAAGGCTTGTGTAACTGCTCCCACATTGAAATGTTATTGGAGGCAACCCATTCCCAGGCTATGGTCACTCATATTTGATTCATAATAAGCCATCTCTTATTCCATTTGAGATGAGAACTGAGTTTTGCTTTGAAAGCAGAATTCTGATTTTTGATCATGTTACAGTTACTCATTCATTCATGAATTGGATGCTTACAAAGTTTCCAACGGACATTTAGAGACTGTGGCTCCACAGTACATTTTAAATCAGTTGTTGCATGAAGTAGGACAAGTGCATCATTTTCAATATGCATGCCCCGTTGTTACAACACCATAATTTTCTACCCAACTGCTTTATGTATTTGCGTACAACTAACTGATCATATCAATATGCCCCCATTTCAGTAGTATTGTTCCAGTAATCTTTTTATCCTTTCACCAAAACTACACTGTCTTCCCATACCTTTATAGTCAGATCCCAAAGAAACCCGAGACGAATGGCTAATCACCATGGTGCCTATTAAACATACCAAAGCGCACGGGCTAGCGGCCAGGCTCTCTCAATACTTCAACTATCTGTTACAGAGATGTTCCTCTCTGCTCTTCTCACCCCCTACATTTTTCTGGTCTTCACATGCACCTAGGTGTGTATGTGTGCATAAATGTACATACACATAATTAAAGAAAAATAATGTCGTGGTTCCTTTTCCTTTACAAAAAAAAAAAATTTAGAATTGGAAGCTAGGAGGTATGGTGGCTAACACTTGTAATCTCAGCAAAACTGAGAGGCTGAGACAGGAGGATTGTCATGAATTCGAGGAAAGCTTTGGCTACGTAGTGAGTTCCAGTCCAGCTTGGGCTAGACTGAGACCCTGTTTTTTAAAACCAGTAGCAAAAGGCATTAGAATCGGTTCATTATTTTTAGGGTGATGTAGCAGAGCGCCTTAGACTGAACTTTAAGAAGTCTTGGAGGTGGAGTGTCTTAGATCAAAGAACCCGCAGAGTCAGAATCTGGCTTCAGATTTTGTATCCTCCAATCAGAATTGTATTTTTGCCTCTATCTCTGAAAGACTCTTTCTTCCCCTGGTAGTGCTGGGCTGCATGGCCTTGTGAATGCATTGGCAAGTTCTCACGTGGCTACATGGCCTGAAGAGCACAGAATTTGGTGCACATCAAATTTTGGGATGATAGGAAGATGGGTTTTTTGGGGGGGGTCGGGGAGGAATTAGGCTTCAGGATACTGGTTGGCTTTTGTGTATTTGTTTTTAAATTTTTCTTCTGAGAGAAAGCTTCAAACCTTTCTTTTCTGATATTATTATTATGTAATTGGTTGTTTTTATCTGGCCCTCCTTCTCTTCTGTTTTCCTGTGGTAGTTTGCCTATGCGGTTTCTTAGCAGTTTTCAGGTTAACTCAGGTTTATGTTTTCCTCAATTTGTTAAATTCGAGCATGGCATTACTTCTAACATTTCCATGCTCATCTGTCTCTCTGCTCCTGTTCTGATGGGCGAGCCTTACCGACTTTGCCCTGAGACTGTGCTTGCTTTAAATTCTTTTTTTTTCTGCACTTCCATGTTGGATAAATTCTGCAGACCCTTTCCTAGGCCTCTGGGATTTTTAACTGCTACTAAACCTCTCCGTGAACTTTTCTTAGGTTATGGTGAGTCTTTCTGTCCTAGAATAGTTATGTTCCTCTTTTTCATCTTCCTGTTCTCTGCTGAAATCTCTTCCTAGGGCTGAGGGTGTATGTAGCTCAGTGGTAGAGCAGTTGGTCTGGAAACCCAGTACCATTAAAAAAAAAAAAAAGGATCCAAGTCCCATCTCTTCCTTTATTTCAGATGTTATTATAAGAGATGCTTTAGACTGTCTGATAATTTCAGTTTCTGAACCATATCATGGTTGGCATTTATGGCCACTGTTTCTTGTTTTTTTTGTTTTGTTTTGTTTTATCAAGTAATTTCTGCATTATATCTTGGACGAATTGAGCATTACCGTGTGAGACTCTTGGTGCTGTGACATAAAGCTGTCTGTGGTTTATTTCTGCAGATTGAGATGGTCACCTCTATGGGCAGTCCAGTTTTCCAAAGCTTTTCTATACTCCTCTGGGCCTATTCTGTGCTTTCAAACTCCAGATCAGCTCCCGCTGGAGGATGTGGAGGTACAAAGAGAGGGGCCCTTCTCTTTGTAATCTCCCACATTGCTGGCTCAAAGATTCCTTTTCCAGGGTCCTTTGGTCGTATCAATAGTTTTCCACTGGCGTTTTAGCTGTCTGTGTCTCCATTGCAGTCGTGCAGATCTTCAAGGTGGGGTGGCTTCGTGGCTGGGAAAGGAGAAACATAATTGAAGGGAGAGGGACCAGGGTAAGAGGGGAGAGGAAAGGAGGAGGGAGGGGACGGGAAAGTGGGGGAGAGGAGAGAATGAGAACATCTGGTAAAAGAAGAGTGAGAGGCAGGAGAGAAAAAGGAGAGGGAGGAAGGGGGAGAAGGGGAGGAGAGAAGCTGGATTCACCCCTCACAGCAGGCTTTGCTGGGTCCTCTAATGGGAAAGGAAGATTCTTCCTGGGATTTGGAACTTGTGCCCTTTATGCCCATCACTTAGTCCTGTACCTCAGTCTGCCAGGGCAACCTTGCGTAAAAGCAAGGGAGAAAGCCCCAGCTGGATTTGGTGGTATATACCTGTAATTTCAGCCCTCAGGTTGCAAGGGTCCACATACACAAGGTTAGCCTGAGATATACAGTAGCCCTCTGCCAAAACAAAAGTACTAATCACAGGATCTAGTCATTAAAAAAAAAAAAAAAAGGTGGCGGCGGGTTTTTTAAGGTAGGCGTATGGTGTGTATGTGCGCGTGCGTGCAGGCAAGCGTGTACCAAGCGTGCACGTGGAGGTCAGAAGCCATTTTTCCGGAGTCTGTCCTTTCCTCCCAGCTGTGACGTTCTTTCTGCTTCTTCGCTGCTTACTCTAGGCTAGCAGGTCTGCGAGCCTCTGGGCAGCCCTCCTGCCTCTCCCTCCCATCTGCTGCTAGGAATGCTGGGATTACAAATGAGAGCTGTTGCACGGACTCTCTAAATAGAGTGCAGGGATCACACTCAGGCCATCGGGTTTGCACAGCAGGTGCCTGGAAGCGATAAGTCATCACCCCGACCATTATTTTTGAAAAATAGCTCTTTCAAGATTTCTTTATGAATATGGGTGGTTTGCATGTATGTCTGCTCATCAGAAGACACACTGGATCCCATGGGACTATGGATGGTTTGTGAGCCGCAGTGTGGGTACTGGGAATTGAACTCAGGACCTCTGGAAGAGCTGCCAATGCTCATAACTACCGAGTCATCCCTCCAGCCCCTATTTTTGAATTTTTTATTCCTCTTCTGTACCTGACTGTTGTTATCTCTTAAAATCTTCAGGTAGTTGCTGCTTAAATTCTCTGATACTCATAATCAGTGAACCAGTTGCGTAGTAACACATTTGTTGAATGAAAGGCAAAGGCCCTGGCTCTGTGACTGTAAGGACCTCTCTCTCTTTTCCTCTGTGACCCTGGTACTATGTGTACTATGGTAACAAAAATAACTTCTGAATTTCACTGGCGAAGAGAGAATAAACGACAAAATATGAAAGTGACTAAAAAAGAAAATTTTACTTAACGCATGTGGGGAGTCCGAATCCGAGATGATGCTGGGGGTAGTGATGGGTTTCCTGCTGAGGGCCTGAGGCCCACAGCTAGAACTGTAGGCATGGTCAGGTTCTGAAAGATTTAAAAGAAAGGGAGCGTCCCAGCTCTGCTGTTAACTAATGAACCAAGCTCCTGTCAGAGCAGAAAAATCTGGAAGAAGTATCCTGTTCAGAAGAAAAAAAAAAAAATCACAAGCCAGGCAGTGTTGCATGCCTTCCTTAATTCCAGAATTCAGGGGGCAGAGGCAGGCAGATCTCTGAGTTCGAGGCCAGCATGGTCTACAGAGTGAGTTTCAGGACAGCCAGGGCTACACAGAGCAAGCCTGTCTTGAAAAACAAAACAAAACAAAACAAAAAACAATGGCTTGGTACCATGAAGAGATCCTAGGAGAAGCTATTGGAGAAAGTGCAGCTCAGTTGCAGCAAGGGACTCCATCAGTTTTAGAGATGTCTGTGCCATTGACCAGCAAGAACAGCAGTAGTAATGGAGTAGTAGAGCAGAGCCACCCAGAACCTGGAGGACAAGCTGTGTGTGCTGCAGAGAGCAGAGCCAGAAAACAAATTAAAAAAATCAGGCTTTAAGTTCTGGGGACAAAAGAGCACCTTGTGTGGTACGTAAAGAGAGGAAGCTTCTTGTCCCTCTAAATGACACAGAGCAAGGGCTGGCTGTAGATGATAAGTCTGACTTAGGGAGGGGTCAGGACCACTCTGATGAAGCCATCAGAAAAGCATACAGAAACTGAAGAGTACAATATCCCAGGCTGAGGTCAGAGATGCATCTGCGGATGCATGTGCAGAGGAACGGCTCCAGACAGGGCAGCTGCTGGCCTCACTTGGCAGAGCAGGGGATCAGCGTGGGGCTCCCCCAAAGGACCTGAGAATGATTCTGTCACAGGAGCCGCTACCCATGCATATCTCCCCAGTGGATTTCCTTACAGAAAGGAAATGCTTTGGGAAGGACAAGTATCCAAACAGGTCCCTTTCCACAGAATGGCTTACAGAGCAGGGATTATTAGATTGCAGATCAGAGAAACAGTATTTTTCAAATTATCCAGAAATTTCACAGTAACTTATAAATAAAGCACTGAATTGATAACCCTGTCTAGAATTAAAAGTCATACTAAGAAATATCAAGGGGGCCAGTGAGGTGGTTTGGTGGGTAAAGGGCTTGCTGCTCAAGCCTGATGATCCAGGTTCAATCCTCAGGACCCACTTAAAGGTGGAACTGCAGAGAATGGACTCCACAGGGTTGTCTTCTGACTTACACACACACCCACACACTGTGGCACACATCGCACACACAATAATGATGATAATAGAAACAATAATGCCAAGTGTCCAGCCAAGCTACAGTGAAGTGGAAAATGGGAAAATGATTGATTCTGGTTTTAAAGGGCCAGTGAAGGCTTCAGGTAAGGTGGTATTATTGGGGCTGGGTCCCAAACTATTCCTTGGAAATACTGTGAGACCTTACTGAATGGCTTTGGCCCACAGGATCAGCACCAGCCAGGACTGACAAAGGACACCAGTGCCCTGCAGATAGGGGGAACAGGTCAAGGGTTTGGAAGGATGCAATCAGAGTGAGACCATGATTTCACAAACTGCGGCTGGCAACTGAGCATGGGGTCATGGAAAGGTTTCTGAATTTGGTGATTGGAAATCACTTGAAATAAGGTATGTTTGTAACGCCAGCTGTTTGCATCATGCCGATGTCCCTGCAGGTGGCTTGTGAACACATGTGTGTGCCCTCCTCACTACACATGCTGCGCACACACTGCCAGGGAAGGCTGCCTGAAGCAGCTCGGGCCAAGATAGAAGTCAGAACAGATTCGAGACTACTGTGTGTGATGAACCGCAGTGCTTGTGCGTGTGACATGTCCTGCCCTCACAGACACAGACTGGTTAAGCTACAGAAAACAAAGGCTTCTAATCGTTTCCCACCGCCACTCCTCAGCAAGTGCCAAATTAGCATGTCTTTGCTTATATTGTGTTAGAATGTTTGATTTTAAAAAAATCGCTGTTTGAATTGCTGACTCAGGTTTCATAAAACCTTGTTAAATGAATTCTGACTTGGAGCAAGGGCAGAATTTTCAATACTTTCTGAAATAGCCCTAAACGTATGTCTGCCATTTTGTACTATGTGTTTATGTGAAGTGGTGACATCAGTGCTGATTGTAAAATAAAAATATTAACTTGAGAAAACACTGACAATGCATTCTAATTCTGCAGTACCAAATACTCAGCTTAGATTTAACTCTTTATGTAAAAATAAGCATATTAGATTACATCATTAATCAATGACAAAATTAAACAAAGAATCATTTTAAAGTGTGTTAAGTTGGCGCCAGCGAGTTACACAGAAGGTAAAAGGTGCCTGCCACTAAGCCTGACTACCTTAGTTTGATCCCTAGGATCTATGATGGGCAAAGAGAACCAACTTCTGTTAACTTGTCCTCTGACTCCACCTGTGTCCCCCCACCCCACAACACACATATTGAAAACTTAGTATAATCTGAAGAATAACCAGATATCCCAAAGAATTGTTTTAAAGTAAAATCCTTTATGACTTAATATTATTATTATATTTTTATTGTCAGTAACATTTTGATTTGTGTACATATTTTATATGCCTATTGTCTTAAGGTTACTTAAGGTTACTATGGTTGACATGAAACACCATGACCAAAAGCAAATTGGGGAGGAAAGAGTTTATTTGGCTTACAGTTCCACGTTACTGTTAATTATCGAAGGAAGTCAGGACAGGAAGTCAAAAGGGAGGCAGGAGCTGATGCAGAGGCCATGGAAGAGTTTTGTTTACTGGCTTGCTTGCTTGGTGTGCTTTCTGATAGAACTCAGGACACCAGACGCCCGGTGGCCTCTCTCACAATGGGCTGGGACCTCCTGGATCAATCACTGATTAAGAAAATGTCCTACAGGCTTGCCTACAGCATGATCTTATGAACCTTGTGTCAAGTTGACATAAAACTAGCCAGCTCACCTATTGTAATGGCTAGTGTATAAATTAGAGAAAGGAAGCTGAGCACTGGCAAGCCTGTATCCATTGCTCTTTTCCTCTGTGGACATTGAGAAGTCCAGCGTCCCTAGTGGTGGAGGCACTGAGCTTGCCTGTTTAATGTCAAGTACTCGCTTTCCCAGAAACCTTTGTTTCCTTGTAACATTTAATGAGCCAATCCAGTACTCAGGTTCTGATCAATCAGAAAGATAGATCCCCTGCTTCCTTTAAAAAACCGAGTGGCCCGCTTTCTGGGTCTTCAGCCATCTTATATGGTGTCTGACCCTCGCATGCTGGTTTGCTCTGCAGAATTAAAGTGCCTTTGCTTTTTGCATATGTGGTCTCGCTGGTCCTTGGGGGGCAAATCTTGGACTCAACAGACATAATGTGACCAGCTGCTTCAAGCCCCAGCTTCCTTGACTTACCAACAATGGTAGAAAGTACTTTGCACTGGAAGCTAAAACAAACATTTTCTGCCTTAACTTGATTTTGAGTATTTTATTGCAGCAACCAAGAGACTAAGGAAAGGGAGACTAAGGCACCTATACACCTGAAGACTGAGAGGACCACCACGGAGTCCCCTCATGATGAGCGGGCCCTGGCCTTGGCTCTTCAGGAGTCCCCACTAATTCTCCGAAAGCCCTGAAGCCAACTGCTGGCCAATTAGAGCTTTCTCTCACTCTCCTGAGCACGCCCTCACTTCCCTGCCAGATGTAAAGAACCAATCCAGTGGGTGCCCATGCTCAGGTCCTGACCAATTGAAGAGATCTCTCTAGTAACTGCTGTTGCACTTAAAAACACCTGTGCACCCACATCTGGGGCTGCTGCCATGTTTTGTTTTTTTTGTTTTTTTATTTGGACAGCCCGCGGAAAATAAACTACTTTACACATATCTCTCAGTGTCCACCAGAGCTATTAATGTGAACCTAACAAACACATGTAAAAATTCCCTGGGCATAAACAAGTCATGAATGAATGGTTTCATCAGTTCTGAGCTAGCCCACCAGCATCACAACCCAAATGGAATGAAGTGGGGAGTCATCTGGGCCTGGTGCGACAGCTGGGAAGGAAGCCGGATAAAGACAACTCTGTGGAGAGGAGGTGGCAGCCCCTGCCAGCCTCGGGACCGCATATAGGATGGGGCTAATGCTGAGGACAGGGAAAGGATTTTGAATTTTTTTTTATTTTAATTTTTCATGTGTATGGCTGCTTTGCCTGCATGTGTGTCTGTGCACCACATGTGTGTCCGGTGACCTCAGAAGCCAGATGAGGTCATCAGATTTCCTGGAACTACAGTGACAGACAGTTGTGAGCTGCCATGTGGGTGCTGGCAATTGAACCTGGGTCCTCTGGAAGAGCAGCCAGTGCTCTTAACCTCTGTCTGAGAGAAGGCTTTAAAAAACAAAACTAAACAAAACAACAACAAAAAAAAAACCCAGCATCAAACAAGGGATTCAGGAGAAGGAGCATGGTGGGAGTCGTAGGGAATAGTGGTACGTTCTGCTGAAAAACATAAAAAATTCTTGTAAATTTCCCAAGTTTAGATGTCCGGAAGGAAGATTTCTTTTGTAAATGTTAGTAACCCAAGAGAACTCATCCATACATCAGAGAGTCAGCATCAATTATCAGAGCATCGAAACCCACAGCTGGAAATTAGATCCAGGCAAAAACACCTGAGTAGCAGATGTGGTTGAGAGCAGCCACAGCTGGAGAGGCTGCATCCAAGGATGAATGTAGCCTTTCCTCAGTCAGTTGCCCTGAGTTAAGATTGGTCCTCTAGTAGAGACACCCCACAGCGTTATGAAAGGAGAAGTTGCTGCCTGAGGAATCAGAGCAGGCAAGCCTGGGCATGCTCTTGGCTGGAAGAAAAACAGTGTGAAGGCGTAAGGAAGAGCTTGCCAGCATGGATGGATAAATCAGCCTGCCTCCGTCTTGAGCTTGAAAGACAAATTTAAGTTCATTTCTGTTTATGATTAAATCTGTTTCTCAAGAATTGGACTACGCCCTACCTCTAACCTTATCTACAAATAGTTCTGTACTGCCTGTTCCAGGAGATGGAAACCATGCCGTTGTTTCAAATGGTTGTTATGACTACATTATGACCACATAGTTATGACCACCTTGCAGACATGCCTTTGTTTCAAAGGTTATTATGACCACCTTGTCATACTTATATTTTGCTTCTGTGACCCTTGCTTATTTGCCTGCCAAATCCCTCATTTAGAAACCCCCTACTCCTGAGCTATAAAAACCTTATCTTCCTCATGTTCAGTGTTGATCTCTTGAACCCTGTCTTAGGGGGAGACAGCATGTTTACACAAATAAAAAAAAAAAACTTGCTCTAATTAAATTGGCCATGATTTGGGTCAGTGGTCTTTCTTCTCAAATCTCTGGGATTAATATGACAGCTCAAATACTACAAGATGAAATGACATGATGTTTTTCTGGAGAATGAAAAAGTTTGTGTGAAGCATCAATGTTGGAAGGCCAGCGAGGCTGAGTGGTATCCTCAGGAGTTTGTCCTGGCTAGGGATTGCTTCTGTGCAAAGATCATAAGGCCAGTCTGGTACACCAGGGAGAAGGCCGTACTTTATGAAGAACCAGCAGGATGCCTTGTTGGACTTCAGGGATCCAAACTGGGACCGCCAGGGTCCAAACCGGAACGCCACATCCCCACAGAGACTCACAGACGGGATATCGATGCAAATAGCAAGAGGATTTATTCCAGTGCACTGGGACCGTTCTAACACGCAGGATAGAAGCCGGCCCCAAGGAGCAAATGGTGAAGCTTTTTATACAGTTGTTGGGCATAAACCGAATTGGTACAAGTTGATTGGTCCCCAAATTGTTTTCTCATTTTGATAGGTAGGGGCCAGTTAACCTTTAAGTTGATGATAGCAAGGTCACGGGCACCAGGAAATGTACACTTAGGGTAAAGTCCCTTGCCCAAGGCTATTAGGCGGTGCCTGTAGCCGCCGCTCATTTTAGGAATGTGGGCTGGGTCACAGTGCTCTTGAATTAAGCCTGACAATAATTGTTTTGTGGTTTCTGGGGTGGGCTAGTTCCTGGAACAGGGAGTTCTGGAATGTCCTGTTAAGAGTTTAGGATTAAGGGCCTGGGGTCTCCGGCCTCACATTTCCCCCATTTTCTTAAACCCTTTCACCTCAGAGTAGCTGCTTTTTCCTTCCTTCCTGTCAGATACACAGACTGAGTATCTGTTTCTATCTCTCCAAGCTTATCTGTCTTGGCCCTCCATGGCATTCGTGGTTTGGGTCTGCAAGGCACTGTTTATGACTTGGAGTCTACATCAGTACTGTGATACAGTGCTTAGTTGTGTGTGGTTATCAATGGTGTCTCAGCTGGCCTAGGACCTAATCACTTTGGATCCCAGGCTGGAGGGGAGTGATTCTCTAGAACGAGCTGACTTTGGTGCTGCCTCACTTGGCAGTGCCTGTAGAATGCTTTCCAGAGAAGGCACATGGACAGAGAAAACACTCCATAAATATCTCACAAGTATGGTGGGGATTAGTGTCTCAGGTGTGAAGCAGCTGACCGGTCAGGACTGAGTCAACTTCTTCCAGGAACTTTTTCCCCCAAAAGATAAAGCTGTTTGCCAAGGGCTTAAGTAATTTCCAGGAAAGCACATCTTCAGTTCAGTCAGTGAGTTTTTCGGGGCTTACTTGCTGTTCATTGGTCCAGGCTGTGCAAAGGTGGCAAGAACAAAATAAAGCTTTTCACAAGGATCCATTCCTGACATCATGTCACATGCAAATAGTTAGACAGAAGCAGGATAAGGGAAAGACTACATTCATTCTTGGAAGACTCCAGCTGTGGCTGCTCTCAGCCACACCTGCTACTCAGGTGTTTTTGCCTGGATCTAATTTCCAGCTGTGGGTTTCGATGCTCTGATAATTGATGCTGACTCTGCTGTATGGATGAGTTCTCTTGGGTTACTAACATAATGGTACTAGGTTTGGCTGCAGCAAACTAAAACCTTGATGAGATTTAAACAAGTGAAAATTCTATTTCATTTTTTAAGTTTCAAGAATCCTGAAGGTACAGATATGATATTCAGCCTCATACATTCCAGTTCTAGGCCAGCAAGATGGCTCAGCAGGTAAAGTTCATGAGCCCCATGAGAAGATGGGAGAGGAGTGAGTCCACAGAGTTGTTCTCTGACCTCCACACATGCTGTGGCACACGGGACCTTATCATGCACTTAAGGCTTACAATGGGATCTTCTTGGGGAACAAACTCCTGGGACAAAAATTAAGGTTTGGAGGGTAGCTCCGTCCTGAATGTTTGGATGCTGAGCACCTGATCTGACAGATTCATGCTGTGCAGCCATAGAGGTGGTTTAGAACACAGCACTGCAGACTGGAGATAGATAGGACTTTGAGATTTTACTGAGGCAGGAGCATTTCTAGCAATGAGGTAACACAAGGATCTATGCATCCTATACTGTTGGCTTGAGTTGGGTAACCAAGGATCACATCCTGGGGCTCCAACAACAGAGTTCTACTGTCTCCATCGTGGGAATAGAGGGTGGAAAACAAGACAGAGGCAGGATAGAGTTCTGAGGACTGGTGGGGAAGGGCCTGTTCCTGGCTTCTCTGGCTTACAGATAGATAGCTTTATTCTTTTCTCTTCAGAAGGACACCTGCTTTGAGAGACTGCATCCCAAGGTTTTGTTGTTGAAGTGATTGGGACCTACTCTGACCACCTCCTTTTAAGTATGCAGCCCTACTATACAATAAGACCACTATCGAAGGTGCAGGAGAGAGGAATTTACATGCATTTAGGAGAGCACAATTTAGCCCCGCCCTGCTACTATGTATAGGATTTAGTGACTAGAGTGCAACAGGCATGTAAGTGGGCCCAGGGAGACTATTTCAGAGGCTGAATACATAGTTGAATACATAGTTTCAACTGTTTGCCTCTTAGCATTGTCTTTATGTCCCGCCAAGCAGACCTTATCCACCTTGCTTCTTAGGGCTCTGTTACCAGACCCTAGATCAGCATGGGGCCCATAAGTACTCAGTCATTCTCTCTAGTGCCTACTTGGATATCAACAGATAGGGACCATGGGAATAAGAATAACCTGGAGGTTTTAACATGGATGGCAGAATGAGCGAAAAGACAAAAGCCGACTTCAAACAGGGATTAGTAACTATTATGGCCTAAATCTCAATGTCCCCATAGGGTGTGTTTGCGATGCCTGTTCTCCAGCTGGTGGCGCTATTCTGGGAGCTCCTGAATCTTCTGGCAGAAGTGTATCAATGCAGACAGGCCTTTGAAGACCATAGCCTTGCCTCTGGTTCTGGCCTTGCTCTCTGCTTCCTGAGAATGTGAACAGTCTCAGCCTTCCCTATCACCATGGACTGAAATCCTCTGAAACCAGGACCAAAATAATACTCCTCACTTGTTTATATTAGGTGTTTTGTCGAATTTTGATGCAAATTGAAAAATATCATAACAAACATTTTTTGATGTAACTGGGTGTGTGTGTGAATTTCACAGTTGACTTTAGTAGCCCTGTTCCTTGTGTTGTTAGGGCTCCTGCTAGGATTGTTACAGACACTGAGAATTTCATCAAAGACTTGTTTCTCCCCTTTGTCTTGAATTTTAGACGCCAGCTTCATTAAAAAACTAACTTCATGATTCAGACACACTAGAATGTGCCTGTAGTTCCAGAACTTAAGAGGACTGCTTGAGCTCAGAAGTGTGAGACCAGCCTGGGAGCCACTGTGAGGCTGTGTCAAGAGAAGAGAACTCCAAAATGGCTCCCTCCGCCATGTCATATTAATTCCTCTAGAAGTACTAATAAACCTTTTATATTTTAAATAGCATTTATATATAAAAACTGCATTTTTAAAATAACGAAAAATTAGTAAAAAGGATGGTACTGTTTATGTTTTTATTTCTGCCTATTTCTCTACTGCCAGGTCTAAAAGACGACAGCTGGGTGTCCATATCTATTTCTGTAGTCAGACTGTGGCCGTGTTGTTCTTTGGTTTGTGAACTGACACTGGGAAGAGAAACCTACTTATGTTAAACATTCTCCAAGGCTGACGGCTGATAAGAACTTATTTGATTTGTGGAGAACTGGAATGCTGCAGGTCTGGAGTTTGATTATCCTGAGTTATCTTTAGCTCTCCAAACAGCCATTTATTGCCCACCTCTGTGTGTGACCTAACACATCACAGCTACTAGGTAAATACTTCTGTCATGTACAAACAATACCTGTAGCTTCCATAACCCAAACGCTAAGGATATCAGGTAACATCTGAAGCCTACAGCAGAGATTTATTCATTTTGTTGTAACTTGAATACTTGGAGCTCCACCAAAGTATCTGAAAAGTAACTTGATTTATCACTTTCTTTGTTACTGTAAAAACATCATGAGACTGTTGCCACATTGGAGCACAGTGTTTTGTGGTGACCAATCTGTGTTCCCTGCTACTGTCACTCTTATTTGGCTCCAGAATAAATTATCTTATTCTCTTTAAAGTGACTGTTGTGTATTTTGCATCAGCTGGTTAAAGCCAATGAATAAAATCTGGCCTCATTCAGATATGTGCTTGTAAAAAGAGAGCCTCTTCAAGTAATGTGACCTTCTCTTACAGTATTGCATCAAAAAGTTAGGAACTCATAGTCTCTTCAGGATGAGGTAATTTTAGTATTGTTACATTAACAAATGTAAGGTAGACATACAGAAAGAACCATGTACCCAACTGTAAACACTGTGCTTGGGATATTTAGAAACTATTCACTGAGTTAGGCAGTTGAATGTTGAATCGTTTAATCAATTTTGAAAAGTCACAAAGGTTACTATAACAACATAACTCAAAAACAGTGCTGGTGGTAGGGGATGCTAGGTAGTGAGGGGGAATCAAAAGGGCCATTGGCAGTCAGCGGCTTCCCAGGCTCCATGTGGAACATAATGATGCATCAATGTGAGCTTCCTCTAGTGCAGTGGTTCTCACCTTCTTTATGCTGGGACCCTTTAATACAGTTCCTCATGTTGTGATGACTTTCAACCATAAAATTATTTTCCTTGCTACTCCACAACTGTAATTTTGCTACTGTTATGAAATATAAATATCTGATATGCAGATAGTCTTAGGTGATCCTTATGAAAGGGTCATTCTACCCTCAAAGGGCTCATGACCCACAGGTTGAGAACTGCTGCTCTAGTAAAAATGGCATGTTTTACATCCTTTTTGATGCAGACAGGAGGTACTTCCATGTCTGGAGACCCATTTGGGACATAGAAATATCAACGTGGTGACGACACAAGTAGCATGGTTAATGGTCAGTAACCCTCTTCATAAATAGTCAAGTGTTTGATAACGTATTTTGATGTAGACAGCAGGAGCTTTCCTTGGCCAGGCTAAGCCAAAGACCTCCCGTGATGAGTAGAATATCCTGTTTTATAATCTTGGGAAGACAGCTTGAAGCCAGAAAGGGAAAAGAATCACCACACACCTCAAAACATGTCCTGATATACACTTGCACCTCACAAGCCTCAACTGTTTACAAACCCTCACTGCTAAGCCTGCCTACTCGAAACCATAACATTTTCTCTTCCCTTCTGTTTTCCTTTTTTAGACACCAGCCAAACTCCTAAGCGTGCCTGCTCTGACACTCCAGGTTTTCTCTCTGAAAACCCTCTCCAGTCTCCAATACCACCCCCAGTTCTGTTGCTTTAAGAGTTCGATTGCTGAACCCTGCCTGCTGTCTTGACCTCTAATTCAGAAAACATTTCCAGTTTGCCCTTTTCCTCTCCATCTCTTAACTGTCCTTGAGTTTCCTCCACTCCATTTTTAAATACTGTGTTCCTTCGTGATAATAGGAAGGTGTCAAGCTCATGGGAGCAAATATAAAAAGTCACCCTGTCGGCAACGAGGAAAGACACAGCGCCTCATTTAAGACTAGGGTTAAACCAACTCCCTGGTAGGCAGATAGGAAGAAGGACCATGGCTAGGTATGAACAGTGGAGAATTTCTAAGATGGCTGGCTTCTTCCTGGGTCTCCTCACTTGAAACAAAAGCCTGGCAGCTTAAAACAAAGGTCTTGTTGGCTTTTATCTCCCACCTGTAGGTCCCCCACTGATGGACTGGCTCAACAAGTTCAAGGTTTGATGAAGACAATGACAGTTGTTGGCCAATCAGCAACTTCTTGTTCCAAACTGATGAACCCTAAATTGGACAAGACTCTTGAGAGGCTTTAAAAAGCCCAGTCCCAAGAAGAGACTGGATTTTTTTGGCTTTCTGAGTCCCTGCTTTGCAGAGGGTAGTTTTCTGTATGTCTTCTATGTACATGTGTTTACACACACACACACACAAAACATCTTTCTTCAATTGCTAATTCTGTCTGTACAGTGTTTTAAGATTTCTCTGCTGATATTCCCAAGCAGCAGAGAAAACGAATCTGATCGAGACCCCTAGACTGTATCATTTTGGGACTTCTTCTGAAGACTACCACACTGTCACCCACAGCAGTTTGAGGAATTCCCCTTGAACTTTAGAAGTTTCAGTTCAGGCTAAACCAGGATGGGTGGATTTGATGTTTAAAGAATTCATAGTGAACCAGAGCTGGAGATTTTATTAGAGATATTTTCACTTTTTCCCTTAAGTATGAAGGGAAAAAAAAGTGCTCAGAGGAAAACATACACACATGCACACAGTCAGACAGACATGTTGCTAGCATTATCTATATAAGCCATCAATGGTTCTCAGGCTGCATCTAAGAAAGTTGCTAAAACACCTTCATTATTTATTTAGTTTTACAACTATAAATGTGTATGGCTGTATGCTACAAACACCTGTGGAGGTCAGAGGACAATCTTCAATTGCTTTTCTCCTTCCAAGTGGATCAAATTCACGTTTGTCAATCTTGATGGCAAATGCTCAGAGCCATCTTGCTGTCTCCTCTTTTGATAAAGTAACGTACATGGCTCAAGAGATGTTTTAGACGGAATTATAATCTGATATGGTAAAAGCCACAAAAGGCTTAATACATGTCCTTTCCCTATATATTACATATAAATTATATTTATTATATTATATATATTATGTATATAAATAAATGTCCCTTCCTTTCTTAGATGCAACCTGAGAACCACTGATGGCTTACAATTTCCCTATAAATGAAATTTCTAGTGAGATTCCTAGAAAATGGAAACTTTATGGTTGGTAAGGCAGAAGGCCTTCAGGCACTTAACCATACTGGAAATCTTGTTTCTCTGTTGAAAAAAGCTGACAGCTAAAACTGTGATGCCAATGCCCCCATAAACAGGTTGACTATCTGGTGTATGCCACAGACTGACAGGCAGAGAATCTATGAATTTCCAGAGAGCTTCAGATTGGCCCGGTCCCTGCTTTTGATGTGCTGTCTGCCTGAACTCTTGTTTGCCAGTCTGGATCTGCTGTCCATTTGTCTAACAGGTCCTTTGTCTAGACTAAGTCTTAGTCTTTCATGTCTGCATCGTGATTAAATTGGACAGTGTGTCAAACCTGTGATCCACAATGGCCCAACAAGGCAGCGTCTTCCCTGCAGCTAGATTTGTGGCTCATGTTATCAATACAGAAGCTCTTGCCCTATCAGTTTCCCAGGCTTGGCTCCCCAAAGCTTTTTAAACACTTTGCCCCTTTAACCCTTTATAGCCACTGTAGCCTATATATATGCATATATAAACATACAGAGATATACTTACTGAATGAGGTATGTGTGCTCTGAGAGTTAATATTAGTAATTAAGACTACCATAAAAGAACCTGTTTGTCTTAGCCAGGCTACCAAGTAAAGTGGGACTCTTTGGTGCCATTTGAAATTTACTGTAATTCAGTAAATTCTGACACTGTGAAACACATAAAGATGTCTGCCTGTTTCCGACGTAGTATGCTTATGCCAGGAGTCATCGGTATGCAGTAAGAAGCCCATCTTAGAGGGAGGTGGGAAAGGAACTTGGGCCAAGAGATGAAAGAACGTCCAAGACAAGGAAGCAGAGACACAAGGTGGGTAGATGAATCAGTGGTCTGAATTGGAAAGGGAGAAAACGAAGAGGTAGCAATTACCTCAGGGTTACTCCTAGAATTCAACATGTCTACAAACACACCCATTAAAAATTGACTTTATATCGATCTGAACGTGCACAGTGACCTTTCTTCTATATCTTCTAGTATATACTAAGGGCAGTAGAAGGCCCCGGGCCTTTGGATAAGTTTTTACTCCCTAACCCTTCTAGTTTTTGGCGGGAACAGAACAGGGATTTTACATGTATATAGTAAAGTACTTAACTACATACTGAAAAAAATTAGAAAGGTAGGCTATTAAGAAAAAGCACAGTAGTCATAGGCCGGAGCCTACGAAGTGAGGCAGAAGTGGGCTCCGAAGGGTCTAATAAAGGAAAGAGACAGTCCTGTGAAAGGTCTGCTCGGCGTGCCCGAACCAAGGCTCCGAGGCAGACCCGGCCTGGTCCTGCGACGGCGTGGGGGCGGGAAGGAGCACTTCCTGTGCACTAGGGGACACCGTGGCCCTTGCCACGCGAAGGGGCTGCAGCTGCCCGAACCTGCGGCGCCGGGCTCCACCCCCGAGTCGGCGCACGCAGGTCTTGCAGGGGGCATCCTCGTCTCCCGACGCCTCTCTCTTCAGGCCGCACCAAGGCGGAACGCCGGCACAGGCCCAAACCCACCTTCTCACATCTTCTCGGACTCATCCACAGCCAGCATCCGCAGCCCGGCATGCGTAGTGACGAGAGCGGCTGCAAACCAATCAGAACGCCCGTTACGGCCATAAGTCAGCCAATCAGGAGGCGCCTTATTGCCGGGAAGTCCTGCGCCCACGCCGCCTCTCCGTTGACAGGCACGGGTCGCGCGGAGCAGAGCGAGCGCCCCGAGGCGAGCGCGCCCGGCAGGCCGAGGCGTGCCCTTCCCGCGGCGGCGAGCGAGGGCCGTCCCAGTCCCCCGCCCGGTCCGGGGCCCCCGCGGCCCATGCTGGGGGCGGAGCCACGGCGGAGGGCGGCGGCGCGGCCGGCCCCGCGCGGTGATTGGCGGGCGGGCGGCGGCGGCTGAAGGCCTGGCGGCCGCGCGGGCAACGCAGGCGGAGTCGCGGCCGGCGAGCCGAGAGGATGCTGCTGTCCCTGGTGCTCCACACGTACTCCATGCGCTACCTGCTCCCGAGCGTCTTGCTGCTGGGCTCGGCGCCCACCTACCTGCTGGCCTGGACGCTGTGGCGGGTGCTGTCCGCGCTGCTGCCCGCCCGCCTGTACCAGCGCGTGGACGACCGGCTCTACTGCGTCTACCAGAACATGGTGCTCTTTTTCTTCGAGAACTTCACCGGGGTGCAGGTGAGGCGCTAGCCTGGGGCCGGGACGGCGCGGCGCGGCTCGCAGCCCGGCGAGCACGTGCCGCGGCCCCGGGCTTCCCGCTGCTGCGGGGGGAAGTTTTGCTTCTCTCACGTGGGGGTTCCTTCTGGAAGGTCCTGCAGAGGCTGAGTGTGCTCCCGGGGCCGCCCCACCCCCGCCCCGGGCCGGCTGGTACTGTCTGTCTCGGTGCTCCGCAAAGTAGGGCACTGAGTCCGAGGCGGCGTGTTGTTGGGACTGGGTCCATTTGCACTCCCGAGCACTCTTAGGTGAGAAAGAGCTCTCCAGACGCCGCCCGGAGTGACAGTTGTGAATTCCGGCTCTCGTCTTGCATCCTCCCCGGTGAAAGCGAGAGCCTAGCGAGGAAATGAATGCGTTGGTTACAGTAGATAACCTCGCCGTGCATACAGCTCTCGCCAGCTTCCCCTGGGCTTCCATGTGGGGCTGATCTCTTGTCAGATGGCGTTCTTCCCCAGTCTGCTTTTCTGTTGAGACTGGAACACAACCAAAGCAGAACGCTCTCCCAACGTGACTTAGTTATGTGAAGTCTCATAAAAACTTCGGTTGTGTTTCCCTTTTAGCTTTCCGTTTTAAAGAAGAGCCGTTTGGTTTCTCCCTGATGTTCAGGATGGGCCGAGTGGAGCTGTATCGGTTTGCTTTTTTCCCCTTTTCGCAGCTCTTTTCATCCTGTGTCAGGTTATGTAGCTGGGCACCGATCCCTTACTGACTTTGCTCCAGTTGGCGACTGTCTGAGGAAGAGAATCAGAGGCTAGAACCTTTCTGAATCACTATTTTTTTAAGTTTTTTTAAAAAAAATTTTTCTAGGAAAGAGAAAATTCACTACTTCACGTCAAGGTTTCTGAGCAACTGACTTTTAAGAATAGGATTTCATTCGGAATTTTTAGGAATTCTAGGTTGGTGGCTTTTCCTCCCTCACTCTTACTTTACGGAGTTTGTCACACACGAATGTATGATTTAATCGTCAGTAAGTATTTAATCTCACACATCTTCACTAGCAGTTGGTACAGCTGGGAACACAACTTAAAAGTGGCCGACCTTGCACTTGAGAAGTGCCCCTCAGCCTCAGGGGCCTGTACTCAAGTGCCGCCCATGTTCTTACTGCAGAGAAATTCAGGGTGAGTCAGAGTGAAGCAAAGTTAGTGAGTTTATTGACTGGGAGAGAGGACATGTACTTGAGTCCTTATGAACGGAACATGCCCCAGTGCTACAGCAACTGCTAGAGAAGGGATTTTAGGGCTTTGGAGTTACCTAGTTTGCAGGAGGTGATCTAATACTGAGATTAGAGGAAAGAGAAAAAAATCTTGTTCCTCTACTCTTTTCCATATCAAGCTTTAAAGGATTTCTCCATGTAGTTCCTGGTGGTCTGGAACTCTTTGTTTGTTTGCTTGAGATAAGGTTTCTCTGTTGTAACTCTGGCTGTCCTGGAACTCACTCAGTAAACCAGGCTGGCCTTGAACTCACAGAGATCCACCTGCCTCTGCCTTCCAAGTGCTGGGATTAAAGGTGTGCGCACCACCTGGCTTTCTTACTTTTTTTTTTTTTCTGAGACAAAGGACTGGCACTCTGTTTATGCTCAAGACCTCACAGGCCTTGAGCTCACAAGAGATCTGCCTGCCTCTGTCGCCCGAGTCCTGGGGCAAATGGCATATGCCATCATGTGTGACTTCACCTTTTTTAGTATATGAAATTTAAAGGAGGTTCGTGATGGTACTGAGCAAATTTACACAAGAGGAAGAAGTATGGCTAGACAAAAATACAGGTCAATATAAAATCAAAGTAATTTGCCAGGCATCCATCACAAGTGTTTAAAGCAGAGGCTTTTCTTCTGCCTTGATTCACTAGCCACATTAATAACCTTATGTGCAATAGTTTTAGGAAATACATACAGACAGTGTAGGACAGGCTCCAGGCAGCTCTATCCAAACTCTTACTTGTCAACCAATTCCACTTGAGAGGGAGAAGGTGAGGGAGAGGGCCTCTTTTGCTATCCAAAAGCAGATTGTGTGTGGATATTGCATTGGATTCTGTATAAGTTCTTTCCTATTCTCATTTTTGAGATCATATTCATTGCTAAAATTTCTGAATAATTTGTGTAAAAAATTTGCATAAAACATTTCAAAAAATCTTTGTGTGTATGTACTGCACGTACATGCATATTCGTATTCGTAATTGTGGGCACATGTGTGCCATGGCATGTATTCATATAGAGGTCAGATGACGACCATCCCTCCCTGCCTCATAGTCAAGTTTCTGTCTCAAATCTCCATCTCCCTTTGTGCTGTGGGTACCTTTGCCCTTGGGTTGTTGGGCCCACCTGGATAATCTGGATGATTTTGATCTCCTCATTATTCTTAATTACATGCTCAAGACTAGTTAAAACGACAGCAGTAACAACGTTTATTTACATGTGTGGGTGCTTGTGTTCCATGGTGTGTGTGTGAGGCTGGAGGACAACCTCCAGGAGTCACTTCTTGCCTTCCACTATGTGAGTCCCAGGGATTGAATTTAGGTTGTCAGGCTTGGCAGCAAGCACTTGGATCTGCTGAGCCATCTTGCCAGCCTCAGAGACACTTTTTCAAAATAAGAGAATGTGCACAGCTTCTAAGGCTTGGTACGTGAGCATAGAGTCTTGGGGCCACCATTCAGTCCTTTACAACAAATTCTAAATGCTCACTGCTCTGTTGTTATTTCTTAGTTTAACTTTGTATTAGCTAAGTATTTACATTCTAAGCCATTTTTGTTTTTGCTTTCTTTGATATACAAATAAAAGGAGGTTGACTTTCTCTGCTCTGGCTATCTTAAATAGTTTCTCATAATACTTTAATTTCTTATTTATGAATTTGTACATTTACCTCACACATTCCTTAAGTAGAACATATAATTAGTTGTCTGGTTCAATTAGTATCAGATCAAGTTGCATTCTGAATAACAACTGACTTCTTGCTCGTGTTTTGGTGCTCTCTTAATTATTTTCTTAACATTTATTTTATTATTTTATGTGTGTGTGAGTGTTTTGTCTGTGTGTATATATATGTGTGTACAATGTGCCTGCCTGCAGAGGCCAAAAGAGGGCATTGGATCCTCTGGGACTAGAGTTAGAGACGATTGTGAGCCTTCATGTGAGTGCTGGGAATTGAACCTGGGTCCTTTGCAAGTGCTCTTAACTGCTGAGCTTACTGCCTAGTCCTCTTTTAATTTTAATTGATTCTGAAATGACTGTCTCCTGATAGCTGATGGTATACCAAAACCCAGCGAATAAACAGACCCTTCAAACCAGACCTCATAACTTAGTTGTAACATAACTTTTTTAAAAAATTTCAAACTTTGATTCATACTTTTACAGGGTCAGCGTATCATTGACTTTAAAATTATTTCTAGTCAGGCTTGTTAGAAAGACAAACAGAATTAATTCCTGTAGTTGTACACTGGTGGGGTGGCTCACCAAGAGAAACAAGGAGGCATTCTTATATGAGCAAACCCTGCCAGACCTCAGCAGAGGGCCACCATCCTGGCCAGTGCCTAACTGGACAGTGGAACCCGGAGCATCTCAGCTCAGGTGTTTTTATTCTTTCAGAATTCCTTAGATATTCTACTGATAGCACATGCAGATCATTAGCAATTAAACAACCCCACATAAATCCAACACCTGCAGACAATCAAAAGGCCAAGGCCTATGCATCCCTTTTTCCAACAGTGCACAAAAACAATTATTTTAAATACAACTAAAAATAAACTTCTTCAACATTTCCCCTTTTCTGTATAAACCAATAAAAAATTGCTTTTTATTTCTACAACACAGTTTAATAATACACCAGCAAAACTATTTACAAGAGGAACAATCATGAGTGTTGCTAATGCACAGGACCAAATGAAACCAACCTCTATCAACTTTCTCAGTGTCTTTGGACCGCAGAAAAACATCAATGTCCAATTATCTGGAATTCACTCATGATCTTCTGGGCTCCATCAAAGGCCTTAGGTCACTTCTCTGGTTCTGACTTCTACAGCACACACAGTTTGTCCTCCAGGCTCTCTCTGGCTCCACTTCCCTGCTGCTGGGGTTCTTGGTGGTCGTTCAGTGTTATTGGCATCTCAAAAACTTCTGGGGTCCCTTGCTGCAACTGGGCTGCACTTTCACTAATAGCCTCTCCTGGGCTCTTTTCATGGTGCCAAGCCTCAACTTCTCTGCATGATGACCCCTTTCAGTTTGGGCCTTCAATTGCTACTTTAGCTGCATCTTCACTAATAGCCTCTCCTGGGCTCTCTTTATGGTACCAAGTCTCAACTTTTTTACATGACCCCTTCATTCTGGGTCTTCAACTACTACTGAGGCTTTACTTTTACTAATGGCCTCTCCTGGCCTCTCACACTGCCAAGCCTCACCTGTTTTCCATGACCCCTTCATGCCTTCAAAACCAACACCAGCTGGGTGACTTTTACAATAACCAAGTTCGGCTGCCAGCACAAGATAAAACCATGACCAGTTCTGGAAGACAGTTTCTATGTGCTGGTCCTGAGGAAACACTTTACAGATCTTAAGATAAAGTCTGATTTACAGGAAAAATAACAGGTCACCTTGCCTGCAGTAAGCATTGTCTCTAGGGTGGAGTTCTCATCGACATAGTAGATGAGTCTTATCAGGACCTCTTGTAAACAGGTTTGCAGAAAGAAAAAAAACTGGTCAGTTTAACTAAGTGGTGTTTTGGTTCTAAGCCATGACATCCACAACATCAGGGGCCAGTGGGAAGAATATCCAGTTGAAACATTCTGACCATTTGGCATTCTTTTTCACCACTGCTAAGGGGAAACATACAACCCCTTCCATAGATCTCAAACAGAAGACTCACTTGGGCTTCACACACACACACACACACACAAAACCATCAACAAATTCAGTTTATAGAACAGCAGTGCACTCTGGTTACATTTTCCATGCCCTGGCTACTGCCAATGGCAGGAGGGAGCATCAACTCCATGATCAGGAAAAGCTGTGGAAACCTTTCTTCTTTTCTGCTCCCAGCTGAATTTTTTCTTTCTCTAAAGGCTTCTATTCTGTGGCTCTCACTTTTGAGCCCCCTTTCTCACTCTAATTTTCTCTCCACAGGGGTTTAATTTCCTTCCTCACTTTCCTCTTCCTTCAGGAGACTTCTACACATTATTTTCGCATATATATAATGTCTGTTCTCTAAGAGCTGCCCTGAGTGTACTTTACTGGACTCAATGAGCTCTCAAGTTTCTTTTCTTATTCCCTGTCTCCACATTGGATGTGGCTGGCGTGTTGTCGTACCCCATGTTGATATGCTATTTGTAGTTAGCTGCTGTGTGTTCAGCAAAGAAGATAAGGAAGCATTCTTCTCTAAGAAATTCCAAACCTTAAATATTAAAAGAAATATATTTTTTAAATGTGGCAAATAAAATATCTGCAAATAAAATTGTACTAACTGTTCTTGGTATTGAATAGCTTGGGTAGATATCTGGACATTTCCCATGCAGATGTGAGGAAGAGATAACTCTTATGTTGAGAATTTATACATGACAGGATGAGTACATTGGCATTTGGTTTTGCTTTTGAACAAAAGGGATTTGAATTGGGCTGCTTGGAGACCCATGTGTGTCCTTGAGCCAGAGTTGAAGGCAAACTTGTGGGGAGCTAAGCAGGAAGTATTTAATGCTGGCAGAGTGGTAACTGGGACACCCACGAAAAGAAACGACTAGGTTGCTGCCATCTTTAATTTTGGTAAAACTGGATCTGTCACACGTCTAATCAAAGACTCTAGATATATCCTCAGGAGATGGCTACATAGACTGTAGTAGTCATGATAAAAAATAAAATACCTTTTTACTTTGTTGTTGTCTGTTTATATTGTTTTTCAGACAGGATCTCACTCTGTAGCTCAGATTGGCTTAGTATGCACTTGAACTTATAGTGATCCTCCTGCCCCAGCATCCCAGGTCCTGGGATTAAGTCACCACACCTGGTTTTAACATGTTGAGTGTATGTTGTGTGTGTCGTGCATGTATATGAGTATTCAGATGAATGCGCCCATGTGCATACACAGGACCAGAGCAGGGTGTGGGTTACTTTCCTCTCTTGTTCTCCCCCTTGTTACTGACATAGGAGCACTTAACACAGCCAGGCTTGCTGTTTCAGCTAGGCTACCTAGCTACGCACTCTTGGGATTTGCCTGTTTATCCATCAATTCTGAAATTACAGACATGTGCAGACATGCTCTATTTTTTTTTTTTAATTTTATTTTTTATTTTTATTTTTTAGATATGGGGATTTGTGGTTCACGCTTAGGTCCTGATACTTACAGAACAAGTGCTCTTTTTTATTGAATCATTACCCCAGTTTTTTTAGCATGTTTTTTTTTTTTTTTTGTTTTTTTTTTTTGAAATTATTAAAAGTTAATGTGAGTGGGCTGGTCAAATGGCCAGTACCCCCACCCTTTCCTCGATTGAGATCCTTTATGTAAAATAAGTTTAATATTTTCAGTGGACCTGCTTTACAACATAGAGTAGTTTGAAAGTACTGGGAACAAGACAGAGATTAGGTCTGAGGTGCTGCTGTTCATGTAGTGTGTGCAGCCTCCCAACTTCTTTCTGTGGTGCTGTCTTATCGAGCATCCTAAACCCTTCCTGAGTCAAGTTTACATCTGAATCTTGATACAGCTAAACTCCTGGGATGTAATCAGTTTACTTAGAGTTGGAGGGGATGCACAGGTTATCCAATCTGACTCTTGTATCAGGTCTGAATTCTTTCCACGTTAGGCATGAATATTCATTGGAATTCAGTATCTGTGATCTTAAAAAAATGTTAATTGTTTATGCCCTCAGTTTTGTTCCTCTTAGACCCTAAATTACTTGCTTTGTTTAGCAGGAAGTGTAGAACTGGACTTGGGTGTGCCTTTGCTTAAGCAGAATAAGCAAAACCTTTGATTCAGGAAATTGAATGTTTCCCAAGTGTAATTCTGGTCTATCACATCTTAAGTTTGGCTAAGAGATTGGCTAACTTAAGAGATTTACAAGACAATTTTAGAAAAATAAAATTTTATTTTCATATTTTTATAAATGTAAAACAAAACAGGTATTTAATGCATTATTTGTGAAACCTTTTTTAAAATGACATTTATTTTTTGAGAATTTCATACGATATATTTTTGACCATATACTTCTACCTCTCCCAGTTCTTCCCAGATCCTCTGCCTTGTGTAGTCTTTCAATGTCTTTTTTTTCTATTGTAAATTACAGATACAATGAAATATTCAAACATTTTGAGAAAGCCACATTTCCCTGTCTGTTTACCCTACACACACCTTTTCTTAGATCTGTAACTAGTTTGGTGTGAAACTTTAGATTTCTTCCAAGAGCTTTAAATAAACATTGGAGTTGGGGAAGATGTCTCAATGACAGTGACTTCTTAGATGGTTTGTATCGTGGCAGTGCATATGTGCCTGTGTCTTTCATGAGAGAAGCAAAGGGAAAGAGGCATGGCTGCTTTTTTTATTTTGTAAATCTAATTTTGAGGAGCTGAAGAAACTTGAGAGTTGACACTTCTTAATGGAATTAGAAGTTAATTCTGTATTTTCTCTTATGGTTTCTTAGACAGTGGTTTCTATTAATAACTAGAGAATCCAATTAAGTAAGTAATACCTTCCCAAAAGAGGTTTCTGAACTTAGGCTTCATCTGTGTATCCGTATATCAACATTCATATGTGCACTTTGTTCAGGTGTGCTGGTGTCTAATAGGTGAAGAACTAACTGTATGGAGCTCACATTCTAGTGGGAGACAAGCAGTAACAAGATACATTGATGAGCTAAATTGGTTAAACAGTGACCTTGTTTACCCTAGTGGTGGAGGATAGGGGTTTAGAAAAGCTTCTCTGAACAAGTCCCAGTCTTTGTATACACTTGAAAAAGGACCAGTTAGAAGCTATGAGGGCTTCCAGGTACAGATGGTGCTCAGGATGTGAAAGAGTACATGTGGTGAGAATGAAAAGAGTTTTTAAAATAGCCAAATAGGGACTGAAGAGATGGCTCAGGGCATAAGAGCAGGCACTGTGCTTTCGAGGACCTGAGTTGGATTCTATGCCAGGCAGTTCTCAACCACCTGTGACTCCAGATCTAGGAGAACCCAATGCCTCTGATCTTCTCTGGTGCCTCATGTGCACATGGCAATAAACTTGTACATATAATTGAATTAAAAAAATTTTTTTAAGTAGTAGATAGGGCTTTGTTATTGGTAACAACGCCTTTACTGAATACTGCTGTGTACCAGTATATCGTTTATGAAGATCATTCATCCTCACACGTTGGCACCATTCTTAGCTTTTTATAGACAGAAAACAGGTCCAGGCAGTTCACAAGTGTAGTCTTTAGAACAGTCCAGTTTGGGGCTATGTTTGAAGATGCTTTTACAGGTGGTGATAAGTGAGCTCACTGTTCTTGGGGTCTTTGTGCTATAAAAAGCATGGAGATACAATTACAGAAAATGCTTGATATCTGAAATTGTTGGGTGGTTGTTGAATAGCTTTTCCAGATAGAGGTAAAGGAACTTTTCAGTGTAACCTCTTCTTTGGGTTACTCACATGTGCTTCATCGCTTGTGACAGATTCTTTTGAATCTTCACTCTCAGTACAGATCACATAGTGGTCTGATTGAGCTAGGCAAAGTGGTTCTCAGTTGATACTAGAGGGAATGAGATAGCTGAATTACTGTGAAAACTTCAGGCATGGCATTTAAGGCCATCTCAGTTCTGTCCTGCCCTGCTGTGCCCTTCTCTGGTTTCACTTTACCCCACTGCTCTTTTTTGCATTATAAAAATCATCTCTATAGTGTTCTTTTGAACTGATCCATTTACAGTGCAGCTGAATCCCAGAGTTTCTTTAAATGGGGGTGGAACTGTTCATTGTATTAATTGGTGACTTTTTTGTGAGTTGGATGGGTTGTAGTGAATATCACTTTTCTGTGTACCTATAGAATGTTTTGTTCTTTTTCTGAGTATGTATTGCTGTAGGACATTTTTTATGTTAGCTTTTTATTCTTAAGAGTTTCTTACATCTTATCCTAATGGTTAATATTCAGAATGAAAAAAAAAACTACTTAAGCTTCTTAAATTTTTATTTATTTATTCATCCACTTATTTATTTATTTATTTTTTATTTATTGTTTATGATGGGATCTTTTAACCTAGGCTGTCCTCAAACTCATTATGTAAGATGACCTTGAACTTCTAATATACACCCCACCCCATCCCAGTGCTGGGATTTATGTGGTACTTAGGATCAAATCCAGGGCTTCATACATGCTAACCAAGCTCTCTACCAACTGAACTATATCCCCCAGGCCTCATATGTGAACTTTTGTAGAGAATACTTTTGTTAAGACTTGGGGATCTTGGAGTAAGAAGCCTGAGTATAATACATTTTTCTTTGTCTCACTGTGTATCTAGTCACCTTCTCAACGTTGGTGTTCTTACCCTTAGGTGGAATACATATGTCATCTTCACTGTCAACTTGTGTGTGGGAGGGTGTTTCTAGAAAGGCTTAACTGAATGTGTCCTCATCCTATGGAGTGGGGCCCTGAACCTGGTAGGAGTCAGGTGGGCAGCAGCATTCATCTTGCCCAGCCATGGACACATGGTGGTCAGGTGCCTCATACTCTTGTTACTACACCTTTCTACCTTGGTGGATTTGTATCCCTCCTGAATCTGTGAGCCAAAATACGCCCCTTCCCCATAGTTTCTCTGTGTAGCCCTGCCTGCTCTGGAACTCTCTATGTAGACCAAGCTGGCCTGGAACTCAGAGGTCCACCTGCCCCTGCCTCCTGAGTGTTGGGATTAAAGGAGTGTGCCCACTACACCTGGCTAAAATAAATCCTTCTTAAATTGTTCTGATACTTTGACACAACATAAGGAAGTAACTAATACAAATACTAAATGAGAGAATATGTTATTGTCTAGTTCAGAAACTAGTAGGTGAGAGACTGGATGGTGAGAAAAAACGAGCCCTTCTAAGGTAAGGATAGTATTAAAAGATATGCGTGCTGATTGCATGAGTTTGATGATATCGTAAGTTTCTACCAACATATTGCATTCTGATCATTAATCAAATAATTGTGTGTTTACTAATTTAGTCTTGTTATAAAATAGAATTTTACTAGTTAGTAATTTAGTAAATTTACTATTTACTTAATGAAACATTTCAAATTGGACTCAGAAAAAGACCACAGTAGAAATCTCTTAGTAGGTTGCAATCCTGTGTTTCTTTACAAGGACATGTCTAAAACACATCCTTATGTGATTTCATTAAGCAAACAGGTATAGGTGTGGTTGTGCCAGTTAGGCTAACCAGACAGCATGGCTTCTCAAAGCCATAAATGCAAGGTGTGAGCACATTTTTTTAATATGTAGGAATTCTCTAAAATAGCTGGTATATTAAGTAAACGAACTAATAAGTCACTTATTACTATAAAATGTCATGCAGCGGTACATGCAGTTCTTTATGTGACTGGCAGTGGAGTGGCTTTGTTTATATCAGCAACTCATAGAAGATGACTCATTTGAAACCTGTGGGACTGTTCTAGTTGTATGTGCTGCCTATGATTGGCTAAAGTGTTAAATGGCACATGATTGTTTCATGGACATAAAAACACATTTAAGAATTAATTTCAAATGATCGTAAACACAATGTAAATTGTACATGCAGTCTTAGTCAATGTCCTTGTAGCTGCATTTCAATGTTATTGGATGGATATGGCCTAGCTAGTTATTTCTTTTACTTGATGATAATTTTGAATGAAATGTGTGTTAGATATTGTGCCCCCTACACCGCCGTATGTCACCATGGCTGGCATTAACCATTGATTTTTATCAGATAATAACTGATCCAGGTGTACCAGGTGTTTATAAAGTAGTTTATGCTGTCTCATTTATGTCACTGTAATCCTATGAGGAACAATTAGTATATTATACTTTACAGTTAATGAGATAGGTGTGGAGAAAGCAGATACATCACAGCCATTTCTTGGAGGGACTAGGATTCAAATCTAAGTCTTAGTCCAGGTCTAATGCTTTGCAGCCCGTTGTCTTAGTGATTATCATGTCATAAAGGGCAATTGCTTCTTCAGATTGTGTATCCGAGACCTATGAATTAAATAACCAAAGGCAGGTTAACTGTAGAAAAAGTGTCAATTTTATTGATGTTAATATTTTTACCTGGGCAATGAGCTTGAAAGAAATAAGAAACCCTAGTCAAGTGAGTGATGAATTGTGAAGTGACTATTAAGTTGTGAGAAGGTGACGTACGCCTGAGGGTGGTCACATAGACTCAACTGGCAGCTCAGGTCTGCTGTAGAAGGGGGACTGCTTTGACTAGTGGGAAGACTGGTGTCCCCTTTATAATAAGCTATACTCTGCCTCTAGACAGAAGACAGGGCAGAGAATTCTTCTTGTGCTTGCTATTTCTTAGCTGTTTTCACTCAAAATCATTTTTATACCAAATGGGATGAATTATTATTTCTTTCAGCGTCATTTATATTTAAGAACAATGAGACTTTTTTCTCAATATGTACTATATTTTAGCTTTTGCATGCTGAAATTAGTGGACCTTACCTCAGTAAATGAGGTACATAAATAAATGAAGAACATACTTTTAAACTTTGTAGTTCTTTTTTGTCACTGTGACCAAAACACTTGACAGGGAGAAATGATTTATTTCAGCTCCTGGTCTTGGGTGATTTTAGTCCCTCACAGCAGAGAAGCCCGGCAGAGCAGCTCAGTCAATGGCAACAGGAATGTGTTCACATAGTAATGGACCAGGAAGTGAAGAACAAAGCCAGAATTAGGAGCCCTGGTTATAACCTTCAAAAATCACCCAGTAACCTTCTGCCATCTAGCCCCCACTAAAGCCATCAGCTGGAGGACAAACGCTGAAAGTATCAGTCAGTAGGGACCATTCCAGACTCAGACTTAAAGCATGACAGTAACAAAGTAAGAATGTGGTGTTAATGGAGACCTTGGGTGTTTTCCGGTTTACTCCAAGTTTTAAGAGAGCGCGCGAGAGTGCCTTCAAGTAGTTTGTATATCATAGACAAATTGAAAACTGTGTAGAAAACCAATTAAAATGAGGTGAAGAGATTATTCCATGCAGATGAACAGGCTTGTTTGACTAAAGCAGAAAATTATTTTTAAAGTGTTTGATTATTTGCATCTAATTAATTAACTGGGAAAAAAAAAAGGAAAGTTAATCCCTTCTCCAAAGGGACTTTAGATGGGCTGTACATTATTTATTTATTTCAGTGTGTGTGTGTGTGTGTGTGTGTGTGTTTGTGTGTTTGTGTTTAGGTCAGAGAACAGCTTTCAGGAGTTGATTCTTAACTTTAACCATGTGGGCCCTAGGGTCAAACTTGGCAGCAGGTGTCTTTATATACTGAATCATGTCACTGGCCTTTGATGAACTTTGAAAAAAGTATATGAATCTAAAATTATTTAAATTATTGTATAAAATTTAAAAACATGCTTTCATGTGCCTCATTTTGAAAATAATACTTTGGTTAAAGTTACTAAAGCAAATGAGTACTAGAAGATTCACAGAATCATGTCTTTAAAAATCTCCAGTACGTTTAACATGTTTTATTTATGTTTATCCTAAAATTTCTTTTATGTCCAAAAGGAAACATAGTTTTACTTGTGCAAAATGAAAGTGTAAACTTAATGATTCCATGAACATCTGTCATTGGAAACTATTTGGGTGCTCAAGTCTGGGATTGTGGCTGTAACTCAGTCTGTACAAGGTGTCCTTGGCCCTCCGAGGACTGTAACTAGGATCTGCTGTAGTGCAGAGCAGCCTTGATGAATGAAGCCGGCTGATGGTGGCAAAGCACCAGTGAGGAGTAACTAAGAGAGTGGCCCCAGAGAGATCAGAGTGAGTCAAGCTCATTTATATGTAGATAGTTTGTACGTTCTTAACCCTTGAAAATTGAAAATAAAAATTTTCCCAGTCTCACTCTGTAGACCAGTCTGCCCTGGAATTCACTGTAGCCCCAGGGTGGCCTCAGATTCATATAACCCTTTTGCTGGGATTACAAGTATGAGATACTGTGCTTGGCTCCTTAGGTTTTTAAAATTTGAAAACACTACAACCATCTAATTAGTTATATACTTATTAATATAGTAGTATCTGCGATTTGAGAGATGGCTCCAGGATAAAGAACACTGGCTGCTTTTCCAGAGGGACCTAGGTTCCGTTCCTAGGAGCCACATAGTGGCTCACAAACACCTACATTACAGTTCCAGGGGATCTGATTACCTTTCCTGGCTACTGCAGGCACTGAACAAGCATGTGGTATACAAACCCACAGGCAGACAAAACAGCCATTCACATAAAATAATATTTTCAAAAATTATAGTAATAACATTTTGAAAATTTATATATTTTTATGTATGTGATGTATATGTTTGTACATGGTATACATGTTTGCATGTATATGATGCAATGTATGCGGGCACATGTGGCAACCAAAGGTTCATGTCAGATGTGTTCCTGAATTGCTCTCCACCTTCTGTTTTGAGTCAGGATCTCTCACTTGAACCCAGAGCTCACTGATTCGGCTAGTTGTAGCTATGTGGCTTGTTCCAGGGATCCCTGTCTATTCTTCCTTAGAACTGGGATTACAGGCAGGCCACCATGCCTGCCTTGCATTTATGTGGTGTGTGACACCTACCCAGCTTTACTCTGTCTTT
Source organism: Cricetomys ansorgei (assembly GCA_026225945.1). NCBI lineage: Eukaryota > Metazoa > Chordata > Mammalia > Rodentia > Nesomyidae > Cricetomys > Cricetomys ansorgei. The sequence continues at coordinate 8,350,046 of JAMJFZ010003960.1, forward strand.
TAAATAAAAACTTTTGGGGCTGTAGCGATGACTCAGTGGTTAAGAAACACATACTGCTTTTGCAGAGGATCAGAGTTCAGTTTCCAGAAAACATGTCCAGCAGCTCAGAAAACACCTGTAACTACGGCTCCAGAGGGCTGATGCCTGTTTCTGGACTCCCAACAGCACCTTCACTTGTATGTGCTTGTAACAACCCCCCTCCTTACAAATAATTAAAAATAAATCTTTAAAACAAAATATTTTCTTCTCTATCATATTAAAAACCAACACATAACCTTTATACTTCAAAGAACAGAAGAAATTTGAATTATTTTGGGCAGACATACTTATTCATTCTTGGATCTTTAAAATGTGGACTATCGGGCTGGAAAGATGGCTCAATGGTTAAGAGCACTGACTGCTCATCCAGAGGCCTTGGGTTCAATTCCCAGCACCTACCTGGCAGCTCATAGCTGTCTGTAACTCCTGTTCCAAGGATCTGACACCCTCACACAGACATTACATACAGGTAAAACACCAGTGTACATAAAATAAAATGAAATAGTTAAAAAGAAGAAATATGAAATCTTTAAAATTGTGTATATTAGATATATAAGCACTGTATTTATGCATTCTTTCCTTGATTTATTAATGCATATTCAAAGTACTTGTAATAAATAATTTGCATCTATTTAAGATTTACAGTTCTTTTACTTTGTGTAGATCCCAAATCCAGTTGAGAATAAGACCACCACAGTTTAGCCAATTTGAAGCAAGCAAGCTTTAATTAAATTAATTAAATACTGGCCAGGAAGATGTATTCTGACCAGGTCCATTCTGAGGCACCCATGGAGTGAACCTGTCACCTCCAGAGCTCCCACAGAATGACCAGGTGCTTAAAAAGGCAGAACCCATAAGGCTATGTTCTTCCCACCAGGTCCAATCAGTGGCAAGCATCTATCCTAATGTACTTCCTGTCTGGGTTATCTCCTGCCTGCAAGTGACAAAGCACATCTGATGCTTTTGGAACACATCTGGTGCAGTAGGGTCAACTTGGGGAATAGATATTCCCTACCCAACATTCCAAGAAGTTGTGTCCTTGGGCAAGGGAGAGTTAAGACTATCTCTAACATTCCAGGAGGTTGTCTTTTTTTTGTTGTTTTGTTTTGTTTTCTTTTAGAGATATTTTAGGCACGGTAGCTAAAATTTAAAACATAATTTTTGCTCTTAAATTTGCTTTTATATCTCTTGCAGTTTTACACATCAAGGACTGCTCTCTAGACTCTGTTAGAGTCTAAGTGGTTTGTAGTTTAAATGGTGAATGAAAGAATTAGAAGAGACTATTGCTCAGATATCTCCTCTGAGATAATGCTTTTTGGCTTCTTTTCACATTTCAGCTGGAAATAGCAACCCTCTCATTAACTTGTGAATATTGGTGAAAAAAAATTAAAAATCTACTTAAGGATACATATACATGCTTGAGTCTTTTAAACATTTATATAAATAAGTACATAGATAAAATCTCTTAAAGGGATGTGAATTAAGTCCTGGGTTTTTTTGTTTGCTTTGTTTTGTTTTGTTTTTCTCTGAGAAATGGGCTTTCTTGTGGCCTGGATAGCTTCAAATTCTATATATATAAAACTGAGGATGACCTGGACATGTTCTGATGTTCCTGCCTCCACCTCCCTGGTGCTGAGATTACAGGTGTGCATTACTATGTCTGGTAAACAGGAACCTTCTATATGCCCGGCAAACAGTTTTATGTGTTTGTCTTATGTGTTATGTCTTATGAGCTACATTCCCAGCTTCAGGGATTAAGTTCTTAATGCTACTTTTGCTTCTTTTCATGTTGCATTTGAATTGCATTTCCCCATCCTCTTACCTAGTTGAATTCAATGTTGATTAGCTATTAGGACATCATTGCGGATTTGTTTGTAGACAGTGGACAACTTTATTGTTTAGAAGTGGATCTCATAGGGAGTGCAGAACTGACCTTCTAAACAGGGTCTCTATTTTTATTTGTGGGTCTCCGTTGAACATTGTATCTTTGCATGCCCTGTTTTCTTTTTTTAAGTTTAAAGACATTCATTGGTAGAAACAGAAGTCTCTAAAACTAGGCAGTTTTTTTCCTGCAGAGCTTTAGAATCATACTTGAGTCCACAAAAGGTAGTGGACAGTTACTGTGTTTTAAAGGTAGAGGTGTGGAAACTTAAGGTGACTTTCCCATTAACTGATCATGAGGTTGCTTGTCTGTTTGTTTTTGTTTTGTTTGCACATTTGTTATTGTAATGCCTTAACTCACCTAAATGTAAAATCAGTTCTGGCCAGGTAATCTTCCGCTTCCTTCTAGTGTCCTTGTATGTGTTCAGTGTACTATTGGCATAGTGTGTGTGTGTCTTTGTGTGTGTGTTGCTTAATGGTGATCCCAGGACCTCTGGCATACTAGGTAGGTGCTCTACCAGTGAGTGAAGGCCACAGTGGGGGTAGCATTTACTTTTGTGCTTTCTTCTCTAGCCCTCATTATGCTTGTTTTATTTTTAAATTATATACAGTCTCATAAAAGACAACTTTGAAGTTCTATGGCCTTTTATCCCTTGAAAACTGCCTTTTAGTAGCTAGTTTGCAAACGGTATTCAAAGGATTGTTTAGTAGTCTCAACCAAACCATCCACAGAAAATGGAGAAGGAAGGAGGGAAGGAGAGAGGAGGGGAGGGGGAGAGGAACTGGCTTTTTCAGGCTTGCACCACTCCTTCTGGTAGGAAGGCTTCTTTAATAGTTTGAATGTTATTTGAATTCAGCATGGAGGCTAGGCATATCTCTAAAGAACCTTAGATATCTTATCAAGAAAAATAATACCTGAAACAATGCCATGTATCTGTAGTTTTCCTAAGCCCAGCATGTACCCAATAGTCCTCAAATAGCTCTAGCCTATAGCTAAGAGAAGAGTGATTGATTGTTTATGAGCTGATGCCCCAATTAATATTGTATTAATACCTTGCACAGATCAACTAACCATTGGTTATTTAGTTGTTTTACTTATTCTGTTCATAAACTTCATTAAAATAAGTGGACACATGTGAGCACATTCATAGCACTATGCAGTTTTCTAAGAAAGATAGCAGAAACTTTAGTCTGAGTCCTTGACATCCTAACTTTATATTATGTAGCTGTATTGTTTTTACAAAGCGCTTATTAATGCCTTTGTCACTTTTTTGTTAAGACATTAGTTTTGCAACCAAGAAGGTAGTCCCTTCAGACATGGTAGATCACAAGGCCTTAGCTAACCTTTCCATAATCCTTAAGGATAAACTATAAGAACAACAACCAAATAAAAATGTTCTAAATAAAATAATTGAGCATTAGCAGTCATTCATTCCCTGGAAGTCCCTTCTTTATCATTGAACACTTCAGACTTACAAAACAGAACTAGTACAGTGAAAACCCGTCCTCATCACTTGGTTTAAAAATAAGATGTAACCAGGTAGGTGTAGTGGCACTTGCTAGAGTCCTAGCACTCAGGAGGTGGAGCCCAACCTGGGCTACATGAATACGTTCCCAGCTCAGAAAGACCTTTCTGGCCTCCCTGTGCTAGTCTCCTAGCTCCTTAGCCTGAGTTCTGTCCCAAACACTGATATACTAACAGGAGACTCCAATACACAGCTTTCGTTTTGTCTGTGTTCAGAAACCTTCTCATCTCATTTGCTAAAATCACACCCAATGAATGCACCAGCTCTCCATTTTACAGATCCTTAAAATACAGAGTATTTTCATAATATTTGTGTTATGTCTCATTACAGTTCCTATGTATATGTTTGTCTCTTCCGCTATACTGTGAAGGTTTATATATATTATTATCAGTCAGTATGTGCTTGTGGATTTTTCTTACAAGGATATCAATCATTCTGTCTTACTTTATGATTGTTAACCTGTCCTATATTTTAGTGCTTTATAAGCATGAGCTTTTATGGGATGTGGGGCTCGCTAGAGAACTCTGATGTGTGTTAGTCATGAATAGTGCTAGTTACATTGTGTGTTTGTCAATTTTTTTTCCACATTTTTTTTTTGTAATTTCATTCATGTGTTTTAAATTATCTAAGTAATGATTCTTTTTTTTCTTCCCTTTTAGATATTGCTATATGGAGATTTGCCAAAAAATAAAGAAAATGTAATATATTTAGCAAATCATCAATCCACAGGTTTGTATTTCATTTACATGAAATTTGGGTTTTTCTACAAATGGTAAATGTGCATTAAAATATACATATATACACACATTTTAGAGACAGGATCTCATGTGACCCAGAATGGCCTCATACTCTCCGTGTAGCTGAGAATGATTTTAAGCTTTTGATATACCTGCCTCCACCTCCCAAGGACAGGAATTACAGATGCTTTGTACTCCTGGTTTGTGTGGTGCTTCTGAGCAAATCCAGGGCTTCATGCATGCTAGGCAAGCTTTATACCGACTGAGGTACATTCCCAGCTCATCAAAATAATATTTTTAAGGTCGTTTATTCAGTTAGTTTTATTATGTATGTTTGTGTCTGTCTGTGGGTTTGAGCATGTGAGTGTACTTGCCTGTGGAGATCAGAAGAGAGCATCAGATCTGCCCTGAGGCTGGAGTTTACAAGTGTTAGCCGCCTGTGTGGATTCAGGACTAAACTGGGTTGCTCTGCAAGAGAAGTATATGCTCTTAACTGCAGAGTCCTGTTTCCAGCCTTCAAAATAATAATCTGATATATTTAAACAAAATAAGGTTTGTTTGTTTTTTTTGTTTTTGTTAACACAAAATTTTCTGTGGATTTTTATTATATTGCTGTGTAATTTTATTTATTTTTTGTAAAGTCAGTAATGTGAAAGGTATGGATTTTTTTCTAGGCTTTTCTTTTGCATATAATAGGCCATTTTCTTACTTCTTCCCCATTTCTTGGAACAGCTCTTTTAATCTATTCAGTTTTCTGTTTTTAAGTAATATTTCTAGAAGTGGAATTGGTGGATCCAAGGGTACACATTTTAATTATTTTCTAGCCTTTTATTTACTCTGAGCCTTTTTGCTGTGTTGCTCAGGCTGGCCTCAAACTCCCAATTCTCCTTCCTCAGCCTCTGGAGTAATGGATGGCAGCTGTGTGCCGCCACAGTTTGTACTTTATATTTTTTTTATTATCAAGCTGCTTATTGGTAGGCCAGTGTGTGACTGCTCATTTCTTGGACACAGTATCATGTTCTAATTAGCTCTCACATCCATAGTTCCTGTTGCCTCTTTAGCCCTGGTGGTTTAATTCTAGATTGCTATTCTTCTGTCAGAGGAGGGACAAGACTAGTTTCCAGTGTAGAAGTGTATATACTTTGAACCAAGTCAAATGCTTAAAACTATCTCTTTTTAAATAATTATCAGTAAATTGTGAAAATTGTGCATTGAATCCTGCAGTCCCTTCATGCAGTTCCTCCACCTGTGGCACCTGACAGGTGCAAAGTGCCCCAGCCAGGGGGTCAGGTGATTGTCTAAGTGTGCATTAATTCTCCAGATAATTGACTCCCTCCAAAAACCCCACTTCATTTATTTTTCAAACCCATGACTACTTTGGATGCATACTTTCTATGTTTCATTTTTATTTGAAAAGTACAGTACCTAAAAGCCCAAAACTTAAACAATCCAACCAATGATAGTACTCTGAATGGAAGGTCACTTGTGCCAATGGCTTTTATTTTCCTCCCATCAGTCATCATTTTGGGATGTTGTTGATTTTACCCTACCTGTACCACAGAGAATACAGAGTTAAAGGTGTTGAAATGAGTTTTTCTCTGACATACTGGTGATTTTATTTAGGTTGATGTGGCAGTGGCTGAAGCTCCAAGGCTTGCTAGGGATTTTGATATTAAATGTATTCTCCTGAGGTTGTTTATGAGACTGGATCAGACTCTGTACATTTGAGTTTTAGCAGAACCAGCAAAACAGCCCAGGGTGACAGTTTGCTTCTAATTTGTCTTACCAGACATGTCTGCCTTCCTTACTACAGCCTGACCTTCTTTTGTCGAGGGGAGTTTTTACCTGGCTCAAGTTTCCAAATGGCCCAGGACAGGGCATGGGCCATGGAAACTTCTGTTCTTCCACATGTCCATTTCTGTTAACCAGAGAGAGGCTAATCCCATGCAGTTTTCTTTCTGTATAGTTTCCCATAACCTTTCCCTAACAAAACTGAATCATTAGCAAGGACACATGGAGCCTCTTATTCTAGCACTCCTGGAGACTGTGTAGTAGCAGGGATGCTGAGATAGCTGTGGTTGTCATTTCACTGCTGTTTGTGCTGGCCTTTAATGCATATTCCTTTAGAGCAGGCCTTCAGAAAAGCATTGTGAGCAAGCAGCATGTGAGAGTTCCTACTTGGTGTTTGGAATTTGAAGGTAATATGGGAAGCAAGAGAGCCAAGCCAGGGAGGGACACATTGACTAAGTCAGTTCCTTTCTTAGTCTAGAGTGACAGCCCTTCTCCAACCCTGCTTCCAAGAGGCCTTCTGCTCCAGGACTGACTCCTGATACCAGCCAGCCTTTGGAGTTTGAGAATACTCTTTTTATTTATTTATTTATTTTTGCCAACTTGAAGATAGAGCCCAGAGCCCCTTGCATTTTAAGCAAGAACTCTACTGCTGAATCAGTCACACACATACATCACAACCTAGAAAGGCTGTATTTTGAGTACCTTTAAAAAACCCACAACTTGGGAACATATCAGAGGAATGACTGAATTGCGTTAGAATTGCATGTTAGTCTGTATATGATGGAAGAAGATATAGAGTCTTCTCTGAGAAAAATGTACATGTAAGAGTTTGTATAGAATTCTAAGTTTCCAGAAGCTTCTAAAGTCCAGCGACCTATTGTGGGTTGGGTTCCTGGCTTGATGTATTTAGGTAAGGAGAGTTTAAGAATCACAGTGGAACATTTCTGAAAACGTAATTCACAGGAAGAGCGTTTCAAGGGCTGCTGTTTGTTCAGCCTTGTTCACCCTCACCTAGCACTTGCCGGCCTGATGCTCTTGTAGTGTTGACATTTGCATTAGCCTCCCTCAGCCACTGCTTCTGCTTGACATGTCCTTGCTGTCTGTACATCCTTATTTTTATCTCCAGAGTTGTGGTTCCTCTCTTCCCTCTTAATTGTCCACTTTAGATGCTGTTTACCTTTTAAATTTCATCACTGCTCATTTAGTTAAGATGCAGTTTCCTGACGAATAGCATGTATGGTTGAGGGGATGGTCATAAAGAGCCAAGTGCTTTGTAGTCAGACCCTGGTCATGTGTGCTTCTGCTGTAGGCTCTGTGCCAATGTGCAGAATACTCAGGCTCTCTGAGCCTCTCAGTTTAGGTGTGAGTGGTATCCACTGACTGAGGCTTTAGGGCAGTGTACACATGGATACATTTATAATCCTGGTAGAGTGCTTGGATCTGAGTGGCGTTTAGCGGTAGTGTGGATGATGGTGGTTTTGGTTTCATGGGCATAAGCACTTCACATGTCATATCCCATATACCATAACCCTAAGAATTAGAAACTAATGGGACACAACTGTACAGATGAGGAAAATAAAGCTTATTTTATTAATAAAAGCTTATTTATTAATAATAAAACTCTCTTCAAGTTAAGGGGAACATGGCTCTGCTTGTCTAGGTCACTACTGAAGAATTCTAACTTAACCAAATTAAATTATTCTTACCAGAACACAAAGTAAAATTTTCATGTGAATGTAACACATTCCCTTCTATGTTTTAATTCAGTTATCTCTGAAACATCAGTGTGAGTAAATGAAGTACACATGTTGACTCTTAAGTTGTACCCTTTGAATAAGTTACTTCTTTTTTATTTGAGACAGGATCATACTGTATAGCCCGGAAGTTGCAATGTAGACCAGGCTGGCCTTGACCTCACAAGGGTTTGCCAGCCTCAGCCTCCCCATCTCTGAGATTAAAGGCCAGTGCCACCTTGCTCACCTTCGTAACTTACTTCTTAAGTGTTTTTACTAAATTTTTCAAACTTAAGGGTGTGGTTCAGGGCAGTTTATCCTGTACACATAACACATTTAAAAATACTTATGTATTCTCTGAACAGTCCTTAGAAGGTACTCCAGAGTCCAAAATATAACTGCTTATTTAAATATAAAAATGAATTTCTTGTTCCCTAAGCCTTGAAAGAATAAGTTCTCAAGAAAAGATATCAAATTTAGCTTTTAGCTATTTATCTAATTTATACCCAAATATGCACTGGCCAGGGAACTCCATAGAGCCTTCACAGAGTTAATTCTCAGTGTTTATACAGACAGCTTTTATTTTAGATACTCTTCTCACAGGTTTGGTTTTGTTTCTAAAATATGAATATAAATAACTGGGTTTTGTTTTTTTCGAGAAAAGGCTTCTTTGTTCAGCCCTGGCTGTCCTAGAACTTGCTATGTAGACCAACCTGGCCTCAAACTCAGATTTGAGGCAGTGGTTAAGCCTCTGCCACGCCTGGCTGAAATAACTGTGTTTTATACCCCCTGATTTAAAACAGTTAATTAAGGTTTTTCTTGCCAGGCATGCTGGCACATCTTTAACCCCAGCACATGAGAGGCAGAGGCAGGCAGATCTCTCAGCTCAAGGTCAACATGGTCGACAGCATGAGTTCTAGGACTGCCAGGGCTACACAGAGAAACCCTGTCTCAAAAGACAAAACAAAACAAACAAAAAGAAAAACAACAGCAAAAAGTTTTTTCTAGAAAATTGATTATGCACATGGAAAAAGATAAATTCTAGGAATTCTGTTTATGTGCATTAGGAACGAATTTTAAGTGGTCAAGAATTATACTATGGCTGTGGGAAACTGCGCCATTTTAATAAAAAACTTTAAACCTGAGCTTTATTAAATTTCCTATAGTTTGTCTATTCCCCACCCCTCTTTCTTTCATGCTGGGATAGAACCCAGGGCCGTGCACAGGATTGGGGTGTATTCCAAGTCCTTTTTATTTTTTATTTTGAGAGATTGTCTCACCAAGCTACCTTGGTGGTCTTTGAACTTACGATTCTTCTACTTCAGTCTCCCAAGTAGCTGGGAGTACAGGCCTGTTGTTGTTTTAAGTTAAATATTCTCTCCTCTGATTGACTCCGTATGTTCTAATTTTCATGGCCCTGATTACACTTCATTTCTGATTCTCAACAACATCCCTGTTCACACCTTTGAATTCCTCTGTAAATCTTAGTGGACTCTTCCTTGACTCTCACTTTCATGTTTCCATTCTCATGGAAGGTACCTGCAGGCATTTATTCCCAAGTCTTAATCTTTTCTGCTTCTCAGGACACTTTATTTCTCTTTATTTATTTCACCTAAGAAAGTTTTACATGACCCCCCAGATGAATAAGTATAACATAACCAAACATTTACTGATAATAAATAGAGAAATTTTATTTTTAAATAATTTTGCTATGTGCAGAATTTTAGCATTTATTAAAGATGAAAACCAATCTGCATACTAGTGAGATGGGTGAATTTGTATATTAGGAATACACTTTGGCTGAGTATTTGGTACCACAGCATGTAGAACATTTTCAGTGCTTTTCAGAATTCATCAGGATTTTGATTTTTGTAGTTGTCAGTGCTAGAATGTTATTTCCGTAAGCATGCAGTACAACATGGCAGAGGTATGTATGTTTAGGGCTGTTTCAAAAATTGTTTGAAATTACATTTTAATACTAGGTCCGATTTTATTTAACGAAACTCAAACCAGCCATCAAAAACAGTTTTTTAAAAATCAAATATTCTAATGCAATACAATCCACAGATATACTAGTTTGGTACTTACATACTGAGGGGTGGTGGTAGCGAAATAGTAAGTAAACCATTATGTTTCTGTAACAGCAGAGCACTTTGTACATATTAAAATGCACTACACTTCATAACATCCTAGTGGTCTTGAATCTGAGTCATGTTTCTGGCAGTGTTGGTTGACATCGCATGGTGTGACAGTACATGCAATAAGAAGCACACATGGTGCATGTTCAGCACCAGGGCTGCAGTGATGTTCATAATGCAGCATGAAAGGAGAGATGCCACAAACACCTAAGTCATAATGCAGTTAATTTTGAATTTGTTTGTTTAAAACAAACATTTCTCCTAAAAGTTTTCAACCCTCAAAATCAGTTATGTGACCCATTATGGCAGCAGTTCTCAACCTGTGGATCACAAAGCTTTTGGGGGTCAAATGGCCCTTTCACAGGGATCACCTAAGACCATCTGTATATCAGATATTTATATGATTCATAAACATAGCAAAATTACAGTTGTGAAGTAGAAACAAAAATAATTTTAAGGCTGGTTGTCACCACAACATGAGAAACTGTATTAAAGGGTCACGGCATTTGAAGGTTGAGAACCACTGCTTTATGGGATTGCAACCCACAGTTTCAAAGGCTGAGAAATAAGGAAAATGTGTTTTCCTAGCACAATTGTAAGTCGCATGAGACCCTTGTTTGTGTGTTGCTACAGCTTAACACTGTGTCCAGAAAGTTTCTGGTGAAGATACATTGTGGGTGCCTTTCGTCATACTTGTATATATTGAATATTTAGCTGCACTTGTTTTGCCATTTCTTGTTCACAATACCCCATTTTTTCATTTAAAAAGAAAAATTGCTGGGTTTTTTTTAGCCTTAATTGACTATTTTTTTTATATACTGTTGTTAGATTACTTAGTATTTTTTAACTTTTTAGACATTTGTTTTTTATCTTTCTGTGTATGTGTGAGTTCCTGCATATCTGTGTGTGTGTAGTGTGTGTATGCCTTGTGCACTGGAGGTCAGAAAAGGATCAAATTCCCTGGAACTGGAGTTAGAGCAGAGACACCTGTGGGTGCCAGACCTGGGTCCTCTGCAAGAACAGCAAGTGTCCTGCCCCATGTAGTTTGTAACTTTTATGTTTTATCCTTGAAATAAAAGGCCTTTTAAGAAATGGGAAAAAGCACTCCCCCTTGATTTAAGTATTTTCAAAAATGTGTCTGGAATTGACTTAAAGCTATTTTAAGCATATTTTCTTTTTAAAAATTAAAAAAAAAAAACAAAAGGAGCAACAAAAGCTTTTTTAAAAATTTTTTGTTTTTGAAATTTATTTTTATTTCATATGCATTGATGTTTTGCCTTCATGTATGTCTATGAGGGTATCAGGTCCTCTGGAACTGGAGTTACAGAGAGTTGTGAGCTGATGTATGGGTGCTGGGAATTGAACCTGGGTCTTTGAGCTTGTGATCCTTCTGCCTTCATAATCATATTTTCAAGTCATATTGCTAGGACAGTGCTGTGAAGAAGAGTGTGTTTTTCTGTGAAGGAAGGTTGGAATTGACTTTGGCTAGTGGCGTGCTGACTGGCTTCTGTCTTACAGTTGACTGGATTGTTGCAGACATCCTGGCTGCCAGGCAGGGTGCCCTTGGACATGTGCGCTATGTGCTGAAAGACAAATTAAAATGGCTTCCATTGTATGGGTTTTACTTTGCTCAGGTAACCATTGTCTTTTCTCTTTTATTTCAAATTTAGCGTCATTTAATGAAAATGTATCTGATTTTATTTTATGGTACTAGTGATTGAAACTGGGGCCTCATGCATACTAGTCAAATAGTTTTCTACTGAGTTACATCCTCAGTCCAGATGTCTTTTAAATGACTTTTAATGGCTTATTTTAAATTTAAGTATTTTATTTAGTATTTATGTAGTATTTAGTGTTCACGCGTGTGCATGTTCACATGCACAGATGAATGCATGTAGAGGTCAAAGGATGATTTTTTTTTTGTCACAATTATGGGTGTTGCTCCTCAGGCAACTTCCTGCTTTTGTTTGAGACAATCTCCTAGACCTTTGCCATTGGCCAGGCTAACTGGCCATTGATCCCCAGGGCTCTACCTGCCCCTACCTCCTTGCCATTAGTAGGATTACAAGTGTGTGCTGCTGTGCCAGCCTTTTACATGGATCTAAACTTTGGTCCTCATACTTGTAACATAAATGCTTTTCCAACTAATCTACCTCCCCAACTCCTATTTGCTGTTCTTAATCGTGTGTGTGTGTTTAGATGTCTGGTTTTCCTTATAGCTAAATGAAAGAGCAGAAATACAGGTACTTAGAAGTCAAAGAGAAAACTAAACAGCACAGAATTTGACAATCATTTATGTTAAGAAATTGATTCAAAACTAGTTCAAAAATGATTCAAAAGTGATCTGTAGGAGATAAAACCAAATAGTAAACTCATTTTTTCCCAGTGCTGAAGGCTGAAAGTCTCAAGATCAAAGTGTAGGTGATGCTGGCTTCTCCTAAGGCTCTCTTTTTTGGCTTGCAGACTATAGCCTTTCTGTGTTTTGAGCTGGCCTTTCTTACATGTATGCACATCCCTGGTGAGTGTTTCACTAGCAAGTCCCAAGCTAATGACCTTGTTTCACTTAACTGTAATTATTTTCTTAAAGACCCTATCTCCATATACAGTCACTGTGGAAGTTGGAACTTTCATATAAGAATTTTGAGGGAACAAATTTAGCCCATAATGTTGTCACATAAATCTTTGTACCTGAGTCCATATTTTGATTCCATAGAGGTTGCAAGTGTAGACATTAAAAAAAAAAAATCCTTTCCTCCTAGCCAGTGGCCTCATTTATTTATTACTTTTAATTTACTTTATTTTATGTGATGGACTGTCTTGTGTATATGTATTCCTGGTACTCATGGAGGTCAGAAGATGACATTGGATCCCCTGAAAGTGGGTTACGGATGGTTGTGACCATGTGGGTGCTGGGACCGGAACCCTGGTCTTCTGAAAGAGCAAGAAGTGTCCTTAGCTGATGAGCCATCTCTCCATTTTCATGAATGTGGACATTTTAAGGATACTTTTAATTGCCTCTGTTAATGACAGTAGAAATCAATGCGTTAAGATCTATCATATAGTTTTTGAATTAAATCTTTAAAGAAAATTTTAACTGCTGACAAAATTAAATGTTTGTGTATTTTCCACTACAGTGCAGCCTGCAGGCTTACTCTGATTCTGTAGATAGACTTTTTATTTATAGATTGTGTAGAGGGTAATATTTAAATATTAACTGCAGCTTGAGTTCTGAGGTGGAGTTTTATTCTTTATTCTTTGGAAGTAAAGTTGCCTTTTGATGACTTTGGCAATTTTTAAATTTTTATTTAATTTTATTTAATTATTTAAAGAGTAATTGCTCTTTTTTTTTTTTTTTTTCTTCCTTCTCTGTGTACCAGCATGGAGGAATTTATGTAAAACGAAGTGCCAACTTTAATGAAAAAGAAATGAGAGACAAGCTTCAGAGCTACGTGGACGCAGGAACTCCAGTAAGAGTTTCCATTCCTCAACTCAGTTTGCAGCTTAAGAAATTAAAATCTAAGTCATTTTGAAAACATATTACCCCTGCATAGGATAACAAACTCAGAGTTTTATCCATTCTCTTGGCTGTCAGGAAAAATTGCTACAGATGATTAATAAGCTCTTTTTCTAGTGCCTGTCAGTATTGACTCAGGAAAAGGAAGAGTGTCTTTCGTCTGCAGAGATGGATGTTCACTGGCAGCCTTACCTCTAAGCTCCTGTGAACTAGTTTTGGCGTTTTAGTTCCAGAAGAAGGAACTGTTTTCTGTCTGTGTAAATTTGGATTTTTATTTTTATAAATTAAGGTTTACAAAAAGCAAAGCAAAGAGTCTCTTCATGAAAAACCATCCAATGTTAATATTTTACAGAACTTTTCTTTATAAAGGGGAAAAAATAAAAGAATTACAATCTTCTATTTCAAGAATGCTAATTGTTGCCAATTGCCTTTCCCCCACGACTCCCTCCTTGTGTGGACCAACATGATTGTGGCGAGGACTTGGAGAGTTCTTCTCTTTTCTTTTTCCTCTCATCTGCTTCCCCTTTCCCTCGTGCCCTCACTTGCCAGGTCTCAAAGGCAGCAGCCAGAGCTGCTCGTGGTGTGATCACTCTGTACTCTGAGTGTCTTCTAGGCCTTTCTGCAGTAGGAAATGGCACCTAACTTGGAGATGGTGGAAATAGGATATGATGAGATGACAGCGTGCCCGAGAGGGTAAGATGGCACCGAAGAGGATGCCTTAGTTTGAAATGGTATAAAATTTAGAAAAATTGGGTTTTGTTGTTGTTTTTTGTTGTTTTCAAATAGATTGTCAGAAGACAGAATTGTACTTTCTTGGAAATGTAAAATGTGAAGGCATGGTTTTGTGTAACCCTTCTGCCCTCCATCTCCCCAGTCAACCCAGCCAGAGATGATTAAAGTTTCTTTTGTTTTCTGCTGTGGGGTTGTATATATGAAGCAAATAAACAGCTTCATTTTTACATGAGTAGTTGGCCTTGTATCCACAGTCTGCCCCTCTTTTGAGTCTTCTAGTAAGATGATCATCAAAGGGCTAATGTGTGCAGCCTGCTCTGTGTTGAGACCCATTTTCTCTGGCTGCTTTTCATCAGTTACTCTTTGCCTCAGTCTTTAGCAAAGTGTTATAGGTCTGCTTGTTTTTGTTTTAAGCATGGATGAGTCTCTCTGAGCTTGGCCCTATGATTTGATGTCGCTAATTTTGGAAAATTCTTGGATGTTACAGGTGTATATAGTTCTTTCTGGAGACTTCAGAGAGAATAACATTCATAACTTTCCAGCTTTTAGCTGTAGCCTGCTTGTCTCATGGCTTCAGACCATGTCCAAAGCTAGAAGCTACTGGTCTCTGCTTTCCCTAATGGCATTTTCTTGGTCTGATTCTTCAGTTACCCTTTTCCTATCTCATGTTCCTTGTGATAACATTGGGCCTCCTGGGTAATTTATAGTAATCAGTATTGTAAGATCTAGTGAGCTTCCCTTGGTAAGTCATATGACTGAGATAAGTATGAGGACAATTTGAGAAGGCAGCTTATTGTCTTTCACTCCATATTTCTGCATGTGTGTATGTGTGTGTGTAGGTGCGCACACGCGTTCAATGAGGAAAAAAATTAATCACCATGCTAGATCTTGCAGTTTTCTTGTAAACATATTATGGGATATGTAGTTAATCAAGGTTTAAAGTTCTAAGGTTACTGCTGTATAACTTTGTATTGACTTTGAAAACTAACTAGTAAGTTCCAGTTTTTTGAACTAGAATGGAAGGAAACTTTAAGAGCATGCAAGTTGTTGCTTGGAGTTTTCACTTATTTCTTCTCGTCCTTGTAACAGTGTCTCTCACTTTGAAATGAGAGACTGAGATCCAGTGAAAAAGTAAACTGATTTATGCATTTCATAGAGAAAAGGCTGCTTTTAATAGAAAATTACCATTTCAGGGTATAATTTAAACATATTTAGAAATCTAATGATCATGTTAAGTAGCTCTTCATTTTGAATAGTTTTTAGTGTAAAACAGACCCAAATTTTGAGCTAGACCCTCCAGTACAACCTGAATAGATGTAATGAGTGTGAGTGTCTTTGCTGTATTCCTCATCTTGAGGATCCTCGTCACTTTTTACCTTTAAGTCTTAAACACAACCCATTTTAAGTGCATTCCTGTTAACAGTCCTCTATGATTGCATGCTCCTTTTACAGACATCATATCATTGCGTACTTTATTATTTGCCTAATTCTAAAAGGTTATGAAGGAAGAGCTATGTACATTCTATTATCTTGTGTAAAGTCCCTTGCAAAAGTAATAGACCTTAAGAACTATTTCTTAAATGAATGCTGAATGAATAGTTTGTTCATGATTTTTTCTGATCACCAGTGTTCTTTTAGATTAAATATCTAAGATACAGAACGTAATTCCACGTGAATTATTAATCATTAAAGTGATTAATCAACCTTATAAATGACTAAACCTAAAGCTCATAACCATTGGTAATTATTTTCATAGCTTTGGATATAAACTTTATTGATTAAAAGTGTATTTTCAAGAAAGTGAGTTTATAGGTTTGAAAAATAAAAT
This sequence comes from Cricetomys ansorgei, assembly GCA_026225945.1. Lineage (NCBI taxonomy): Eukaryota > Metazoa > Chordata > Mammalia > Rodentia > Nesomyidae > Cricetomys > Cricetomys ansorgei. The sequence continues at coordinate 8,365,965 of JAMJFZ010003960.1, forward strand.
ATTTTTCTTGCTGCATTTCCTTCTAGTAACTGATAATGAATTTTTAATATTGTTTTTTTCTGAGTTTTACAGATTTTTCTACAGTTTCATAAAGTAACTGGTTAATCTTTATTATCCAATATGAGCCCACAAACCATAGTATATTATTATTTTTTTTTATTTTATTTTTTTCCCAAGACAGGGTTTCTCTGTTGTAACTCTGGCTGTCCCGAAATTCACTTTGTAGACCAGGCTGGCCTCAAACTCACAGAGATCCACCTGCCTCCTCTGCCTCCCGAGTGCTGGGATTAAAGGCGTGTGCCACCACCACCTGGCTAGTATATTAATTTTTAAATATGGCAGTGATCAGACAAGATTGGGCATGCTCCTGAGTGTATGAATGAGTTTCTGATTCTTGTGCCTTTTCTTGTGTTTTTTTTCTCCTGTTGGTTTGCTTGTCCAACTTCAATGTCATGGTTTTTGTTTTCTCTCATTATATTTTATTTTGTTGTGTTTTGTTGTTATCTCTTAGATACTTTTCTAGTGAGAGACAGAAAGGGAGTGGATCCGGATGGGTAGGGAGGTGGGGAGGAACTGGGAGTAATAGAGGGAGGGGAAACTGTAATCAGGATGTATTATATGAGAAAATAATCCATTTTCAATAAAAAGGTAAGAAAAATACTATGAATACAGGAGGAGGTAGAAAAAATAGAATCATAATTTTCAGTTAATGGAATTTTGGCCTTATTTATATAGTATAACAGACAAACTTTGAAAAAAAAAATGGAATAAGATTTTGAACTGGCCTGTCCTTGGCTACTACCCTAAAATACTTGTTTTGCTTGCTTCTTTGTGTTACTTTCTGCACACTACCATAAGCTAGGGAGTCCCAACTTGTGTTGTTAACCCTGCTCACTCTTGCGAACAGACCCACCTGGCCTCATCCCTAGCTAGGTAACCTGGACTTCTCTCCAGCACCACTCCATCTGTCAAGACTGAGCTCCTTCCCCAAACACACATGAGTTACTGCCCAGCCAGTACTCTTTCCCCATCTATAATAGTACTGATCCACCTCTCAGGAGGGCCACTAGATCCATCTCCTCCCACCCTTACCAGTGCCTTAGGAACACGTGCTCACTGCCTCTGTGGGTCATTTCCTGCATGTCAGTTGTGGTAGAGAACACAATTTGCCCTGCTAACTCAGGACACCTATGAAGAGTCTTTGCTTGTCCCACAAACTTAGCTAGGGAAGATAATTTACTCACCAGCTCCACTCCATGCAACCCAGTCAGCTCTATTCCCCCAGTCAGGACCCATGCATTTTACACCTGGGTTCATACTGCTGAATCCACAACATCTCCCATTCTGTACGTCCTTCTAAATCTATGGTTCTAGCCTTAATCCCAGATTCTGTGTCCAAGCTTGGTCTGGTTAGCCCTATCTGGAATAGCCTTGACCTTCATGGTTAGACCATGATGATGATGATGATGATGCACATCCTGTACACAGCCCAGGGCCAGTCCCTTTGTCCACCTGACTTTATGCTACCCATCCCGTATCCAGTGTTCAGGCTCCACACTCCATGCACGTGCTATCGGCTTTCCCAGATTCCTTCATCCATATCAGACACAAATAACAAAAGAGGTCCACATGCCTGGGTCTCATCACATAAACAAAAACATTGTATTTGGCAGTTTGCAAGACAATTTCCACTTGAGACTCGGATATTTGAAAATTCAGGTTTTTATGTAGTTGCATTGATTGTATCAGTTTAAGATGCATGGCCTTGCTAGAGAGAGTATATAACTGAGGAGGGGCTTTGAGATTTAACAGCCCAACACTATTCCCTTGGATACCTGCTCAAAGTTTGAGACATGAGCTCTCATTCTTCCTGATGCTGTATCTCCTGTCTGCTTTCACAATTCCCTATCATTTTGGACCGCTTTCTCCCTGGAATCCTGAACCCAAGTAAACACTTCTTTCTAAAACAAACAAACAAAAAACAAACAACAAAAATTGGCAATGATAATGAATTCTAAAGAGCCTTTTCTAGATGAGCAAAAACCTAATATATTTGCATGGGAGCTGTATTACTTTCTCTTTGGTATGACTGAATATCTGGCAGGAGGCAACTCAAAGGAAGAAGGATTTATTTTGATTGGTGGTTTGAGGGTACCATGACTCAGGAGGAGGCATGGCAACACAGCTGTGGCAGCAGGAACATGAGGCTGCTTGCTCACATCTCAGTAGATCTGGAAACGGGAGGAAGCAGGACCAGGCTGTAAACCTCAGGACCTGCCACACAATGATCCACTTCTTTCATCTAGGCTCCAGGTCTTAAAGGTTCCACAGTTCCCCAAACATCACCTGATATCTGGGAACCAAATGTTCAAATTCCTGAGCCTGTAGTGAATATTTTACATCCTAACAGTTGCATTTCATCCCTAGCCCTGTAGGTTCATACAGAATGCTTCCAGTCCAACTTCAAGTCTTACTCTCTTACAGTTCCATCACTTCAAAAGTACAAAGTCTGCTAAGACTCAAGGCAGATTCTTACTTGTAATCCCCTGTTTAAAAAAAAAGAATCAAGATACATACTTCAGTATACAATAGCACAGAAATAAACACTGTCATTCCAAAAAAAAAAAAAAAAAAAAAGAATTGGGAGCACAAGGAAAGAGCATATCCAAGCCAGACTGAACCTCAACAGTGTAAACACTAAGCCCTGAAGTTCCACACTTTCCATCTCAGGCTCTTGGTGGCATCATTGAGGCTCTATTGAGTGTGGGTAGACCTATACCTCTCCAGCTGAGTTATCTGCAATGCACATCAGTTTCTTAGTTGAGCTCTATACAGTGCCTGCAGGTTTCCTTGATCAATAGCCTATATTTGTGGTGTCTCCATTATAGCTTAGGGCTTCTCTCTCATAGTACACGCCCACTCAGGAGCTCCCTGAGAGAATCCAACCTTTCTACGCACTTGTCACATTTGCTTTCTTACCCCTCACTCTTAATATCTGGCTTACCTACACATCAACACTTGATGCTGCTGCCAAGACCTGATGCTATTTTAAGAAACAACCTGGCCCCCTTGTGCTCAAGTGGCCATGGTTTCTAAACCCCTCTTGGAAGCCTAAGTTTAGAAAATACTTTCCTCGGTAGTGTTCTTAGAAAGCCTTAAGGTATACTGAGGCTTTCTCAGTTCAAGCTCTCTCCTCTTAAATAAACTTGCTTTTGGTAAGCTGGATCCTCCCATGGATGGGGGTCTTTTGCCCTAAGGGCATCTTTTGTCTCAGCACAGAACATGAGGTTTTTTCTGTACCAGCATTAACGTCTAGCATGACTGCTTTCTTCACGCCTACCTTGTCTGCTACTTTAACTTGTTTACCTTCCTTTTATTCCCAATTCACACATTTTTTCCCCCAACATCTTTCTGTTTTCTCATTGTAAATCTGACCGAAAGTGGTGAGCAGTCATCATGCCAGAACCTATATACTATTCTGTCTTGAAATTTCCTTCACCAAACAAATTAATCCATTACTTTCTAATTCAGCTGAACATATTATCAGGCAGTGGGTAAAATGCAGCCAGATACTTTCAGAATATAACATGAATGGGCTCTTGGTGCAACTCCCAGTCTTTATTTTTCCCTCTGAAACATGAACCTAGCCCCACCATTTGGACTTCTCTCATCCTAATTGTCTAAGCTACCATCAGATTGGCAGTCAAGCTTTGGTTACAGTTTTATGGGGGTTCTCTACACAGTAGCTCCAAAATCTTCCGCATTCTATCTACAAACATTCCTGAAGACTTATGACCAAATGCCTATGAACCATGGGGTCAGGTTTATCATAGTACATAGTAAGCATACTCTCTGTACTGAGTTTTCGTATTACCCACTCTTCTCAGTGCTCTAGTTAAATTTCTAATAAGCAACTTCAGAGAAGGGTTTATTTTGGCCCATTTTGTTGGTACATTCAGTCATGCAGGGGTGGCACTGTGATATATAGCTGAGACCACCAGAGGATGGGACTGCTTGCTTACATCTGAGTGGGACAGGAAGTAGAACTGGGTAATAATTCTCAAGGTCCGCCCCTGCCCCTTAATGTCTTCCCTCAGTCAGGCCCCATACTCTAAAGGCTCTACAAACTCACATAACACCAGCAGCTGGAGATCAGCTGTTCACAGTGCTAGCCCATGGGGAGCAGTTTAGATCCAGACCAGAGAAACTGAAGGTGGAGAATTACAGAGTTGCTGTTGACATTATACCAGCCTTTCAGATGAATCACTACATTTCTTTGTGAGCTTGTGTAAACAGATTCATATTCTCATAGGTTCATTTATCTGAACAAATTGTTCAGATAAACATTGCTTCTTATACTAGCTGTGTAGGGTACAGTATTGTTGGGAGTCATTTGAGCATGGGTAAATGGAAATAGTTTTCTCTCACGAAACCCTATCCTACTGTTTTCCATATTCTGTTTACTTTTCTGTATTCTATTTACTTGATGAGTTCGTCTGTTGGCCGCCATTAAAAAGTGTCATTTTTTACAACACTCATTTCTCAAGTTAGGAGTTTCCTTATTACATGGCCTTAATATTTCTGTTTTTACTTTCCCAAGAAATTAAGTATAAAAACTTAGATCAATTGATGACTTAGTAAATATCTTCATACTTCATTTTATATGCAGGTAGTGTATTGTCTCAGTTTATATAATGAGAATGTAATGAGGTTGCTTAAAGTAAGTGGAATAAATGTACTGGGAGAGCTCTATAAAATGGAATATTGTGTAAGCCTTTTGAAATGCAAGTACTAAATTCATAAGCAGTTTTCAAATAGATGTACTGTTAGCCTTGATACTTACAGACATTAGAGGTTGGCTACGATGAGTGCACTCTGTGTGTTCGTGTACAGTTAATATGTGCTAATAAAGTTTTAATGCAAAAGTAAAATGTCAAGTTGTAGGAACTGGAGGGGGTGGTCATTAATCACAAACACCATTTTGTGGTCATATTTTAAATTAGTGATTATTAGCATGATCTAAGAAACAGTTGTAGTTTTTTTTTTTTTTAAGTTGGTTTTACCAAAAATGTAGAGCTATATTTTATTATAGTTCATTTTGTGGTCAGCCTTAATGAAATCTCTACATTTTGGTTACTCTGCTAAAAGTAAAGGTCCTTTGTAAATGAATACACATTTTCTCACCATAGGAAAACTACCTCAACAGTAACAGTTCGAATTGCTAAGTCAGTAGTAACAACAATGGACTCACATAAACTAAAGTTTATTTATGCCCCACAGATGTATCTTGTGATTTTTCCAGAGGGAACAAGGCATAATCCAAAAAATACACAAGTCCTTTCAGCCAGCCAGACATTTGCTGCTCAACGGGGTAAGTAAAGATTTGACTATATCCAAAAAATACTTTTTAAGGAAAGTGATCTTTGTTTTCTTTAGATTCTTCCTGAAGAATATGTGTATGTTATAAGAACTGAATGAAAGAATATATGATCATTTACAGAGCTGAGTATATTCTTAGTAAGTATATCTGAGAGGTTAGATTCACATGCTTCTAGGGTACATATTCCCATGCTGTGGAGTTAAAATGTAAGCAAGTGATTATTCAAGAAAGTGGTTTTGTGAGTGATGCAGTATAAAGACTGATATGTAACATGAATAAACATACACAAATATATGTGTAACATATACATAAACACAGGTAAATGTTTAGTAATCAGAAAGTGGCAGTTAGGGCCACTATAGGCAAGTCTGTTAGTAATAGCTGAGGGAATGCTAAGACCAGGAAGACTGGATTTGCTCACTCTCTAAAGGACAGAACTCTATGTGCCATAGCTGAGTGTGTTTTAAAAATCTGTGTCATGGAGCTGGCAAAGTCAAGTGGTGGCATGGCCATGGCCTTCTCAACAGCTCCAGGGTAGATGTTCATTTTCCTGCACAGGGTCTGACACTAGGTATGATGCTCTACTTCACCGTTTGACACATCTGCAAAGTGCTCTGGGTCCAGCAAATTATGAAGCTGACTCTGCTTCTAACTTTCCCTGTGCCTACTGAACTTTCTTTTATTTTGGTTTGATTCTAATCTACATTTTTAGGCTTTTTGCAGCGCCTGCTTGCCCAGTAGGTCTGCCTGGGCTATGGACTCTACTTTATTATTATTATTTTTTTAACTCTTGAGATTATAATTGTACTATTTCTTCCTTCCCTTTCCTCCCTCTGTCCTAACCTCCCATATATTCCTCCTTACTCTTTGGGAAAGGGTACTGCACATGACATGGTATGCATGTAGAAGTCAGAGGATAACTTGCAGGGCTCAGTTCTATACTTCAGCATGTGAGCCTGAGGGATCAAACCCAGGTACCTACTCAGCCATCTTGCCAGCCCCAAGGAGCCTATTTGTTTCTGCCTGTCACCTTTGAGGCATCCGCAACCCTATTTGTTTTCTTGTTTCTCTGGCCACTAAGAGCATCGTAAACTCTCTGCTGTCTTGATTGGGATTTCCATTGCTTTGATAAAACACTGTGACTGAGATTAACTTGAGGGAGAAAGGGTTTATTTCAGCCCATAGTTTATCACTGTGGGTAGACAGGGCAGGAACTCAGACAGGCAGGAACTTGGAAGCAGTAACTGATGCAGAAGCCATGGAGGAGAGCTGCTTATTCTATTGGCTTGCTCCGCATGGCTTGCTTGATCTGCTTTCTTATAGAACACAGGACCACCATCCTAGGTGTGGCTCGCCTCATATCTGGGCCCTCCCATATCAATCATCAATCAAGAAAAAGCACCGTAGTCATCTACAGGAACATCTTCTGGAGACATTTTTTTGTTTGTTTATTTTTCTTTTCTCGTATAATATATTCCAACTCTCCTCCTTTCACTCCTCCCAGCTCCACCCATACCCCTCTCCCCCAGATCTACCTCCCCACCCACCCCTGTCCCTTCCCTCACCCCTGCCTCTTCCCAGAAAACAACAGTACACCCAGGGTTACTGCTCAAACAGGGAACAATAAGATGAAATAGGGTCTAGTTGCCTAGTTTACCCTACTTCAAGGGTAAATTAGGCAACTTAGCAGGAGGAGAAGGGTTCTAAGGGCAGGTAAAAGAGTCAGAGACTTACCGCTATACTCCAGTCTGTGTAAGTTCTGCAAGAGCATCAAGCCAGACAACCTCAAGACATATTTGGGGGACCCTGCAGGTTCCATGTCTACTACTTGAGGCTCTGTGAGCTCCTAAGAGTGCTGGCCTGTTGACTCTGTGGGGCTTGTTTTCTAGGTGTCTTCAACCCCCTCTGATCCCTGCAATATGTCCTCTCCCTCTTCTGCATGGTTCCCCAGGCTTTGTACAATGCTTGGCTCTGGGCCTCTGTATCTGCTCCCATCAGCTGCCAGAGGAAGCCTCTCTGATGAAGATTGAGCTAGACATGGATCTATGAGCAGAGCAGGCTGTCATTAGAAATCATCTCCTGGCTATCCAGTCTCTAGTTCCTGGCTTGCCCTGCAGTATCGGGCATGGGGTCCTTCTTTTGACATGGGGTTCTGCCCTTCCTTTGTCTGATCAGATCCTGAAAGGAGGATAGGTTATAGTTCATAGATTTTGTGAGTGGGATGGTGTCCCAGTCTCACCACTGGGAGCCTTGCCTGGTAACTAGAGACGGCCTGTTCAGCCTCCCTATCCCTCATTTCTAGAGGTCCTCACTACGGTCTCCTTTGTTGATTCCAGTGAGTTTCCATTGCACTAGATCTCCTGATTCCCCTTTAAATGTCCTCCAATTATGGTCATCTCTCCATACAGTCTCTTTCCATCCCTTTTCTTCCCATTCCCATCTTCCCCCAGCCCACTTGCACCATCTGTTCTATTTCCCCTTTACCAGGGAGATCCGTGTGTTCCCACTGGGGCCCTTCTTGTTGCTTAGTCTCTCTGGATCTGCGGATTGCAGCACCTTTGTCCTTTGCTTAACAGATATCCACATATAAGTGAGTACATCCCATGTTTGTCTTTCTGGGACTGGGTTACCTCACTTGGGATGATTTTTTTCTAGTTCCATCTATTTGCCTACAAAATTCATGAAGTCATTTTTAATAGCTAAGTAATATTCCATTGTGTAAATGTACCACATTTTCTTTACCCATGCTTCAGTTGAGGGGCATCTAGGTTCTTTCCAATTTCTGTTTATTATGAACAAGGTACTATGCACATAGTTGAGCAAATGTCCTTATGGTAGGTTGTAACATCCTTTGGATATATGCCCAGGAGTATAGCGGGGTCTTGAGGTAGATCAGTTTCCAATTTCCTGAGAAATCGCCATATTGATTTCCACAGTGGCTGTACAAGTTTGCACTCCCACCAACAATGAAAGAATGTTCCCCTTGCTCCACAACCTCACCAGCCTGAGCTCTCATTTGTGTTACTGATCTTACCCATTCTGACAGGTGTAAGAGAATTTCAGAGTAGTTTTGATTTGCATTTCCCTGATGGTAATTGGATTATTTGTTTTGTTGACATCTAGTTTCTTGAGTTCTTTATATATTTTAAATATTAGCCCTCTATCAGAAGTGGAGTTGGTGAAGACTTTTTCCCGTTCTGTAAGCTGCTGATTTGTCTTATTGACAGTTCTCTTGTCACCTTCTCCCTTGTCTACAAAGGAGCTCATGTGCATCGCCAGTTCCCCTGGGTATGATGCAATCTTACCCGCACTGTAGTTTTCTCCCCCTACTCCTGCCTTTTTTATGGTGGTAACCATCTGACTCCTAGGTTAGTATATATCCATCACTGGCTACATTTTCTCTTTCCCTTCTGCCTCTGTGCCAAGCTCTAAGACCCTCCAAGATCTCACCTCTTCACATTTTTATATATACCTCACCATGTTATACATATCCCTCTACCTCTATTGCTTTCTTTCCAGTGACTATATTCCTTTTTATTTCTATTATTATTATTATTATTGTTATTATTATTGACAGGATTTCTCTATTGTAAGTCTGGCTGTCCTGGAACTCACTCTGTAGACCAGGCTGGCCTCGAACTCACAGAGATCTATCTACCTGCCTCTGCCTCCCGAGCGCTGGGATTAAAGGCATGCGCCACCCCTGCCCAGCTTCCAGTGACTATATTCTGATGTTTTCATCAATCATGAATGTTTTTCTTTTAATTTTGAAATGTAACATTTTTACATCTTCAGAATACTTTGACTCTTTCAAGCTATTCTTTCATGTACTGTAGCTCGTTTCATCTTTTATTGCCTCATTAGTCTCTCACCTGCGTGTTCGTAGCTTTAGAATTGTATCTCACTTGTTGCTACCTAAAGAATAGAAAAGGTAGTGAGGTCTTGCTAGCTCTTCCTTTTGAGACATTTTACCTATCTATGCCTCATTTACTTAAAATATGGTAGTCAAGTAACAGAATATATAATATGAAGGTTAAGTTCTATATATATCAATTAAGAAAATATACAATATATAGATTAAAGGTTGAGATCTATATATAAATGTAAAGTTTCCTACATGAACCATTCAGGTTTTTCTGGTTTTTTTTTAAAAAATTATTTTTATTTTTATTATGTGTGTGTGTTATTCATAATAATTCCAAAATACAGTACTGCAAAATTTCAGTTATACTCTACTACCACTGTGTCTCTGAGGGCGAATCTTGACCAAAAATAGATTCCCTTTAGTACTAAAGGGAAGGTAAGTTGTCTTTATTTGGCTCCCTAGTTTTATCAGACATGACAAGTATAACTGTGCTACTGACCCTATCTACTCTATATTTCTGAAGTGTGGCTTATAAAACAGACTCATTGAGGAGACCTGAAGGTGGAAACAAGGAAGAATAGGTGCCAGAGCAGGTACTAGATAACCCATGAGGAAGGTTTTTGGATTCATTTGGTTTGTCTCTATTTTGAGATATTTTTCTTTTTTAATGACTAGTTTTTAAAATTAGCCTATAAACTATAGGCTCATTATGGCATTGTCATACAAGTCCTTCAAGTATATACCTAGGAATGATATAAATACACTAGGAAGAATCAGTTAGCTGATGACTTCAACGTTCAGGATAGTGAATGGCACATCATGCTTCGGAACTGAGAAACATTTGGCCAAGATCACAATTCATTCCACGTGAAGACTAGCAGAGGTCATGCTGTCTGATTTAGGATGGGAATTTCCTTCTGAGCAATCACAGTAGGGCTAGGCTTTGTCCTAGTTGTAAGCATAGTTTGTGTGGTTGTAATAATTTAAACATTAGTGAATAGGTGTTAGTAAGTACAGTCAGGCGAGAGTTGGCTATGGATTTCTTCTTCTCACCTCATTTGTTGACACCACACCTAACTGACTTTTTGAGCTTCCAGTCTAATCATCTAATAAAAATAGTGGTCGAGCCAGAAGTGGTCATGCATACCTATGATCCCCACACCTGGGAGCTAAGGTGGGAGGATCCTAAGTTTGAGGCCAGCCTGTGTCTGTCTCAAGGGGGGAAAAATATCTAGTCAAGGTAACATGCCCCTTGCAAGTTTCACAGGACAATTCTATAATTGGATGGCCTCTAGTGGCAAAGAAGAACTTTAACTGACAAGAAAAGTTTCCCAGCTTGGTTGACTTTTCAAATTTTGGTACAAGTTTATGAATAAATCACACTCCTTTGGCCCTGGGGACTGAAGTCAGATATGTGGTTGTGGGAATTGTTTTCTTTCCCACACCACCCTGCATTTTAAAAATTCTTCTGCAGACAGTCCCAACATACTGTAGTTGTTGTTCCTTGTGTAGCCACTTTCCCTGGAGAGAGGCAGTAGAAACTTCAAATTAGGTTCTTCCTAGTCACTGTTCATATCACGTTGCAAGACTAGTGTTTCCTGTGAAATTGTGAGTACGTACTCAAAGAGAGGAAGCAGCAGAAAAAGATGAGGAGAATAATGAATTCTGATCCTAAAAAAATTTGAGTGATTGGCACGTCTGTAGTATCTTTCCTGCTAGGGCTTACCAAAGGGAAGGCTCTCAGTGGGTCATAAGCTTCCTGAGGACCAGCCTTCCCCAGCTTCCAGCAGGGTGTCTCATTCATGCTGACATTTATTGATGTTCATTGGGTTTTGAACTAAGTATAAAGGAGAGTGTAAGAGGCATTCTAAGCCTATAGCCCAAAGATGTGAGGTTAGGGCATTAAAAATTAATTCTTATTTGTGGTAGTTTATATGTAATTTAGATGTTGAACTTATGTATTCCAAATCATGACCACACTGAATCCACCTGCTTTCTAGGCCTTCCAGTATTAAAATACGTGCTGACACCAAGAATAAAGGCAACTCATGTTGCTTTTGATTCTATGAAGACTCATTTAGATGCAATTTATGATGTCACAGTGGTTTATGAAGGGAATGAGAAAGGGTCAGGACAAAATACACCATCCATGACTGGTAAGCCCATGTTTCCATGTATTAGAAGCTGGATAGTACATGGTACAGGTAAGATATAAACTTTTTTTTTTTTTAATTAGTAAGTATACTCATTGCCTTCCTGGAAGAGTATGATGTCTTGCTAGTTAGCTGAAATTGGCCTCAAACTTGCAATCTTTTGCCTAGCCACCCAAGTGATAAGATTACACAGCACCTCAGCAGCTGGCCTCCTTTATTTCACTTACTGGTGGTATTTTTCAAGATGTCACTAATGTATATCAATTGAAATTTTGCTCATCATTCTAAGTTTCACATTTCTGATGAGTCTGTGGAGGTCTTTAACCTGGCTTCTCTCTGCCAGAGGTTCACATGTGAAACTGGAAAGAGCTGCAAAGCTATGAGGACGAGCTGCTCAGCTAGCAGTGTCAAGGAGTGCAGTGATGGTTAGTGTAGCCTTGAATCTTCTTTTTGTTGTTGTTGCTGTTTTTTTCTTTGTTTTGTTTTGGCTTTTCTATACAGGATCTTACTATGTAACTCTGACTGTCCTAGAACTCATCGTGTAGACCAAACTGGCCTTGAACTCAGGCCATATATCTGGATCCTCCCCAATTTTTAATGTGTGTGGGGTCAGTTTTTGTTTGTTTGTTCGTTTTGTTTTTAACCTTGAGCCTTCTTTATAGCATATTTGGGAAGGATATTGTCACTGTCTTTCAAGAAGAAATTGCCTCTTTCAAGTGTGTGCTAGATTTAAGGACTCAGAACTCTTTTCTGTGTCATATAATCAAAGTGCTTTGAGTATGAATAGTTTAGATAGCTGTAGCCACAAACTCAACATTTGAACATGGGAACGGGTAAACAAAGGAGTGGGGGTAGCTTCTGGCCCCTTTCAGAGTACTGATTTTAGAGAGACAGAGAAGAGAGGGAAAGGGAGAGGAGAGAAAGACATGATATTTTGCTACATACAAAAGAGCTCTCTTGTAATCTCAGTATTTAGGAAGAGTAGGCAGAAAGCCATGAGTGCAAGGCCAGGCTGAACAACCTAACAACATCCTGGGTCAGGAAATCCAGGGCTGAGATGTAGCTCAGTACGAAAGCTTGTGTCTACCATGCACAAGGTCCTGAGTTCAACCCCCAGCAGCAACAGAAAAGTGGGGTGGGGGTGAGCAAAAACCAAACACCTTTTATCTTGGAGGCTCCCTGTATGAATATTAACATACTCAAGTTCTTTGGAGGGCAAGTAAATTCTCTCCAGAGACTTCAGATGCTACCCTGGTCCCCTGATGTGTATGTAAAATAGGAGGCCAAGAACATTTATCTCAAACTGAAAGTGTGATGGGAAACATGCTCTAAGACATGTCTGCACAGCACAGTGTGATGAAGACTTCAGGTTTATCTTTAAAGAAATCTGCACTCTCTGTCTCCACACACAACCTTTGTATCTGAGGACTTTTCCAGTGCTTATCTTTATTTTCATGTTAATAAGCCTTAGGAACAAGAAGCAGCTCTATGGTCAAAACCAGCCAGGTTTTTTTTTTTTTTTTTAACATACTTTGAGAAAGGAATTTGCTTTGACAGTAAAAGAGAAAAAAGCACTTAAATATAAAATATCTTAACTTTTGAATATTTTAATAATTTATAAGCTAGTATATAAAGTGACAGGTTTCATGATGACATGTTCATACTTAGAGGGATGGCTGTTAGCAGTTGATGATGGCTGACACAGAGTTGACATACTGTATGCTAATGAGTTTCTAACTTCAGCTTAATACTGCAAGTCAAAAAAGTTTATAGTTTTTAAGTTTTCACCTTTTTTGGTCTTTATTGCTGTGTTTTCATTATAAGTTACTTTGTATAATTATGAATTGTAGAGTAATAAAAAGAGAAATCTCTTTCTTCTTTGTTAGAGTTTCTCTGCAAACAGTGTCCAAAACTTCATATTCACATCGATCGTATAGACAAAAGTGAAGTTCCAGAGGAACAAGAGCACATGAGAAAATGGCTTCATGAGCGTTTTGAGATAAAAGATAAGTAAGTAGTAACAGTTGCAGCATTCAGAAACGGTAGTTCAACTGAATTTCAGTATAGTGAACACTTAAGAGGTATTTTTATCTTCATTATTTAGAGAGGACTAATCAAACCTGCATAGATAAGACCTTATATGTTTAATATGTAATGTATTTAACAGCACTTTGCCCTTGTGAAAAAATTAAGTTTAACGTTTCTAGATCAATACAGGGGTTGATTTCTATACAATGACAATTCGACATGATAAACTAGAGGTTTTTTCCCAAAGTTGACGGCACAGATAAAGTAAAACTAAAGTTTGTATTGTTTCAAGAATGCATTTTATGAACTCAAGTTGAATCTTACTCCATCTTTACATGCTCAGATTTTAAACTTTTCTGAGTCATTGTAAAGACTGTGTCATGATGGCCTACCTGTAGTGTTTTCTGGACAGTAGGGTACTATGTGATAAAATGTAAAACAAGAGCTTCTCCTCTACGCTAGCAATACAAGGAGCACTGTGCTTGTGGGAAAAGGCAGGAGCAGTTGACATTTTCATAATGTTATTTTCATAATGAAATTGTCTCCTTTCTTGAGTTAGAAAAACTTTTAAGTATAGCCAGTTTAAAATGAAACGTCATATTAGATTTATGCATTGTTTTGTCACGTACCTGACATTATTTTTCAACGCAGCAATTCAGGATCACTTTGGTGATGGGAACAGTACTGTAAGACCTATATATCACAATATGCAATGTGTTTTCAGAAAAGGACCTGACAGTGTTTAGTACCCACCTGTTTGTATTATAGACACTTTACATGTACTTGTCCTTACCTTCAGGAATGAGGCTCACAAGGCACTAGGAGTACTTCCTTTTTAATTACTTGGAATAGGAACTTTTAGGAGGTGTCTTAGTCACTGTTCTATTGTGAAGAGACACCATGACCAAGGCAACTCTCGAAAGAGAAATCTTTAATTGGTGACTTGCTTACAGTTTGAGAGGTTTAATCCCTTATCATCATGGTGGAGAACATGGTGGCATGAAGGCAGGCATGGTGCTGGAGAAGAAGTTAAGAACTACTTTCTGATCACAGGCAGAGAAGAGAGAGTTTGAGAGATTGGGCCTTGAATGGGTTTTGAAACCTCAAAGCCCACCCCTCAGTGACACACTTTCTCCATCAAGGCCACACCTACTCCAACATAGCCACACCTCCTAATCCTTTTCAAATAGTCACCATTCACTCTTGACTAAGCATTCAAATATATGAGCCTATGGGGGCTGTTTTTACGCAAACCACCACAGGAGGAAAACTCCATGTATGTTGTAAGAATTTCTTTTCTTTAACTTCTTTGAAAGCTTGTTTTGTGAGATTGGATCCAGGACCTCACATGTGGCAGGCAAGCCCTCTACTATTAAGCTACAGCCCAGCCCTTTTCTTTGACTTCTCATGGGATGAGAGCTAAGGGAGGAAGGAGAGAAGCTGGTAGGTCACTAGTCATAAGAATCATATGCTATAACTTCTTAACAGATGGAAAGTTAAAAAACAAAAATGGGGCTGGAATGGTGGCTCAACAGTTAAGAACACTGGCTGCTCTTCCAGAGGGCTTAGGTTCGTTTCCCAGCACCTGTGTGATGGCTCACACTTGTCTGTAACTCCAGTTTTAGTGGATTTGATACCCTCTTTCTGGCCTCTGTAGGCACCATACACATTCATGGTACACAGATAAACACACAAGCAAAACACCCATACACATAATGTAAAAGTAAATAAACATATCTTTATTTTTAAACACCTTACAAAGTCCTCATCAAATGGCTTAAACCATGTGTTTTGAGGTTCACTTCCCATGTGTAATGATAGAATACAATAATGATGCTGTAAACGAGTAGACACCCCTGCTGTGCCGAGTCTCTGATGTTTCCTCCCTCGTCCAGGTTTTCTAAAGACCTGTACTTGCCCCGCCATGTAATCAGTATCTGGCAGATAATGTTAGCTTGCTTGTTTGTTTAAACACCAAAATGTCCAAAGCCAAAAGTATCAATTCTGTTGTTTTTCATTCTGGCCATAGATTGCTCATAGAATTCTATGATTCACCAGATCCAGAAAGAAGAAACAAATTTCCTGGGAAAAGTGTTCGTTCTAGACTAAGTGTCAAGAAGACTTTACCGTCAGTGTTGATCTTGAGTAGTTTGACTGCTGTCATGCTCATGACAGAATCTGGAAGGAAACTGTATGTAGGCACTTGGTTTTATGGGACCCTCCTTGGCTGCCTATGGTTTGCTATTAAAGCATGAGCAAGTAGCGGGCTCCAGTCATTGTCTCTTACTAAAGGCTGCACATTACATCACATTGTTTCCTGAATTGAGTAAGCTTTTTAAAACCTTGTTTATTGAACACTGGATAAAATAGAATTTGTGACCGCAGTCAACATGCAGTTGATTTTTGGCAAACACATTTTTCAGGTGCTGGGGTTGTTGGGGACATGAAAGCTAAATGGAGTTTATGCTATTTTTATGTTCCTTGTGAACTAATGCCAACTTGTGAAGATCATTAGGATTGTATAATTTGATGTTGTTAGTAATTTAAGTGGCTGCATTTTAATATTAGTTTGAGCATCTTTCACTGTATTGGTTATCTTCCATTTTAACTACTTGGCAGCTCAAACTCTTATCACTAAAGTATTTTATATTTTGAAGCTATATGATTCTGGGTTTTTGTTAATTTCTGCAAGTCAGTGAAAGATACTTTAATTACTTGTTAAGATGTTTAAAGAAAAAGGTGAGAAGTATGGCAGAAAGGGTCTGTTTAGTGTATATTTTTATTATATTGATCTGCTTAGCTCATTTTACTTTATATTTGCAAAATAATGGACATTTTTAATATTTATTAAAATTGCTCAATTTGCATACCCCTGTTCTCCAGAGAATAATGTGTAAAGTGTCAGAATGGAGTTGAAGCTCTGACATGGCTCTGTCTCATTTGGCAGAGCTTTAAGTGGTCCACCTTCTGAGCTGCTCACTTAATACCTCGCAGCATCTGTGCCGGAAGTGTGTGCAAGGGTCCCTGTTATTTTCATATTGGAATAGACATCCATGGAGCCCTGAGGTAATGGGAGTGCCAGCACCTTGACAAGCTATCCCAGCACGTGCCTTCTGCCTGCTCCCTCCCTTTGGTACTGCGTCTGGTATGGAGCCTGTGTGCTCACTTTTCTCTTGCTGCTTTTCCAGCTCTTGCCCTCTGGCTTGGTGTCTTCCAGTAGTGCTGTTTGTGGTTGGGGTACAGGCAGTGTGGCCCTGGCCCCCAGGGGGATTTCTCTGGCTACCGTGGGTGAGCCTCCTTGGCTACTGCAGAAGCATTTTGCATTTGTTTATGGCAAGCAGCATCAGGCCTAGGTACATTTTTTATTTCTCTTTAGTTTTCATGGAGCCACATTGTTAATATGTATCACTTGTGAAGGAGAGCTACCTTCCAGAACTGCAGCTCACTGCTCTCAGTCATGGAACGGTGTATTCTGTGGAAGGAGGCTTTTCTAACGAGTGATTTGCTCTATTTTTATGTTGTAATTTAAGTGTGATGGCCTACTAGTCCCTTAAGGTAACACTTCTGCATCCTTCATACAGATTTTTGTCACGAAATTATTATACCAATGATCTAGTTGAAATAGACCAATTGAATCACAATAAATATTTTTTTTTAATTGAGGAAAATTTTGCCTCTTAAATTTTTTCCCCCCAAACCTGAAAAGGAATCATATCAAGCATCTTTGAAGATCATTTGCTGTCACTTGGTTTCTATGGGTTAGTATGTATACTCTCATATGAATATGTATTTACATATGAATATGTATATTGATATACACATACACACACAGAATATAGCTGTCCTAAAACAAATAGTAAACTTGTGCATCAATTACTGTTCTGAATTGTAATGTTCTTTTACTTACAAAAATGAGACTGAACTCAATCTCATTTTAGCTTATTTTGACCAGATCAAAATAAGTCCAGATTGTAAGACTTTAAACATGGCTGATGGCTGGACAGACAGCTAATCAGTTAAGAGCACACTATTGCAGTGAGTTCAGTTCCCAGCACCCACTTGCAGGCTCACAGAAGCCTGTCACCCCAGCTCCATGGAACCAGACACATTCTCTGGCCTCGTGGCAGTCAGTCACACACACACACACACACACACACACACAGCATTAAAACAAATCTTTAATATGGATGTGCTGTGCATTTAAATTTTAAGAGACAATACCATCGGAATCACATAGGTTTTAATAAAGGGGACAAAGTGGTCTGTATATGATCTCTTGAACATATAGTTCTTAGCACTGTACATCCTTTCTCAAGAATGATCTATTACATGTGGTACTTGGAAATAAATTGTATCAAAATGTTTGAAAAATTAGAATTGTCTTCTAAATTTGTTAATTTTGACACAATAACTATTTTCTGTGAATCTTTTCACTTAATATAATTTAATATTTTATTTGTATTATTCTTGAATTACAGCTTAGGGGCTTCAATAGTTTTCTTTTACAAGAGTGCCATCAGTGTGCATGCTTTCATGTTTTTCAGAAAGGGTATTTGGATGAAAGTAAGAAAACAAATAAAATCTCTCATTGTCTCTTATGTCTGTGCCGGATAACATTTCATGACTCAGATAGTCAACAATTTTCTAGCATATAAAAGGTTTAGTGATTAGCCCTACATTGTGAGTTTATAAAGCTACAATGTTTTTAAAATACTGAGAAAAGTTTTAAAAAGTACATTGACATACCCCAAATTGTGAAGTGATGCAATGATTGGACTATATAAGCTATTTGCCTACTTTCGAGGATGCATGTTCCTGTGTTCATTGGTTGGCAGTTTGATAATCAGCAGGTAGCCCCCAGGAAACATGCTAGGTGTCACCAAGACTGTAAATGACCGTGCCAACCTGGCCAATTCTTAGATACTTGGAGGCTTCTCCCATATTTCATTTCAATGTGGTTTTCTTTTTCACTTAGATTAGTGTCAGTTTTTTTTTTATAGTTTACATACACATTATTTTTTCTTCTTTATAACATTACATGTTTTATCAATCAAATGACCTATTAGGTTAACTAATAGCTTAGCTATTAAGAAAAAATCTAGAAATTAAAATCTGCCAAATGTAGGCATGAAGTAACTGATTCCTAATGGTGTACCAGATCCGTATTTGAAAGGGCAGAAATGTCTCACAAGATATTAAGGAGTACAGTTGCAAGTGCAAAATACTAAAAATAAGTTTTAACCTGAGGAATTGTTTTTGAAGTGTTAAGATTAAAGACTGATTTTAAGGTTTTTCTGGCAGATGCTCCAGATATTGTTCTGTGGAATGTTAACATATCTATAGCAGGCTGGTTTTCCTTTTTCTTTTTGGTTTTTAGACTAAAGATCGGCTGACTTAAAATGTTCCCGTATAATTTGCATTATAGACAGAAGATACAACATTCAAGCATTAGTATAGAAATCAGTAATTTGATGAAACTAGTCTTTGGAATATTCAGATAATTTGATATTATGTAGTAAATATTTTTGTGATTGACTGAATTTAAGTTTTGTATTCAGATGTCGTGGATAGGAGCTGGGCATTGTGACATGCAGCTATAATCTGAGCATTCAGAAAACCCAGGCAGGTGGATAGCTAGCTGCAAGTGCGAGGTGAGCTTGTCTACATAACAAGTTTCAGACTAACGAGGACTCACTTTGAGTGTAACACTTCTGTTAAGATTTCATTTGATGGGCTGGAGAGGCAGCTCAGTGGTTAAGAGCACTGATTGCTGTAGAGGACCCAAGTTCAGTTCCCAGCACCCACATGGTAATAACTGAAGTTACTGTTTGTAACCCCAGTCCCAGGGGATCTAATATCCTCACACAGGCAAAACACCAACACACAAAATAAAAATAAATAAATTATTAAAAAATGATTTTTAAAGATTTAATTTGATATATTTTTCAGTTTCTGTCTGCTGAGGTAGATCTGTTGCTTTTGGCAAACAGGGAGTCATACATGGAGTTTTATAAGAGGCCAGAGATCTACCTGTAATATAGTTTACCTTCTATAACACACATACATATTATGTAATTTAATTACACCTGGTTGTTAACCTGAGCAGAGATGTTCTTGGAAGAACTGCTTCAAATAGAAATCTGACATCAGAGCAGGTGCTCGGTACGTGCTTTTGATGATGAAACAGGCCAGCGTTTTGTCCAGATGTTGGTTTGTGAATATGTGTCTGAGTAAATGAATAGCAAAGGTATTCGACAGTTTAAATCCTTATATGGATACTAAAATGGAGCTGTTTTTGACACAATGTGTTTCTTAAGTAACCGAGTTCTGAAGTAATAAGTATTTTGATTACTGAATTTCCTTTCATAGCTTCTGAATAAATGAGATAGTTTCACTGGTTTCACTGGTGCTTCATAATTCAGCAAAAAGGGAAAATATGAACCTCAAATTTTTTTTTAATGACAAAAATCTGCTAAAAGTTACACTGTTATGTAAAATGTGTTTATGTTTTATGTGCACATGTATGTTTTTATTGCCAGGTGTAGCTATAAAGCTACATTATTTCAGATATATATTTTGTTTGAGATTTGCTGAGTGCTCACAGTGTGCCAGGCACTGTGGAGCCTCTTGCAGGCATCACTGTCTGATCAATGAGTCTTGAATCTGCAGGCAGACTACCACATGTTGGGTCTTTCTACTTTGAACAACTTTAAATAAACTGTGCCCCAAGTTTGTCATCTGTCGAACATTGCCATAAAGGATTGTTGAGACCAAGTGAGGAAATGCAGGTAAGGCAGCACGTGCAGAGCATAGGAAGAATGTGACAGGTATTAATGCAGGCTCATTTCCTCTGTCTTCATAGATGACATTCCGGTCAAACAGAGTATTGAGTAAAATTAGATAAGATCCACAGTGATGTGATGTAATCCAGTCCTTCCTATTTCACAACGAGACAGTGGGTGTGTAATGGTCCTAGTTATGGTCCAGATTGTAGGTTCTGTTTATGATTCAGATCAAGTGGTGTGGGAGCATGACAGCAGGAAGAACATCTTCCTTTATGAGTCTCATGGCCTCTGAACTACGGCCGGATAGGAGCTGGATCCTCAGGGCTGGGCGGAGCCTGCCTGCTCATGCTGTGAGTACAGATGCGGGGAATGGCATGGTGTCTGTGGTCTCCTAGCACTCTGCACTAAGGTGAATCCTAGACTAAGTGTCTTGGTATAACCTACAGGACCTGCCTGAGCTTTCCTTTATGGAAAAAGGGAAGAAAAAAATGTGTAGTGGGGAGGGGAGTGAGGTGACTCCATGGAGTGTGGAATCCTGTATGTAAAGTTGCACTCAGTTCAACTGTGCTTGTCAAATGTGTATGGGTAGATATTGTTCATTGTTTTCTGATACATGTTGGAACTCAGAATTGTCAGTAAAGTTTATTATTAAACATTTTCCTTGTTACTTGAAACCATACCTATATTGGCTTCTATTCTATCCTCAAGTAACTTTCTGCCTGGGCCAGGAGTCATTTGATTTTTGGAGGGGAGGGGTGTTTCAAGACAAGGGTTTCTCTGTTGTAAGTCTGGCTGTCCTGGAACTCACTCTGTAGACCAGGCTGGCCTCGAGCTCAGAGATCCACCTGGCTCTGCCTCTTGAGTGCTGGGATTAAAGGCGTGTGCCACCACTGCCCAGCCCTTTTTGTTTTTTTCCTTTTTTTTTTTTTTTTTTTTTTTTGTCATTTGATAATTTCATGGACACCTAACACATTTCCATGTGTTCATCCTTCTGTTTTCTCACTTGCACTGTCTCTTCAGTGTCTTGCAGAAATAGCAGAGAAAGTCCTCCTTTCTCCCAGCCCTGTTAGGCTCTTTGCTTCTTTTCTGAAAATGAAAACAACCAACTAGTGTGGCAATCATCTTTTCTCTGTATAATAGAAGTGAGAGAATCTGGGATATCACTCTGTGTGTCTCTCTCTATCCTCCATCCCTTTTCTTCCCCCTTTCTCCCAGAAAAATTCATTGTAGTTTGGGTACCTGGAAAGTCCTGATTAGGTTGACAGCTCCTGTGATATAGCAAGGGCTTTATTGCTAGGCTGTGGGAGGGCAAAGGGACCAAGCTATGTCAAGTCCCTTCATGATGGCATTACTTCATGAAGGCTCCACCTTAGTGCCCTACCCTTCCAAAGGCCCTTCTTTTCAACCCTGCAACATTGCTGATTAAGTTTTCAGTGCTTGAATTTTGGAGAGACATTCAGACCATGGTAAATCACATGAGCACTGAGTTGGATACTTAGGGGAATTCTGAAGGAAGTGTTTTTAAAAGTAGACAACCTTCCTGATGAAGTTGGATTGGGGCCCAGATGAAGAGATTGACCCTCTTCCCAGTATGAATGTCTTGAATAGACATTGTTTCTTTCTCATAAACAACATAGAGCTGGATCCATCTGTTATTAGGGACCTAAGTTCTCATCTGACTTTACTGTTACCCTCAGCCCCATAGAATGTATATCACAGTCCGTAGTGGTGCCAGAGCTGCAGCTTCACCTCTTTGATGTCGGCAAAACAGTAGAGAACAAAAGGGCACCTGTTTCCCTTTAAGGCATTTCCAGAAGAGTCCCGAATGTTTCTGCTTACAGTTGCTGAGTAGAACCTAGTTGCAAAGCTCCATTTAGCTGCAAGGGAAGCTGAGAAATGAAATCTTCATCATTTCATAAAATTGAAGGCCTGAGGGATGAAAATGTTCAGAGAATGGTGGCAGTGTTCAGGTAGTCATCTGAGTATAAACGCTGAAGATTACTTTTAAATGATTAAGGTGGATTTTACCACAGTCATAACCAGTAGATCAGGCTGGGGATGTGTCTGAGTTAGTACAGTGCTTGCCTAGCATAGAACACCCTGGTTCGATCCCCTGCACCACATGAGTCTGCCGTAGTAACAAACACCAATCCCAAGCATTCAGCATATAGATGCAGGAGAATCAGAAATTCAAGGTCATCCTTAGCTCTAGAGTAAGTCCAAGGCCAACCTGGATTAACTGATTTCCACCTTATCTTTTGAGACAGAGTCACTGAACCTGTAATTTACTGATTGAGCTAGACTGGCCACAAACCCCAGCAGTCCTGCCTGCCTCCCCCAGTACTGTGACTCACTTTTTTTTTTTTTTTTTTACAAGAGTGCTAGGGATCCAAACAAATCCTCATCCTTTCGTGACAAGCATTTTACTTCAACATCTGCTTCAGTTCTCTTTCTTCTTTTTTTTTGAGACAGAGTCTCTCTACACAGGCTGGCTGTCCTAGAACTCACTATATAGACCAGTCTGTCCTCGAACACACAGAGGTCTGTCTGCCTCTGCTTCCTAAGTGCCTAGATTAAAGGTGTGTGCTGTCACACCTGTAACAATTGAGTTCTTAAAGGGAACTTTCTAAAACCAGTGAAGACGACATGAGAATTTTTGTAAAGCTACTGTTTAGCTAATGTGAATTGTGTGTGCCCCCTAAGTACTGAAATGTATCTACAAAACATACTTATTTTCATTGTTTTGTTCACCCTCTTTGGTTGGTTTGGTTTTACTCTAAAGTTTTCACTAGCAACTTTCAGGATAGAATTATAGTAGTTGAAGTTTAAGCTTAGTAAGTAGAAAGACAGGCAAAAGTAGCAGAGCTGTAATCACATCATGGTTCTGCAGCCGCTCCAGAGCTGTTTCCCACTCAGTGTCTCTAGTGCCCGCATTAGGTGCCACATATGACATTGCCAATGGTTTCTGCCAACTGGAAAGCAAGCATGGTGAGCACACACTGGGGTGAAAAGAAGGTAACCTCCACTGTCCCAGAAGACCACTGAGTGTGCAGACACCGAGCTTTGTCTCCTTTACCAGACAGCCACTTCAGCATTCGGCAGATGCTATAAGCATGGCCCTTCAGTGGACTGTGAAGGCTAGCTCTGGGGGATAGTGGCACACTGGGGTCTTTTATTATGTGATGTATGTGGGTATGTGCACATGAGTGCTGTACCCATACAGACCAGAAGAGGGCATCAGATCCCCTGGATCGCTAGAGTGGTAGGCTGCTGTGAGCTGAAATGGGTGCTAGAAACTGAATTTGGGTCCTCTGCAAGGGCAGCCAGTACACGTAATCACTGTCTGCAGCTGCACACCCTGTCTTTCAGGATGTTTTGTTTGTGAGAGCAATTTGGGGAGGCAGGACTGTGTGGCAGGTATTTCGAGAATAGGTTCTGGGGCTCATCGGGCTGAATCCTTGTCACTAGCTAGCCAAGGGAAGGTGTCAAGTACTTCTACATGTCTGCCTCAGTTTCTTTTTCTTTGATTCTGGAAAGGAGGGACTGATGGCATCATTAAGTTCGAGCTTATGTAGGGATCCACTGAAGTACTCTGTGAGTGCCTGTCCTCTTCCGGGCAGTGATGGCAAAGCCAGTGGGAAACTGGGCTGCAGATGATCGCAGTTCCAGCATTTGTCACAAACCACTCTGCTGGCATGTCTTGTAAGATTTTATTTCCTCCACGAGCAGATAGCCTTTTCATTTTGAGACAGGTTCTTGTTATATAGCCTGGGCCAGCCTTGAACTCATAATCCTCCTGCCTCAATTACTTGAGTGTTGAAAATGACACTAGTTTTTCTTTCATGCTGGTCTAATGTGGTATGTGACAACTACAAACCAGGTATCGTGCATTGAAGTAAAACTTGTGCACACACAAAGATCAATCAAGCAGCACATACCTGCTTCTTCTATATGTTAGCATCTTCTGCTCTGGGTCTTTCCCCTCTCTCTAAAAATTGAAATAAAATATATGAGACCATAAATCCAACACAGAAGTCTGTCATGTGTCTGGATGCAGAACCCTTGGTCCTGCTGTTCTCTCTTGCAGACTCCTTTCCCTGTGTCCTCACTTTCTTGTTGACTAGTGCTCTTCTTACTAGCTGTATGTGACATGTTTCTTGTATGTTTCTTTCCTGCTCTACTTATGATGTCTGCTCCAGTCTCAAGTGAATCTGGAGGTAGAAGTTAAACTGAACTTGACCTCAAGGCCATGCACTGTGCAGAAGTATTGGTCCGAGGGTCAGGACACCTGGGGTTGTGGCTGGACCATATGTGTCATACAGATTACTTCTTCCTGGACCTCCACATCTTAAGACATTAACATCACAACACGACTGATAACAGCTAGGTGTGTGTATGTAGTTCTCTCACGTCTTTCAGCCACATAGCCCTAAAGCCTAAGACTATCTTCAACCATCTCTACCTCCTGCTGCCCAGCAAGCCTGAGTTGTGGCTCTTCCTATTTCACCCACCTTTTCTACCCTTAGCCCTTCCTCCATGAGTCTCTCTTCCATTGAGCTCTGGGATAATGCAACTTAGGAGCTCCCCAGCTGCTCTCCTGGGACCATAAGCTGCTGCACACTACACATCAACACTTTCCAGAGTGGGAGCCACAGTCCTGTGGTGATGTTGAGGAAATATGAACTGTGCTATATGTATAAAATGAATGGTAGAATTTGGGAATCAAGCACAAAAATCAATGAAAAATGGTTCATTGATATTTACAGTAATCATGTAATATCTTGGAATACGTGCTTAATAAAATTTTGCTTGTCTTTTATTGTTTTTCCTTTCCTTTTTTTTTATTTTTTTTTATTTTTGAGACAAGGTTTCTCTATGTAGCCCTGTTCTGGAACTTGCTCTGTAGAGTAGGTTGACCTCAAACTCACAGGTGTGTGCCATCAATGCCCAAAAAATTAGTTTTTCTTGGTGTTTTTTTTTTTTTTTTCCAGTTAATATGGCTACTCTCAGGGCAATAGTGGTACACGACTTTAATCCCAGCACTCGGGAGGCAGAGGCAGGTGGATCTCTGAGTTCAAGGCCATCCTGGTCTACAGATTGAGTTATAGGACAGCCAGAGTTACAACAGAGAAACCTTGTCTTGGACCCCCCCCCAAAAAAAGTGGCTACTAGGAAGTTTAATATCGTATATGTGCATAACATACTTCCCTCATGGACCTGGAGCACTAGGCAGGACATCTCTCTCAGCTTCCCTAGCCCCAATTTGTAACAGTTTGTGGCACGGATTAAACACTCAAGAAGGGTTTGGTTCAGTAGATAAAACCTGAGATTGGACCTTCCACAGCTTGATCACAGCATGTTAACTTTTTCTAAAGTAGTTCTATTTTACTTCTTTAAGTTTGTTCTTAGATGATTTCTCACATATGCATAAGACAGTTGTGTTTTCATTGTATAAGCCACAGTTACTTCAAAAAGTAAATGGTGCAATGAATAAACACTGACAGGACACAGGAGTTACAGTCTGAATGGTCACATAAGGACTGTTTGCTGTCAGTAATGCACAGTGGGAAAACAGCCTGAAGCAAGTACCTGAAAGCCAAGGTGTACTTGCTCCGGATCAGGCTCCACAAGCACCGTGCCATACTACCCTCCTTGTGGGTCCTCGCCCGTGGTGGTTGACATCCCCAACTGGACAGGATCTAGAGTCAGCTTTGAGCTGATCCTCTGGGCATGTCTATGAGGGAGTCTCTAGACTGGATTAACCAAAGTCGGGACACCAGCTTATCTGGGCAGCACTGTTCCTTAGGGTGGAGTGAAGTGAGCACCAGCTTCCATCTCTCTGCTTCTGACTGGATGCAGTGTGACCAGCTGCCTCACACTGCTTCTAGTATGACAATTCTGCTCTCAACTGTGAGCAGAATAAGCCCACCCTTATGTTGCTTTCGTTAGACATTTTGTCATAGTGATGAGAAAAGTCATACATCCCCTAAAATGCTGTTTGGACAGAGGTACTTGTACATGCTGGGTAAGCACTGAGCTGTATTCCTAGCCCTTTTTTATTTTGAATAGAGTCTTAGTTGCCCAAATTGACCTCAGTACTCCTGCACCAGCTTCCCGAGTAGCTGGGATTACAATGTGAGCCTCAGAATGGCATGCATATGAGTAGGTCGTATGTGTGTGTGCATGTCCATGTGCATTATGATTACTAGTTAAATACCACTGTTCCCTGCTGTCTAATCCCAGTAGGAGCTGAATCTGTGAACTCTTGTGATCTTCTAGGGACTGAAAAACCTCACTTCCATGGAGTCAGTTGATGTTATCTGCTACTGTGATTCCGAGCAGTAGTTACTGGAAATGTTTGCTCTCATATTCTCTTAAAAGGGAGAACTAGAATGGTACTCACCTGCTCACAGTTGCAGATACCTCTCACCCCCCAAGCCAGTAAGTATGGCTGTTGTGGTTTGGGTGTGAAATGCCCTCTCACAGATTCACATTTTTGAACACTTGATCCCCAGATCATGGAGCTTTTGGGAAGGCCGTGGAGGCCCTTTAGGAGATGGGCCCAAGTGGAGGAAATGGGCTTCTAGGGGGAAGGCATTGAGGGTGATAGGCTTCCACCCTGACCTCTGCTTCCTCACAGTGCCACCGCCCTGGGGTGAGCCACTCCCTAACACTGTGGCTTCCCCTTCTTGGCGTACTCCACCCTCAAACCCTGAGCCAGAGTAGAGTCTTCCTTCTTTGTTCTTTGTTAAGTTTTTGGTCACAACAATGAGGAAAAGTAGTGAAAGTGTCTTCATTTCCACTTTAAAGACCAGAAAACTAAGTCTACCTGTAGGTAGATGCCCGAGGCTATCAACCGAGAGTGTTTAAGAGCTCCAAGGAGTGGATGTGCCTGTCCTTCAGCAGGTTGAAGTGGAGGGAGCTAAGAAGGCTGAGCAGCCGAGAGGGATGGCTTGACTTTCACTCAAAGTAACCAAAGCACTTGAGGGCAAAGTCAGTCCTTCATTGTGGAAACTAGTTCCTTCAAGGTCTCTCAGATTTGAAGACAATGACTTCTGTGCTAATTTCCACCCTGTGAATGTGTGGGTCTCACTGCTCACTGGGCCAACACTGGAGAAAACCATACAGGATGGGGTGAGGAAGTACATATCTCCCCTACTCCCAGCAGTCACCACAAGGCCACCCTGACAAAGACCCGCTCTTCAGTGCTGGCTCTGAATGAATCTCTTATCACTGTTTACAAGATTTCTTTCCTTGGAAGATGTGATTTGGACAGCAAGCTCTCAACAACCCCTACACACCCAAGACCTAGAACAGACAGTCTGTGATGGGCATACACTCCTTCGGCTGTTCTCTTTTTTGCTTTGTCTAGGAACCCTTCCCACAAGCTCCTGGACCACAATAGCTCTGTCCTTACTTATCGGTGTCTTTTACGCTGGTACTGGAGTAGCGATGAGCAGGTCCCCAGCCGTTCATCCTACTCTAGCAAATGTTCACAGAATGGATGGAAAGGGGGTGTGGAGGGAGTCAGTGCGTGTTCCCTTCCACAGAGTATTGGACAGATACTGTGCCCAGACCCTGGCCAGACCTTTCCCCTAGGAACTGTTTGTATAGTCCAGTAGAAGCTGCTGAAGACCACCATGGTGTTCAGAGCCTGCCCAGTTTCTAGCTCATCCTAGCCTTTCAAGCATACCCTCACACTTTCCTGTCTCAAAAAGGTTACCACTGTTCCGTGTGCCCTGAAGTTGTCCAGTGGCGGGGGGGGGGGGGGGGGGGAGCTTTTGGTAGAGGGCACCAATGTGCCAGACAACCCTCTCAGCCCCCGCCAGCGGCTCAGGTTTGGCTCTGCTATAGTGGAATTGCTAAGCATAACCAGCACCCTCCTGTATGTCAAGACCCAATCCCCAAATCCCTTAGCACATGCTGCATCTGGAGGCAGCACTTCCAGAGGTTAAATTAGATCATTGGGATGGCTGTAAACCAGTCAATTGGGTCAGAAGAGATCCCGTATGAAGACCCAGAGAGAAGGTGGCAGTCATCCCTAAGCTGAGGAGATACCAGCCCTTTTGATACTTTGTGCTCAGACTTCCATCTTCTAAAACAAATGACTTCTTGAGCCTGAGCTACCCAGTCCACTTCCTTGCAGCAACTGGAGCAAGCTAGTCCAGACATCAAAAGGAAATTGCCCCTAAGCTCAGAGAACTCAACAGCAACTAGAGATGCCTACTAGGGGGGTGGGGGAGCCAGAGTCACCCACTCCAGGAGTGAAAAAATCTGTCCTCAAAATATGTGGGCATCCCTCCAGACACTCTGTACCCACCTGTCTCTGAAGGCTGCTGTGACCCTGTGAGGCAGGTGAAGCCCCTCTGCTCTCTATCCACTGGGTTGTCTAGGCTGGTATTAGTCAAGCTATGATACCGTCATAGGTGGGCCAAGTACATGAGGAGGCTGTGCCAGCCAGACTTGGATGGAGACAGCCTAGATGCTTTCAGACCTCTTCCATCTGAAAATTGCCAAGGTCTGTAGATGCTTCTTGTCACTGACATTCTAAAAGCAGCTAGGTATCCATCCATCTGTCTAGACATCTCCTTAAATCAATTGTAGGAGAAGCACAGCTGTTCCTGGAGCAACACTGGGGTAAGAGCCAGGTTAAGTTCTTTTTGAATTATTAATTCATTAGATACACTGTTTTACTCTGAATAATTAAGAAAGATTGATGCTACCTAAAGTCTGGCACAATCTTCTAATACACTTCCCCTTGGCCCACTCCTGTCCATCTCTCAAAACCCATCTCCAGGGCCATTCCCCACAATGGCTCCCAAGCTAAGTGGAGCTCCCTTCCTAATCGGTGCTTCCTAACTTAATGATGGGGTCTCACGCCATAGAATTCCCATATAGAATTCCATATTGGGAGTCCTAGCTCCCAATCCGATGATATTTGAAGGTGGTTTCTTTTGGAAGAAATGGGAATTAAATAGGGTGACTGGGTCTAGCGCACGCTAGTTAATTTTATCTACTTGACAAAAACTATGGTTATCTGAAATGAGGGAACCTCAATTGAGAAAATGCCTTCATAAGATCAGGGTGCAGGCAAGCCTGCAGGGCATTTTCTTAATCAGTGATTGATGGTGTGTAGGAGAAAACTGGACAAGGACAAGGCCTGAGACCCATGTGGACATACACAGAAATGGACCTGCCCGGACACACCCAGAGAGCAGCAGCTGCAGTCTAGCAGCCAATGGGACACTGGGCCAGGTAGAAGGTATAAAGGGCTCCTCTCCAACCCCCCATAATAAACTGAGTCTGCCTTTTGCCATTCACCTGACTCCTGGAATCTGTGTCCTGGTTCCGCGCCAACTGTACACCCCCCCACCACACATCTGAAGGGTCTCGTGGATGGGTACAAGCAACAATGGTGGAGTGCCCAGTCCATTTTGAGTGGGGCCACCCCTGGGCTGGTGGTCCTGGGTTCTATAAGAGAGCAGGCTGAGCAAGCCATGGGGAAAAGCCAGTGAGCAGCACCCCTCATGGCCTCTGCATCAGCTCCTGCCTCCAGGCTCCTGCACTGCATGATTTCCTCCTGTCCTGACTTCCTTTGATGATGAACAGTGATGTGTTTAAGTGTAAGACACCCCCCCCATACAAACACACACACACACACACACACACACACAACTTGCTTTTGGTCATGGTATTTCATCACAGCAAAAGTAACCCTAACTAAGACAGAAACTGGTTCTAACCATGTGGTTTTGGGGAGGATTGCGGAAGAGCTTTGAAAAGTTTTGAGTGTTGAGGGCTCAGCAGAGCTTGTAGGGAGCTTGGAAGATAAGAATGTTGAGAGCAGTGCAGGCGATGGACGCCTGGCTTGTGAGGCTTCAGAGGGAAGCAAAGACTCTACCCCGCCATTTGTGTGAAGTCTGTGGGGCTAGGTCTTTCTGATGTGTCTCCTGTCTTCTGACCTGCCCTCTTCCCAAAAGTTTAAGAAACTAGTTTTCCTTTCCCCAGTTGAGCCTAGAACCTGGAGGTACCGTGGTGGGAAAGGAGGGAGGGAGGATGCTGTAGGTCTTGTAGCTTCCCTCTGTCTGTCACACTAGGCCAGGCCTTGACTCAATCACATTCCAACGTGGCTGTCCGTCCCTCACCAAAACGCAACATAAACCCGAGGGGTTTCTCCACAGTCTTTGGAACTTCATTCTCTACGACTCTAGCGTCCATAAATCTGTCATTAGGTAAATTTTTTATGCATTTCTCTTGCCAATCCGGAATCTGTCGTTTCAGGAATGTTGGTCTGGCCCTTTGTGCTGGGTGAGGGCCCTCCTGCCCGTCTCTGTCTTTGTTGTTTACACTGAGGTTGGTGTGGTCTTTCACCTCAGAGGAGGGAGGAAGTAGGTAAGACTCTCCACTGTGTGCCTCCCTTTGCCCCACCCCCGTGCCAGCTTGATGATGCCAGTTACAAGCCTGTTCTGTGACAGATCCCTCAGCGCCCAGGCCTCCCCGGCTGCCTATACCATCGCCCTCAGTCAGAATTCACGATAACAAGCTCAGAAAGTCAGTTTCCCCGGGGCAGTGAATGAGGAGGGGCTGGGATTGAAGGATTTACAGCCAGCCTGGTAAACACTGTGACTGCGCCATCCTCGGCCATCTCTGGGGAAAGGCCACATTGTGGATGCAGAGGCAGTAAACAGCTCTTGCTTCCTGTGGGGGAGAGCAGCCAATCACACAGAGAGAAAGAGCGACAGGCAGATAGCAAGCGAGAGAGCTGAAGGGAAGGGTGGGGGGGTGGACAGCACCAGGCGCTCCCATGGACAGCACACCCATGATCGAGAGGATGCCCCGGCTACAAGAGCTTCAACTGGGGGTTCTTTGTGGGACGATTCCAAGACTGGCTTTGGGGTTCAGTACGTTTATCTCCTCCACTCTCCTCATTTTGTAATTCTGTTCTACGATTGAGCTTCCTTTCTAGTTTTCCAGTTGAAGTGGAACACCGCCCGGGGATTTGGCACCACCTAGTGGCCTAGGGAAAGAAAAGCGGGCCGGTTAAGTTTTCGAATAGCTCTTAGTTTTCTTAAGTTTTCAAATAGTCCTTAAACAGAGATGAAAAATAACACAAAGCAGAAAGAAGAGCAGACCCCGTGAGCCACGCCACCATGTTCATAGCAATCCCTCCCCTCGGGCGGACGCCTTTGTGGAGAAGGTGCTGCTGCTCCTACACAGCCAATTCTTCCTTTTCTAGGCTCTCTTAGGTTTATTGTTTGGCTAGTTTGGGTTTTCTAAAACAGGGTTTTGTTATATAACCCAGGTTCATCTTGAACTTTAACCCTTTCTGCACTTTGTAAGTGCTGAGATTGAAGGCGTGTGCCACCATGCCCAGTTTGGCTCATCCTTTTCAAGAAGCTATGCGTTGTATTTAGTCTGGTTTCTCAGGATGATTTGGGCCAACACACACACACACACACACACACACACACACACACAGCAAGTTCTTAACTTTTCATAAGCTTTGTTCCTGCTGGGAGAAACTCCCCAGGTCAGTGCAAACATCCCTGGTAGCCAGGGAGGGATGAAGCAGCAAACTTGCCCTTGATCACCTGATCCTGAGTCTCCCAGGTCATTCTGCTGAGACTGAGACATAAGTGAGGACCACAACCTTGCTTCTCTTAACTTCTCCAGATGTTTCTGGCAGAGTTGTTGGCTGGGTGTGGGATGAGGTCCACTGGGGAGGGGAAAGGGTCCTACTACCAGAATCCCATTTATCTACAATCCCACACACCAGTTACTTGAGGCTAGCTCTTCTAATCAGACGCAAAGGCTGCATTTTGGAGAATCCAAGATTACTGCTCCCCCGAGGACACAGGGTACTGGGACCAACGAATTATTTTGTACAAAAACAGATAACTATGTGTTTGGGCACCAGACAAAGAGTCACAAGAGACACAAGCTAGGTGGAGAATTTCTAAGAACTGCAAAGGAAGGGGAATCCCAGAGCCCAGCATCTGAGTCCTTTTTAGTGGTATTTGGGGGTACAGAAGCCAGAGACATGGAGAACACATCTCACAGGAATTCATTCCCCTGTCAATCATCCTTTGGCTCCATAGAATGATAAAGATTACATATAGGTTTTAAGAAGGCCTGGGGGAAAAAGTCTGTTTTGGCATGTTGCCAGAAGGTGATGAAAGTCTCCTGCAAATGGGAAGTCCTACACATCACCTCCAGGAAGCAGAGGGTGAGTCTAGAGATTTCTCTGAAAATGTTCACTCTCGCTATTAATGTCTCAAAACATTGTAATTCATTCAAAGAAGTTCAAGGAACCGAATGTAGATCTTAACCAGGCAAGTTTTCCTGTATAAGAAACTGTCATCTTGGCCAGGCAGTGATGGTGCAAGCCTTTAATCCCAGCACTCAGGAGGTAGAGGCAAGTGGATCTCTGTGAGTTTGAGGACGGTCTGGTCTACAGAGTAAGTTCCAGGACAGCCAGAGTTACAACAGAGAGATCCTGTCTCGAAAAGCCAAAACAAACAAACAAACAAACAAAAAACCAAAAAAAAAAAAAAAACCCAAAAACAAAACCTGTCATCTTTAGGCTCAGTTTAGGAACTCTTTCCTGGGAACACGTAAAGACATGTGCATCCCCTCCTCAGAGGGTGCCCATGACAAACCACAGTGCTATTCCCCAAAGTCCAACTAGAGGAACCCATGAGTTGATTGGGCTTACTTACAGCGATGGCAGGGGTGGGGGTGGGGGTGGGGGGTGTTACTGGCAGGAGCATGAGTGACAGCAGCCACAGGGCACTAGAGTCTTGCCCCAACATGTGTGATCAATCCCCCTAGCTGAATAGACGGAGTCTACCTGCTTCCACTTAGCTTCCACACTTTGTAAACTCTAATGCCACCTGAGTGCAAAGGCCACCAGCAATTAGGACAGAACTGGGTACCAACAGCCTGGAGTGTGGGAAGGAGTGGGTGCGCCCCATCTTTTCCTTCTATGATACACAGAGGCTCAACAGTCTGGAAGCCCCATCTTGGGGGAGGGGTCTCTTGGCAAGTGGTCACATCTGCTCTGATGAAGATGATGGGTGTAGCGCTCTCTCTTCTTTTCATTACAAACAACCCTCTTTAAATGGAACAAGAAAATGAGTGAAAGGAAATTTACCACACGGGGAGCTGTTGGACTGCAAAGCCTCCCGGGGGACAGGGTGGATGCACTGCCTCTGTGGCTCTGTGTGGAACTGTTAGAGAATGCTCTTCCCGGGACCGAATGGGATGGCTGAGGCGCATTTTCCATCTGTGTTGTCTATGATGCTGTGAGAACAGTTCCCGCTGGCCTCTGACCGGTCCAAAGCCCATGTTTAGGTGACAGTTTTCTTCCACATGGAAAAACCCCAGCAAGAGGAGGAATCCTCACCATGGGACCTGTGCACCTCATGACTGTCAGATGCATTTCCTAATCAATGTCCCCAAGGAATTTATCCTCATGAAAATATGAGAGTCAATCTTGCTCAACTAGAATTTTCCCCAGCCATGGCCATACAGTGTGAGTTGGAATCCTTGTTCATGTGGCCCCTACCTGTGATGTCATCAGCCCTATTGTTCAGAGAAGAACAGAAATTCACCTTTGTACAAGCAGCGTGGCAGAGTCCAAGAACCTGGTTCTACAGACTATGTACAAACTGTGGTCTTAAGTCAGGCATGGTGCGTGTCTGTAATGGCAGCACTTAGTAGAGGCGAAAGCCAGACTGAGACCCTGTCTTTAAAACAGCAGTGGAGGTCTGGGGAGAAGGCTCAGCAGGTGACAGGGTGACAGCAGAATTCAGAATACCAGAACTCACAGAAAAATTGCAATGCTGTGGCAGCCCCCCCCCCCACCGCCCTCAACGTAATACCAGCATATGGAAGGCAGAGACAGGGAATTCCCATAGCAAGCAGGCCTGCCTGAGTATTGGAAATGGGGAGTTCTGGATTCAGGGAAAGACCCTACCTCAGTATACAAGATGGAGAACAGTCAAAGAAGATGCCCAGCATTGACCTTAGCTTCCACACACACGTGTGTCCCCGGCACACATTTCAGCATGGATACACACATACAAGAACACCACACACATATGCAAAGGAATAAAACAAAAGAAAATTCAAGTGAAAGACCACAGACAGTGACCTTAAGAAAGTCACTCTTTTCCACCCATTGCGTATATGTGCAAAACGAGATATAAAACTGAGGGTGGAAGAATCATTTATATATGGGAATTGTGTCTTAGTAGGTGGGAGGGAACGTGAGTTGACATAATGGTGATATCAAGGTCACAAAGGATCGCTGTAAGAACCAACTTTCAGAATGTTTATGAGTGTGTGTCAAATTCTTTATTTTTTGCTTTAGAATTTTATATCGGATTTTGTATGTGTGTGTGTTTTGTCTGCGTGTACGTATGTGCATGTGTCCCAGGTGGCCACAGAGATCGGCAGAGAGTGCTGCATCCCTTGGAACTGGAGTGAACAGGTGGTTGTGAGCCACCACCCGGGTGCTAGGAGTCAAACCCAGATCCTCTGTGAGAGCAGCCAGTGCTCTACAGCACCGAGCCACCTCTCCAGCCTGTGCATTCTTAATGATGGGCCAGTGGCGGGGACCACTGTATGTGTACATTTAAGTTAGCTTCGGGGAAGTCCCTGAAGCTTCTGATGTCTGTTACCTCTGTGAGTATCTTCCCCTGTACTGAATGTTACAGATTGTGCTGTCTGTATGGAGAGAGCAGGCACACGTGGGGTGGGCTGGGCTGGGCTGTGGTGATGAAAGGGTGCATTCAGGGATGGAATGACATGGATTGTGCCTCGTATATGGGAGAGAGCAGACTCCTGCAGTGGAGGCCTCGCTTCCCAGCACCCACGTGGCAGCTCACAACTGTCCGTAACTCTAGCTCCAGTAGTGTAAGTACATACATGCGGGCAACACACACATAAGATAAAACTAAATAAAAAGTGTCCATCTCCTGACTGCAGTTCATCCACACAGCAAACAACAACACAGGGGCAAGGATCAGGACAGGCACAGGGCAGGATGCCATTGAGAACTGTGACTGGGAGCAAAGCATCCACAAGCCAAGCTTATAGGCGGTGTCTAGAACGGTTCTTATCCTTATGGGTCATGGCCGTCGAAAACTACACATTTCTGATGGTCTTGGGAACTGAGATACCACTCAGTAGCAAAATTACAGTTATGAAGTAGCAATGAAATGTTTCATGGTTGGGAGACACTCAGCATGAGGAACTGTTGCAGCATTAGGAAAAAAACAAAAGAGTCGCATCATAGGAAGGTTGGGAACCACTGGTCTAGCAGGTCAGAGCGGGTACCAAGAAAATATTTCTACTTTGTGTTTCTAGGAGAGGGTGGCCCTGCCAACGCCTTGGCTTGGGACTTCTAGTCCCTAGAGCTGTGAGACTCTAAGCACGTTGTCTGAAGCACTCCACGGTGCGGTGTGTGGGCAGCACTAGGGAACACGGTTTTGGAAAGAAAGCTTACTCGCTTTAGAAAAGTATTCAAAAACTCTTTCAAGAACAAAATTAAGTGAAGTTAAGATCCTTAGGTCTAATTAACTATTACCTGTAGCAAATTGGTTGGGCCAAAATGAAACCTACTGTCTTTCAAATGCCATTCATTAATTGGATTTTCAGATGAAGTTTCTGAAAAGGGATAACCACAGGA
Source organism: Cricetomys ansorgei (assembly GCA_026225945.1). NCBI lineage: Eukaryota > Metazoa > Chordata > Mammalia > Rodentia > Nesomyidae > Cricetomys > Cricetomys ansorgei. Next base: position 8,401,870 of record JAMJFZ010003960.1, read on the forward strand.
AAGCTCCTCTTGCAGACCTAAATCTTTAAAGTAATAATAGTGTCGACACACACAGTTTTCTGAATAGACTGGAAAAGTACCATGTGCTTCCTAAATAGGAGCCATTCACTTTTAAAATACCCTGAATGCCTTTAAGCAGGGAATAGGTTGATGATTTAAGACTATTACAAATAGTGGACCGACTGGTATAAATGTATCTCTTGACTGTTGACTTTATCTAGAGAAAAAGAAAAGGAGGAAGATCTGATCAACTTTTGAATTTTCACATTTTTCTAGGTCTGTCTATTAAGGTCTTTTTAAGTGTCGATCTCAGGGGAAAATGGTAGTTATTAGGAGTACCGAAGGCTGGCATGGTGGAGTCAGACTTTGATACCTTTAATGCCAGCACTAGGGAGGCAGAGGCAGCTGGATCTCTGAGTTCTAGGCTAACCTGGTCTACATGATGCTGGCTGGCTTTCTTCCTTTCCCTGTTTTATTGTCTGGACTGCCAGCCTATGGGATGCTGCTGCTCATATTCAGGGGGATCTTCTCTTCTGTAGACACACCCGAAGGTGTGCTTTCCTCATTCATCTCTCAAGAGCTCCTCAAGCCAACCAAGCTGACACCCAGAACTAGCCATCACAACCGGCAGCGGGCTTTGAACTCCCACCTTGCATATAGCACACAGCAGCGAACAGAACACTTCCTGTTCAATACGGACTTCCCTATGGAAGAGCATTTGTCCCTTTGTGCCCAGCGTGCTATCCCCAAGGCACACCCTGTTATAGCATATCCCTCACTATCCTCCTGCCTCAGCTCTCCTGGTGCAGAGTGTTGGGATAGCACATCTACCCCCTCCCATTCTTGTTCTGGTCAGTGATATTCTGTTCTTGGACAGACCCTGTAGCTTAGGCCAGCCCTCCCTTTTGGGCCTTTCATTTGCATAGACAGTACCCATTGAGCGTTGTTTGTTTTCAAGGTCTGATCATTTATTTGTTACTCTTAAAGACTAATTTTTGGCCCACTCAGACTTGAAGTAGAAGCTCTCATGGAGAGAGGGGAGGGAGGACAGCCTGTGTCTCTTTGGCTTCCTTCATTCTCCTGACCAAGAGTTTAGCCTGTTGGGCTACCTTCTCTTCCTGGCTCTTAGTGCATTGTTTCTTCAGAGCAATAGTTCGGCGTTTGTGTTGCAGGACATGTGGAGTAACAGGATGCTGAATCTTGGGTGCTTTGGTCCTGAGCTTCCTTTCTTCTTTGCTTAAGGACTTTCTGATAATGTATTAGTGGACATCACTTTCTTTAGAGAGATGGGAAAGCTTTCTGATTCTGCTCACTCTTTGGGGCCCCAACCGATGGGACCCAGTAGTATTTGTCAGTCAAGGAGTATCCTTCTTCTCTCCTTGTATCCTTCTTTTTCCTACAATAATGAAGGTGGGAACACTCCATTGGCATCCACAATGCCTCTATGACTAGACTTGTGCTTCCTTTCTCCAGTTCTCGTTGTTCTATAACAAGAACGCCCCTTACTCAGAGGCGGGCACACCCTGACAGGGTCAAGTCCCATGCATCCCGCCACTGGTTGACCTATACAGCCCTTCCGCTCCTCACCCAGAGCACCAGCCCCTACTTCTGCAGCTGTTCGCTTCTTACGGGAAGTACAAAGCTCACGTTCATTGCCCACTTCTGTGAGTTTCTGACGACTAGCCGGTGGCTGTGGGAGAGATACTCAGCTTCATCCTGACTCAGTGATGACCTAGGAGGTGCCAAGAAAAAGAACCGTTGTGTGTTCCTGGAGCTCTGGCTCACTAGGCTCCAAGATGCTCTGGGACATTGCACCCCCCACCCCCCAGTTCTTATGTGCAGCAAATTCTTAAAGTTGCTATTTAGACACAATGCCTTCAGCAGGGCGTGGTGGCGCTCACCTTTAACCCCAGTGCTTGGGAGGCAGAGGCAGGCGGGACTCTTGAATTTGAGGCCAGCCTGATGTACAGAATAAATTCCAGGATAGCTAGGGCTACACAGAGAAACTCTGTCTCCAAAAACCTAAATAAATAAATAAATAAATAAATAAATAAATAAATATGCCTTCATCCCTAAAAATTATTTACCTCTTGCAACTAAAAAAAGAGCCAAATCAAGGAAATGCCAAACACTGTTAAAGCCTTAGATGTCTTAGGCAGATGTGAAAAGGGTGGAGGCAGGGAACGCGAGGGCAGGACCCACCAGCCTAGCCCAGTTGTTCGCTGCATTGTACCATTGTGTCAGGTTAAATCACATGTATCAAATGGGACAGGATGGGTCAGCATTGTGCTTTAAGACACCGTGGAGGGAGGCACAGATGTTCAGACACAGGCCGCCGGATTCCCTGGTGCGCTCTCGGGAGCTGGTCCAGTTTTTTCCCTTCAAGGGAAAGAGCCCTGCTGCCCAGCACAGGCTGAGGTAGGATGGTGGTATCTTGGCCCCATTTGACTCTCCTGGAAGCAGCTTGCTCCTCCAGGCCAGCCAGCAGAGCCTCAGCGCAGCACAGAGCAGGTGAAAGGTAAAGGCCACTGCTCCTCGGTCAGGTCCAGGGATGGGGCTGGGCTGACAGTGGCCTCCAGGTCCTCCTTCCCTTTTGCTCGCCTGGAATGGAAGCACAGCAGACTCCCACTCCTGGGTTAAGGTGCTCAGGAAGCATATTGGACAATGCAGCTTGCATTTCCCTCTCCGTAATTACCCCATCACTCCTGCAGGACTCTCCTGTGCCAGCCACAGCTGCCCCTTCTGCACAGTGCGTGGGAGGTGTGGATTCCGTGAGGCGCATTCCCACCTTCCACGCCCAGCCCCTCTCCTCCACTAACCCTAAGTGTCCTCTGGACCAACTCTGACCGTTACACACACACACACACACACACACACATTCATACACTCAAGTACACATAAGCACACAGTCACACTCAAACATATACTCATATACAAACCTATACACTCAAATACTCTCAGACACACACTCAGATACACGCACACACATCCCCCTTCCCCCGTAATCCTCTTAGATTGAACACACCCATACAGGTAGACATATCCCTACATAAGCACATATCCACCCATTCAGACACCCCAGACTCACTGACTCTAGCCCTGTACACACACAGTCACACCCTCCAATATCGAGACACTTAAGCACATTGACACATCTACACAAACACCTCAATATATTCACACACACTAATGCATACGCAAACACACTCTCTGACATATACACAAACACTTGTACACACACTCAGATACAGAGGACTAACATTGCCACCACAGTCATACATACACCCAGACACACATTCACACCTACAACTCACCGAAACCATTCGGTTAACTCAGGCGTGTTACTGACTGTAGGAACTCTCCCGTGGCCTGCGTGCTCTGGAGGCTGAAGACCCAGGAAAGCTGTCAAGTAATCGAGTCCAAGAGGAGAGAGGTTTGGGAGAGGTCTGAGGACCTGACGCTCTGAAGACCAGAAAACTGATTTTCAGTTCTACCCAGAAAAGTCACTCTTCCTTTACATTTTGTCTCGCCCTGTCTCAGCGGGGAGGGTGGCACGTTGGTGGCTGGTGAACCTTCACTCAGCCACTGGATCAAATACTAACCAGAGATTTTCTCACACACTTACCCAGAAATAACACTTGTGTCACCAGCTATGGGGTATCCCTCAGCCCAGCCAAGTGTCACGCAGATGGACCTCATTGCAGCACCCAGAGGTTACACTTCTGCGCCTGTGTCCCAGCGTCCCTCTGCTCCTGTGGAGCAGCAGCCCAGGCTCTTCACTGAGCCACGTTCCTGTCACCTGTGTGCCTCCAGTTCTCAACCACCCGGCAGTCTCTCCTTCGCATCACTGGGTGCCCTCTCTTTTCCCTCCATCCCACCTGACGCACAATTGCTGCTGTTTTTCTCGTGTTAAAGACAAGAGCTGATAGTAGTGGCTCACATCTATAATCCTAACACTTAGGAGACTGAGGCAGGAGGACTGTTGTGAGTTCAAGGCCAGCCTGGGCTACACAGCAATACCCTGAATAATTATATAATAATAATAATAATAATATAATATAATAATAATAATATAATAATATAATAATAATAATAATAATGACAACAACAACAATAAATGAACCAGTAAACTAACCAACCACCCATTCACCGCCACAGCCATTAACAATAACAGGCTCAAACCCAGAACAAAACCCAAGCTTTATCTTGCCTCAAGTTGCCATGGCTCTACTTCCACTTTACCCAGAACTCCCAAGGGAGTCCCTATCTGCAGGGCTCCCACCCTTTTCCCATTTTTGAGAGTGCTCAGAGTCGGTCAACTCCAAACACGTCAACCAAACCACCTTGCAGAGGTCACCGGTGACACTGTGCGGTAAGATTACAGAGATCCCCCAGTCTCCATAGGATTTGGTTCATCTGCCACGTTTGGTGCAGTTGCTCCCTTGTGCTTCATGACATTTCAGGGACCCAGTCAAGTCTGGTGTCCCGCTGCCTTGCCACCCTTCTGTTCCCAAACTTGTCAGGGGCTTGACCTATCCCTTGCTCCTCAAAGACCTCAGGGCCAGTGAACTCCAGCTTTGAATCTCTAGACCAGATTTCACCCTGGAGATCTCATTGGTCCAGTCTGATGTCTCATTCTCATCCCACTCCAGTGGGCATCTCACAAGGAATGCGTTTGATACGTGAGAGGTGATGTTAGTGACTTCTCAGGGATCTTTCTGGATATGGGTGAAGTGATGTGTGGGTGCACCAGGGCTGCCTCGTCTAGTGCTTTGCTAATCTCATGACAGGCACTGTCTGTGAAAAGGCCAAGTGTATGGTATCATTTATTTATCTATCTGTTATCCCTTTTATCTCTAGGGTCCCCTTGAGTAGACATGGTCTTGGCTGTCTTTGAATCTCCATACCTTATCCTGGGTAGCAGGCTTGGAATATGTCTGCTGAGTGAGTGATCCTGTATAGAGTAAGTGGCTGGAGCTGATCTGAGTCCCAGCACCCCAATCCTCTGTCTCCTGGGAGACAATAGCACCAGCTGTGTCTTGAGGGTACAGACTGAGAGGTAAAGAGGAGCTGTGACCCTCGGCTAAAGCACAGCCAAGAGGTTCCTGTGTAGTCCTGGTCAACCTTGTGGTCTGGTAGCATTTTGGTTTGTGCTTTCCTGTTGAGGAGTCAGCCATATCCGTGGCTGCAGCTGAGTTGTGCTTGGGGCCACCAGGTGTTTCAGCTTGGGCAGGCAGATTCCAAACTGAGTTCAAAGGACCAGTGAAGCATGATGGGTAGCATCCAGAAAAGATGCATAGGTACCTATGGAGAATACTATAGCTGTGAGAGCCGAAGGGTAGATGAACCTCTGGAGAAGTGAGTTACCAAGTCTTGGTGGTTGGGGTGGAGATAACGTAAGATTTCCAGGTTGGAGGAGAGGGGACAGGGGTCTGTGGTCAGGGGGAACTGCATTTGAATGCCCGGTGAAAGCAACCATCAGCTAATGATAGTGGGTGAACCCCACAGGGATCTAGAGTAAATCTGTGTAAATCTTCATTATCTGTGAACCAGAGATAAGACCAATTGAGGATTCCCTCAAGACAATGTCTTGGCTTTTGATTTTGGGTATTTTTGTCTCATTGTATAGTCCAAGATGACCTCAAACACTTGATCCTCCTGCCTTAGCCTTCCAACAGTTGGGACAACAGGAGGTGCACCAACAGATGTGCGTCTAGGGGAGCAAGCTTGCTAACTGAGCTATCTCTCAATGACTGGCTTGATCAATGACAACCAGAGTGATTATGCCATTGATTGGCAGCCACGATTTGAGTCTGAGACAGTTACATCTAATCATTTAACCTTCTTTCCCCCAAACCCATAGTACAAAATCTCTAATTGTTCCGATCTTTTCTTTCCTGTTCCCGGGGGGTCTGGTGAACTCTCTGCTTGGCTGCAGCCCACAGCCGCCCACATCTTGACCCTGGAAGGTTTCCCTTGTATACCATCTCAGGCACGAAACCTGACCACGTGGTGTATTTTCACAGCTCCAATTTTCCATTTTCCAGGCCAAGATGAACTAACAGAGCTTCCAAAACACTTCGCAGAGGCAGCAGTCACACAATGCTGCCCCTACAGGCTTCTCAGGGGGACAGGATACATATTGAGGTGCTGTTAAGGGGGGAGGCTGGAAACTTGAGGGCCTGCGGCAGTATTAACACCTCCTCGAGATGCCTCCTGTGTGGAGCCGGCTCAGAGTGATTGCTTCCTCTCTCCTCCTGGCACAGGGCACACCTCCGGCACAGAAACAGCTCCTCTCAAAGTTTTTCCACTTGATGTCACGTTTCCTAAGATCTGCCATCAACCCCCAAGCTTACAGTGCTCCATAGTGCTTAAACTCCACTAGGCAGAGATTTTATTTGTTTTTGTGAGAAAAACAAAAGGCTTAGGTATGAGTTGTTGACAAAACTCCCAAAGGCCTGAAGTCTTTGGAGACTTTTTAAAATGAAGTCCTGTTGGAAAAGTAAGCCCTGTAGGTAACTACCCATTAATAAAAAGTATGAACAACTAACTAGAAAACTGAATGCTCAAATACTTAGAAGGGATTGAGGACGTATTTGCGTCCTCTGTGTGTGTGTGTGTGTGTATACGTGTGTATGTATATGTATGTGTGTGTAGATGTGTATGTAGATGTGTGCATGTCTATGTGTATGTGTGTGTTTATGTATGTGTGTGAATGTGTGTGCATATGTGTGTATATTTATGTGTGTGTATGTGTGTGTTTGTATATATGTATGTATGTGTGTATGTGTGTACTTGTGCAGGTGGAGGCCAGGGGACAGCATCAGCCACTCCTTGGGTGCCATCCATTTGTATTTTTTCAGACAGAGTCTCTAATTTGGAACTCCCCAAGTAGGCTGAGCTGGCTGGCTGGTGAATGTGAAGGATCTGTGTCTGCCCGCCAGTGCTGGGGCTACAAGCATATGCCACCATTCTCCACTTAAAAAAGGAGTTGTGGGGATGGAACTCAGCTTCCTTGACACCAAAGGAAGGGGCAGATTGGATAGCATTGAGAATTCTTCAAGCTCCGCAAGTACTTTGCTGACACCTATGTCCCCAGCCATGTACCTAGGCTTCTCATTAGCTAAGAACAGCTGTGAAGATCAGGGATCCCATGCACACATGTGTGAGCTCTGTTTCGCATGGAGCATCTGGCAGAGGGGACAGATGAAGATTAATTTCACTCAGACAAGGCAGCTGTTTTTGTGACTTGTACCCAGAGGCCCAGAAGCATAGTGGTGGCTGGAACCAGAGCAGTGGCCATGCATGGAGTGTTTGGGACACAGAGACCAGTAAAATGTAGGTTCTACCCTGGAGGGATCAGCTACCCAACAGCGAAGAAAAGAATAAGAGACAGGAGGCTCTCTGTGGCAGTGTGTCCCTAAGCTCATCCTTGTTTGATATTTGAAACTAAAAATTCACTGAGGGTTTAACATGCTGAACACCATACTAGGTGCTTATGTGATCTCAAAACTACTCCCATGTATTGGCATGGGGCCTATTGTACAGGCAGAGCCAGGGGAGCCTCACCAGAGGTAGGTCAGCACGCAAAAGGATGTTCTGACTCCACTCATTCCTCTTGGAGGCCAATGCTCAGTGACATTTTTATTTTCCATACTGCATTCTAGATATTATTTAGGTATATTGGTAAAGTAGAGATGAGAAAATATCTTGACCATTATGAAGTATTGCAAAGGCGGCATGTGCAACAGCCCCGTCACATGGCATTGCTCTGTGTGCAGATGTGTCCTACAATTGCTTTTCTGCTTTGTTCTAGGACAGACATGGTTATTGATGAGAAAAAAAAAAAAAAAGGATTTATTTGGTGAGTTCCCAAGCAAAGGAAACCCGAGTATACTTGGTCATTGTCCATATCTTGGCCAGAGTTTGCTTTTATAAAAAGGTGCCTCTTGTCTGTGGATGGACATCTAGGCTGACGCCAACTCCTCACTGTTGTAGAAGGAACAATGGTAAGCACGGATGCACGTGTACCTCTTTAGCAGGTTGTAAAGTTCTTTAGGTAGCTCCCAGGAGTAGTATAGCCGAGTCATGTGGTAGTTCCTCATTTAGTTTCCTTGAGAAGCCTCCACACTCATTTCGTAGTTGCACCAGTTCACATTGTGTGGTGTCTAAGGGTTCCTCTTCCCCACAGCCTCGCCAGCATCTGCTGTCATCTGTTTTCTTCTGGCTGCTCACACAGCAGACTTTTATTCAGCTATAAAGGAAACTATGAAATGTGCAGGAAAAAAAGTGTATAGAACTAAAAACGTCACATTTTGTGTGTTCTCCCTCATATGAGGAGGATCCTAGTCTGCTAATTATGTGTGGGAAGAGTCTTGGTCTTCACTGTCAAGGAGAGTTTGCTACATCTGGTGTGTCTTCTATACGACAAAGTGTCCAGAGAGGGAGGATGGCCGTGGACTTGGGATTGTAGGAGGGAAGAATCTGACGCAGACTGTTGGCGGCTGCTCAAGGCACCGTTTAAAGAAATTTATGAAGATCTTCATCTGTAATAAACCAAGAGTTGACACTAACATACTCTAAATGTCTGTTGCCTGGTCCTTTCCCTCCTTTGGTTGGGGAGCAATGATTCCACGCATCCTGCACTCACAATCACCACAGAGAGGAAATGAGATGGACTCATCTTCTAGTGTGTCCTGGAACACCCGGGGCCCAGTGCAAAAGTGAACAGCAGAGGACGCATGCCTTGAGTTCTAGGAGACCAGTAGCTGATGAATGGCCGCCAGAGGTCGTGAAGATCGAGGAGCTAGTGGCCGAGGGCAACATCGTGGGTGGGTTCGTGGATGGGGGAACCAAGATAGATGCTGGGGGGGATGCTGTTCATACCAAAATGTGCAGGAAGGCTGGGGGTGCTGCCGGGCTGGCATAGGGAAAGGATTTCCCTCCTTTGTTGGTGGTCCTGGAACAGGGAAGCCATGTCAGGGGAGAGAACATTGTGAATGGGAAGGAGGAGATTTGGGCTTCAAATTCATCATGATCGTGATGATATTGGCAGGTGTGTTGCCTTCGTTGTCTTCAGCGTTCTCCGCCTTCTAGGGAGGGGGCGAGTGGACCGACATCTGAGAGTTCTACCTCATGACACAGGATTTTGTAAGAGAAGGGCAGGAGAAGAGCAGATGAAGGAGAATTGGAATTCTTCCATGGGTAAAACACCATGGGGCTCCCATTCACATGAGCCATGTTTTCCTAGCAAAGCAGGGAGTTCGGTTTAAAGCACAGGTGTCAGTGTTTGGGGGTAAGAGGCAACGGGTGGGCATTTCCATCGAAGCACACAGAACCCACTTAAAATAGAGTATAATTTTTTATAACGAGATTAGTTTTCTGCTTAGCTGGTTTCTCGCCATTACAATGAGCCTTGGGTCTTCCTGTTGTGAGGTGTGCCTATCTGCCTGGCATCTGGCTTGGTATATCCATCTTAAGGAGCTTCACATAGCTTTACTTTCCTAGTCTGGATTCTAACATGCTGGGGTCATCTCTTAATTTGGACTCAGCATTATGAAAGACTGAGGCCTATGACTGCAGACCGATAGAATGGTCTGGTGTGAAATAGTTTGGCCTGATCCTGTGTGAAGCCACCCTGGTTTTCACTCCTGGCTTAGTACTCAGCAAGTTATAGCAAATAGCCAATGTTTTATTATATAATAGGTTAGTATTGCAACATCTGGCTCAACTGGAGGCTAATGCATTTTGAGTACGTCAAGGCAGGCTGTCTGGGCTTAGCTGTGATGGTTAGTAGGTTAGGCACACTAAAACATTTCCTCTTGCAATGTCTTCCACCTATGATGGACTTGTAGGACTGTAACCCCACCGCACACTGAGGAGCACTGACGCTTTACTGCAGAGACGTGACAAGATTACGTATGGCGTCACAGACACTGTTCTGCAGGTGCAAATGTGTCTTCTCCACATTCAGTCATTTGACAGTGGTGAGAAGTGAGGCCTTGAAGAAGTGATTAGGCCAGGAGGGAACGCCCTGGTCAGAGATATAAAAGCTCTTATTAGAGACCCTTCCACCAGGGAAAACAGATACATTGCTATGGAGAGCTATGGGGTGCCTGGAGTTGGAAGACTAAATGGGGAGGGGGATAATGGAGGGAATATGAAGAGGGACAAATAACAAGCACCAAGGGCCATATGGAAACCTGCCACTGTGGGCACTTCTTAAAATATACACGTATACAAAAGGATGTAAACGGAATATCCAAATGATGGGGGAGACAATGCCCCAACTAGACATCTTTTACCACCAAGTGAGACCTCCAGTACCAGGACTAGGTTATATCTTGTTTAGTTGTTGGCCTCAGGGGCTCCAATTAAACCCTGAAATATCTCATATTGCCAAGGATACTGGTTGCTCTTCACAAACTGACAGTAATGCCCTATTTATGAAGACAATGCATATCTCATTGAACGTGAAAAAGTTGAGTCGGTGCCTACCTAGAGCCTTTACCCCTACTAACTAATGGTTAAGGTACTCTGCATGCTACCAGTGAAGAAAGGCAATCATCAACTCAGTTACAAAACCTGGGACCTACAACAGTGACCTGCCTGTGAGATATGCTGCTTGCAATAGTGGTACAAATGTTGCGGGAGTAACCAATCACTCTCTGATTGGCTATAAAGCCCACTTCACAAGATGGAGCTCATGCATAATACTGCTCTTGTGACCAAGAACCTGAGACTGGACAGGCCACGGTCCTAGGGGGGAACCAAATATTATTGTTCTAAAGGAACATAGCAATAAAATGACTACCAATGGCACTTTGCCATACCCATGGATCAGTGCCTCACTCAGCCATCATCAGATGAAGAAGGAGATGGGAAAGAACACAGAGATCTGTAACTGGACAATGTGCAGAGTGAGAGACTTCAGAGCACTCAGTCCTAGATGGGATGTCTGCGTCAAACCCTCCTGTCAGGACTCGGGCATCTATGTTGGAAGACGAGGCAGAAGGAGTGTAAGAGCCAGAGGCGATGGATGACTCCAAGGAAACAGTGTTTTCCAAACACGACAGGACTGATGCACATGTGAGCTCACAGACACTGGGGCAGCATGCATGGAGCCTGCACAGGTTCAAGCCAGATGGGGTCTCAATGCTGAGAGGGAAGGGCTCCCACCTCTACTTAAGAAGCTGTCTGCCATCGATACCTGCTGGTAAAGGAAAAATTAATTTTCTTCAGTGGAGTCTCGCTAGGTGTGTCAACCACACCTCAGTAGTGACTGACCAACACAAAACGATCTCAATGGCATTTTTGTAGACTTTTTGTTTTTTTTGTCAGATATTGCTTTGTTTGGGTATTTTGTTGTTGTTGTTGGAGGTGGTGGTCTTTTGTTTGTATATTTTGGTTTCTATTTTTGTGTGTTTTTTGGTGGGGTGGGGAAGTTGTATGTTTCTTGTATTTTTATTTGTTTGTTTTTTTTTTTTTGTTTATCCTTAAAAGAAAGTAAGAGGAAGAGTATGGAGTTGGGTGGGTGGGGACGTGGGGAAGGTCTGGGAAGAGTTGGAAGAGGAAAAAGCATGATCAGAATATATTGATGAAGACAATTTTTTTTTTCAATTAAAAAATGTTGCTTTAAAAAGCAAAATAAAGACTCTTCCCCCTTAGGCCACCTCTGCTTTATGAAGACAGCATTCCTGCCCTCCGGAGTGTAACTGTCCTGGCGGGAATTATGATATTCTAAACAGACACTTGTGTCTTTTCAGTGATCACACTATTAAAGCAATAGACCAGGAGTTTTCCCAGGAGTCTCACGCTGGGAGAAGAAAAGTGTGGGCCCTTGTGCCAGTGAGAGGGGAGCTCGTCTCCCAGAAAGAGAATTCATTTGACTCAGACACTCTACAGGAGAGACAGGAGCAGAGGCAACCACAAATTAACTATGAGCAGGACCATACCTTCACTGTGCATGCCTTTAAGCCTTCTATTTAATATCCTGTCAGGAACCCTGAGATGGACTGGGGGGATGTGTCACGGGGGCCTCGTTGTCCTCTTCAGTGTGGCCACACTGAGTAAATCTCCTTTCTCTGCTCTTCGCTGTTACTTGTTTCCTTAATTGGCCTATTGAGGAGGGATGGCTGAGCCAGGCTGGTCAGGGCCGCCGGAGCCCAGACCCTGACAACTCTGCAACATGATGACCTCATCAGACACTGTATCTGCTGGCATCTTGACCTTCCCCTTTCCAGCTTCCAGAGCTATGTGAGAGCAACCCTCTGCTCTTTGTCCGTCTCCCAGTCTGTGGTCGTCTCTGATAGCATCCCAAAGGACTGGGGCATGAGGGCAGGGGCAAGGCAGCTGCGGCCCTGGTTCCCAAGAGCTCACGTTTCAGTGATTCGTCACCCCCTTGCCATAAGTGGTCAAACACCAGAGCGTTTGGAGCAGGAACATCTTTAAAAAGATAGGTTCTCTTTCAGCATGGAGAGAGCGGCTAGCCAGCTGGATTCCGGCCGCTTCTCTGCTCTAACTCAAAGGCGAAGCTGGTTTCTATTTTGATCATGCTCAGAGATTCCAGGCACGTTGACTCTGACCTGTGCCTCCCACATTCTGGGCAATGTTCTCAAGTGAAGTCCTGGCAGAGGCTGGAGGAGTTCACAGAGGTCTAGAATATCCCGGTCATTTAAGGACAACACAATGCCCGGTTCGGCCTGAGTCATCGATTTTCTTGAGGAAAGTCAATAACGATCCATCCCCTTGTCTCTAGCTCAGCAGAGACATTTGAAGTGTTTCAGGGTTGTTTGTCTAGAAAACAAAAGCATGTACTTTGGGTAGCATTCAAGCTCCAGAAATGACATATGGTTAAAGGCAGGAGAGGGTGTGTCTCAGTCCATACAGGTGCTATGACAGAGGACACTAGATTGGGAAGCCCAAGGTAAAGGTCATTCACATCCAGCCATAGTCTACTGAGGACCTGCGCCGTGGCGTGGTATTCTTATGTGGTGGAAGAGCAAGGCAGCTCCCCACATCTTTCGTAAGGGCACTAAACCTGATCACAAGAGCCTCAGACTTATGATGTAATCACATCCCAAGGTCCTGCCACCCAAGGACTGTGCACTGGGTGTAAGAGTTTCAGTAGAAGGATTTGGGGAGGATCACGAAACAGTCCATTGCATGGGGAGATGAGTCAGGTTCACTGGACTCAGAGGTTACCATCCCAGCTTGGACTGTTTGCCACGGGGGCTGTGGGGCCTGGTAGGCTGTACATCTCCCCAGTGGGTAGAAAATCTCATATGTGATGGGTAAATTTCTTGCTTTCCCTTAGGACCAATGCCACCCACCCACCTGGGAGTTGTGATGCCAGGAGGGATATGAGCTAAGCCGGAGTCTCCAGACTGTTTACCCCAGGGCATCCCTACTCTGGGGCTACCCACGACTTCCTGTCTCACTTGGGGAGGGTGCTGCCCTCTGGGGCTTGTCCCAGGGGACTGGAGTTTTTTCCCAGGCCTGTGTGTGGTGACTGGAAGTGTTCCAGCCCTGGAGGAGACCCTGCCAGACCTGCCTGTTGTTTCCAATAGCCCTGCAGAGGCTGAACTAATTGGCACTGTGGAATGCTGAAATCCACCACCATGGTTCCTGGCTACCATGAGGGAGGCACTGGGGGCTGCTTGAGTGGGTGCTCGCTGGGGGCATGGGTTCGCAGCACTCTCGGTTGAGCTGTTTTTCATTCAGTGAATGCTTTCCTTGGCTTGCCATCAAAACACAGAGGTGGAAGAAAACCAATTTGTTAACTTCTCAGGAATAGGAGGCTGGCTGCCGGAAGACTCCAGAGGCAAAATCCCAGGCTAGAGACCTGAATTTGTAGGCCTCTGCCTTATGCTCTCATTATCCTACCAGGAGCCAAAGATACACACTTGTACCCTTTAAGACCTGCCCAGGCCTCCTCCTCCAGGAAGGCCTCCTTATTGTCCTCAATCTTAATAGCAACACACTTTGTTTGTCCTGTGGGGTGGTGAGTGTGTTTAACAACAACAGGAATTGCTTGACTTGCATTTATGCTTGTTATAATGACTCACCCCTGCAGGAGAGGTCTCTACGCCAGAGGTTCTGGGGCTCACGTTTCCTAAATTTGGGTTGTCTCTTGTGCTCATCGTTCTGGGCGTTTATTCTTTAAAGGACTGTAAACAAATAATAGTTTTAAGTTTACAGAAAAATTGAGCGGAAAGCACGGATTTCCCAGATACTCCATGCGTCTCCTTCCTGCCCCTCAAGCCTTCCCACTCTCAGCACCCCACACCGGAGGGGTGCCTGTCATAGCCGGTGAGCTGCGTTATCACCACTGTCATCCGGAACCCACAGCTCACACTGGCTCAGTCATAGTGTTGCTCATTTGCTCTGCTTTTAGACAAACGGTTGATGACATCACCCACTAGAGTACCATTAAAAGGAGTTTCTGCTCCCCAGTTCTCTGTGGTCCACCACTCATGCCCCTCCCCCAAATGTCTGGCACCCACTGGCTTTTCACTGTACCCATAGTTTTACATTTACGCATAGTTTACATTTACATTTACAAATCATTGGACTGGACATACACACATCTTCTTAAGATGCCCCCCTTCAGCCAGCAACCTGCTCTAAGTTCTCTCTCCTCTTCCTTCTTCTCCCCCTTCTCGTATTTGCTGGATGCTAGGAGTTGCAACCCAGGGCCCTGCACATGTTAGGCAAACACTTCACGGCCGAGCTATAACTCCAGCCCCATGTATAGTTTTCAGTTCCTTCGAGTAAAAGCTCAAAAACAGCACTGCAGGCCCAGATGGCGAGAGTGTGCTCAGATTTATATGAAACTGCCAACCTGTCTTCCCGAGTGTCTATTTCATTGTGTTCTCCTACCGGCCATGCATGAGCGTTCCCATTGCTCCGCGCCCATGCCAGGGCTACCCAGCGCTGCCAGTAGTCTGGCTTTAGCCATTCTAAGAAGCGTGTAGAGACATGCCCCAGTTTTTTCTTTACACTTCCCTGTCGACCTGCCTGCCGTGCGGAGCCTCTTCTTATGGGTTTATTTGCCACACGGGCAGCGCTCCAACACAATGGCAGAGTTCTGCTGGGCGCTCTCTGAAGCCGAGCAATGGGTGTGCCTTCTTGCATGCTTCTCTTAGGAATACTGCATTAGATCATTTTCTTGTTGCTAGGACACGATACCTGGCGAGAAGCAGTTTACCGGTGGAGCGGTTTACGGGTAGATGGGCTTTGTGGACTCGCAGGGATTGGGGATCCCGGCTGGTCACACGGCATCTGTCGTCTAGAAGCCGGGAGTCGGAGGATGATACTCAGCTCAGTTCCTCCTTCTTTCACCGGGGACCTCAGCTCATGGGATGGCACCGCAGAATTTAGAGTGGGACTTCTCAATATAGAAACTTCCTAAAAGGCTTGCCCAGAGGTTTGTCTCCTGGGTGGTTCTAGATCCTATCACACTGACAAAATCAACCATGAGCTATGTATGTATGTATATATGTGTGTGTGTGTGTGTGTGTGTATATATATATATATATATATATATATGTATTTTTTCCCCTAAAATCAATGTTTAGTCACTTTGGAGCACTAGCTAGAAAACATTAAAATAATCCAGCTAGGTCATTGTAAAAACTTAATAGACTGAACTCAAAGCAAGAGTCTGGCTGGAAAAACACAGTCACAGCCAAAGAATCACATATAGAGACAGGGAAATATTACCTAAGGTGGGCATGTTACCCAGGGATCAGGTGCAAACAATGACCAGGGGTCAGCTAGTTAAGAGATGGCTGGTTCCTGTGTCACCCACCCACACTTCAAGACTCCAGCCAAGGCCAGTCTGGCCTGGCGTCGTCCCTCACAGCATTCACCGGGAGGTCTCTGAAACCCTGGAACGAGCCCAGAGCAGAAACGTGTTGGGACACTTCCTCTGCACTGCAGCAGGACAAACATCTATTCTGGGTTTGGGCTGTTTCCAAGTTGGGTTCCACGATGATAAACAATAGGGATTTTAGAGGGGAGGGGGAGAGAGTGAGTTTTTTTAAAAACTGGGTACTTTGCAGAACACAATTAAAATGGTAATTGAAGAAATGATTAAGTGGAGTAGTTAGAGATGTGAAGAATTGTCTGTGATTGTAAAAATGTTTCCCACCACGCTCCCTGTTCATCCCTCGGATGTTTGGGAAGACCTGCCGAGCCCATATTTTTATCTAGTCATTTGTGTTTCCCATAGACTCTGAGGGCTTTCTTTTATAGACTATCAGTAATTGTCCATCTGACTCTTGAGGGTAAAAATGGAAAGCATAAAGTTCAAAAATCAATTAGCTGGCTTAGACTTGCTGAGAAATTCAGGACAGTGTTCAAGACTAGAATTTACAAAGTAAATCAACATAAGACGAAGAAGTAAATTAACCCAGATGACAAAATGAAAGGAACGGCTCCCTTGCAGTCCCATAAATTTCCTGCCTGATGCATTTCGAGTCTCCAATTTCTAATAAAATTCTCATGAGAACAGAGTCCTGCTTCATAAAAGCCCCCGAACTTGCCCCATGAGAACTGGCTGGTTTATAAGGGCACATGGGTTCAAGGCTGTGGTTTATTTATTAAAAAATTCTCAGTAAATATATCATAGTTGACTGGGTACTGCCCTGAGATCATGGGGAGGCCATGTTTTATTCTTCCTATCCCTAACCAGGAAGGAAAATAAGAAAAAGTACGTCAGGAACTCTCTGATCCAGAAGAAGCTGTAGCCTTTCGTTTTTTGCTGAAGAAAGTTCTAGGCTCTTTTTGTTTACCTTCAATCCAGAAACCTCATCCTCATGTGAGCTTCACATCTGCCTGAGGAAAGTTTGGGTGTTTTGGCCAAACTGATGCGCAAGAAGGCCAATCTGAGGCCAAGGAGAACTTGGTTTGTTCTTTTCCTAGTCAGGGGCACAGAGTGTGGAGTGGGTACTGCAGGCGCCTTGGGCAGGTCAGTGTGTGTATATTTTCCCTCCTCCTCCTCCCCTCCTCCCCTTCCACCCTTCTTCCTCCTCCCCTGTCCTCCTCTTCTTCCATCTCCTCCCTTTGAGACAGAATTTCATGTAGTCCAGGCTGACCTGAAACTTGCTATATAGCCAAGGATGACTTTGAAATTCGGATCCTCCTGTCTGTAGAGGACCGAACCTAGGGCTTTGTGCACGGTAGGTAAGCACTCAAACAACTGAGCCACATCTCCAGCCCTGGATGTGTGTTTAAATGTCGTCGTAAGCTGATGAACTCAAGACCCACACAGCTCTCTGGCAGAATTTCCCACCGCCTGGAGGAACAGTGCTCACTCGCTGTATTTTCAGTATGGGTCAAATATTTACCTAAAAGGCTGCATTGAGCCCCACGTGGTTGTAAGAGAGGGGCTGCTTTTATCACTCCAGTGTAGAGGAAGGGAAACTTCACAAAGAAAGGTAAAAACCCTTGCTGAAGTTACAGACCTTGTCAGGGTCAGAGCAGGATCAGAGCAGGATGGTGAACCTCACGGTGATGCATGGGACCACAGGTCCAGACTCAGGGAGATGGCTCATGTGAGAACTCAGGAACCTTTCTGATTTTGACCCCACTTACCCTGGCTCCTTTTCCGATAGACCCATGTTTGTAGGAGCCTGACTGAGTCCAAAGGGAGGAAAGGAAGACGCACGGAGGGGCCTTCTGTTCTTTCTTGTATGTGCCTCTGGTGTGAACAATGACGCCAGACTCTGTGTGTACACCAGCGTGGTCTCCAACCTGTGTCAGGTGTATGGCTCATGTTAGCTCCAAGCGTGTGGGTTTGTCTGGAGCTGAGCCTGGGTGAGTTGGGTGTGCACTCAGGCATCCCACCAAGTCTGTTTTTGGGGTTTTATGCATTACACTGGAGTACACCAACCTGAGTTCCAGATCCTGCTGTGTCCCCGATTAGGTGTGTGACTCGACCTTTCTAGAGAATGTCCTTTCCTCTAACTGAGGGTAGTAAGAACGGCCGTGTGTGTGTGTGTGTGTGTGTGTGTGTGTGTGTATGTGTATGTGTGTGCGCTTCAGAGCTGATGGCATGCCCAGCTCTACCACACAAAGACACCCACTCACACACTTCAATGGATGCAAGCACTGTGGCCCAAGACTAAAGAAGTATAAGCAATTTTTTTTTTATAAATAGATTTTCTGTGTATTGTAATTTTAGATTCACAGAAAACTTGAACCAAAGGTGCAGAGAGCTCACATATATGCCTTCCCACAAAGTTCCTTGGCTACCAACATTTCCACCTGAGGGTGTGTTCTGCCACAATTTGTGGACCTGCATGGCACATCATTATCTCAGAGTTGCTGTTTACACTAGTGTTGTTCACCCTTGCTCTTGCAATCTGTGGCTTTGCACACGTGCAGCTTGAAATGCTTCCCCTATCATGTGGTCACAGCAGAGCCCTCTGCTCGGGAGGCTGCTGTGCTGCACTCTGCAGGCACAGAACCAGTCCCTGTCTTTCTCACAAGGTCTAATGAAAGTATGCAGCACAAGGCCTTTGCAATGGCTGCCTTTCCTTGGTGATTGGCAGGTACATTTCCACCATGTCTTTTCATGACTTGATGGTTCCATTCCTTTTAGCACTAGATAGCATCCCACTGTCTGCAAGAGCATGACAAGCCTTCTTTCTTTCCTTCTTCCTTCCTTTTTTCTCCCTCCTTCCTTCCCTGTGGTGTGTGCATGCATGAGCACATTGTGTGTGTGTGTGTGTGTGTGTGTGTGTGTGTGTATGTGGTGAACGAGTCTCTGCGTGTGCCAGTGTGTGCGGAGAAAGCACCTATAGAGCCAAGAGAGGATGGTGGGTGCTCTGCTCTATCACTCTCTGCCATGGTCCTTTGGGACAGGGTCTCTTATTGAATCTGGAGCTAGACAGATGGTTGGTAAGATCCAGTGATCTGCCTCTCTGTCCCCACCACCTAACCCTGTGATTATATAGTCTTTCTTTCTTTCTTTCTTTCTTTCTTTCTTTCTTTCTTTCTTTCTTTCTTCCTTTCTTTCTTTCTTTCTTTCCTTCTTTCCTTCCTTCTTTCCTTCTTCTCCTCCTCCTTCTTCTCCTTTCCTCTCTCTCTTTGACAGCGTCTCTCTCTCTCTCTGATAGCATCTCATTTTGTAGCTCTGGCTGGCCTGGCTGGCCTCAAACTAAGAGATCCGTGAGCTTCTACCTCTCAACTGCTGGGATTAAAGACAAGTGCCACCACATCCCCAATTTCTTTTTCTTAATGAACACAGCAATAGTGGCCATGTGCATTGGCGTCCTGATAAACCTGGGCCTTTGATCTCCTCTGTATATAGATAGTAAGGAGCCTAGCTCATGAGAACCAAGTTTAGTTTGGTGTTAAAGAAACTGGATGGATGTCCCATTGATGCTGACTTTGAATGTCGGGCAGATCAGTGTTGGAAGTAGAAATCTCTCACATTCATTTTATGGAAAATGGATACTAGCATTTGAGCATCCAGTTATCTTCACAGGCCTTTAGAGACAGCCCCGACAAGAGAGGGCTAGCAACTTGTAGGGAAAGCGCACACTGTCTTGCAAGTGCTTAGCCTTCAGAAGACTCTGTGCCATCCACACGGGTGTTCCTGAGCATGACTGAAAGCAACAGGGTACAATTCAGCCTCTCAAGCTTGCACTTCAGAGACCCCAGGTCGAATGGAACATCGTTGACTTAAGAGGGGCTGCACCAGGGGAGGCGCACGAGAGCCACCTAGTGGCTGAAGGCTCCAGGCCAAGTTCTCTGCTCAGAAAGAATCTCCACTAAATGTGAGCCATACCAGTAATCCTGGGTTGGAAGGGGGGAGAAGGCTTTGTTCCTGAAGCAAAACAGGGCACTTAAACACACCAAAAGCCGACTCCAGCAGCTCACCACAGAATGTCTTAGTTAGGGCTGTCAATAAGACCTGGGCCTCTGGGTGCACCGAAGTGTCAGATAATTCCTTTCCCACAAGGAATGGTTTATTTACAGCCTAGAATCAGGGCTCAATGTTAACCACGAATTACACAGGAGAAGGAGGCAGCTGGCTACTTATTTCAATCCCAAGTCAACCTAAGCCAGATAAAGCTTTCAGCTATCAATTACTGGAAATACAGGACTAAAATCCCAAACATGTTCTTGGGTATACAGTGTTCAACTGTGTCCATTTACTTCCCCTCGTGCCAATCAAATCAGCAGTCTCCATGATGGCCCAGTATCCTCTGATTGTTAGAGAACCAGACACACATACTTAACCTCCAAATTCTCCAAAGCAGAAGCTTGGATCCGAATAGAAAAGTGAGATGTTGCCATCATTATGCAACGGCTGTGACTGAAACCAAGCAAAGAAGCTACACGCAAACCCCTTCTCACATGCCCCGAAGGCTTCGGGCAGAAGGCAGGCCCTCCCGTCCTGTTGGAGAGCTGTGCTTTGCTTTATGGGGGCATTTTATTGGTTTCCCTGAGAACCTGCCTGTGCTGAGAAGGGACTGTGTCTTCATTTCCCAGGACTGTGGACAAAGCGTCCATCTTTGTGCCATGCACGATCGAGGATGGTGAGGTGTTGGTAAGTGTTCTTATGGCACCAGAGCAAGCCTGTTAAGTAGCGTGGGGGACACCACTGGAGAGCTTGGTGGGGTGGAGATACACTGGCCCGGGGGCTGAGGCAGTGACTCAGGCTCCTTTCCTGTGCTGCTCTTCACATCATTGCGAAGCAGAGAGCCTCGAGCTCATTTCTTCACTAGCTGGCCAAAGTTCAGGCGTAAGATAAAAAAGGAGATCTCCTTGTTTTATCCAATGCTACTTAAAAAAAAAAAAGCTAAAGAAGTGTCCATTTAAAATGGCAAATGCGTGGGCTGGTGACAATTGCATTGCTTTGTTTTCCTCATTTCAGTTTGAAGGGGCATTCAAGAAATGGATACCATGGTTTATTCTGCTCCCATCCTCTTCTCCATCTCCACCCTTTCCCCACCCCAGCCTTGCCAATGTGTAAACAAATCGGAAAACCTGTCTCTGTTACGGCAGCTGGAAAGAATTGAGCTCCACCAAGACCTGGATTCCATGCGCCCTGGAAACCCTGACGGGAATGCTGTAATGAATCCATATCCTTGTGGACTTTTCCATGGTCTCTTTCCACGGGCGGCTTCCTTCTCTGAGCTGTTAACTTAAAATCTGGACTAGGGTGGTCACTTTCAGAGCAGGCCACTCTGAATTACAATTACGATGACTTCAGACATCACTGAGGTGGTGGGGCACATGGGGTGGCCTGAGGGAGTTTGTTTCAACCATTGCTTTTTAAAAACTATTGTTCTGCTATTTTAAAATTATGTGTCTGTGGAAGCTTCTGTGTAGTTGTGTGTGCATGAGTCTAGGTAATCTCAGAGACAAGAGAAATGTACGGATCCACCTTGGACCTGTGTAGCAGGTGGCTGTGAGCACCATGACAAGGATGCTTGGAATTTGGGTCCTCCGCAAGGCCAGCTTTTTTTGGGGGTGGAGTGTGGGGGGCAGGGTTCACTGTGAGTTATAACCGGTCTGTACTTACAATCCTCGTGCCTCAGACTCTGGAGTTTCAGGCATGCTCTATCACACCTGGCTTTTTTCCTTCACATTTTAAGCCAGACATATTTTCTTTCTCTTCTGACTTGGTGATTGCAATGAGATTACAAACAAGTAGAGCAGAATTAACTTTCTGGTGGATTTACAACCTTTTTGGTCTTCTTAGTGCTAGAATCTCCCATCTCAGGAAACCCCTTAGTCCCAGCAAGCTGGGGAAATCAGTTATCATAAGTAGCGTTGGAAATGAGGATCAAATTCAAGACAGCAAGTCTAAGGAGTGGACCGGGAGTGGAGCTCAGTTGACACCAGGTTTGTCTACAATCAGTAAGCTCTAGCTTGTTCCCCAGCGCCTTAGTTGATATGACACACGCCTGCAATCCTAGCACTGAGAAGGTAGATTCAGTAGGATCAGAAGTTCAAGGACATCCTTAGCTACATATTAAATACCAAGCCAGCCTGGGCTACATGATACCCTGCATAAATAACAAAACATAAATAAACAATGAAGAAAGCAAACCGG
This sequence comes from Cricetomys ansorgei, assembly GCA_026225945.1. Taxonomy (NCBI): domain Eukaryota; kingdom Metazoa; phylum Chordata; class Mammalia; order Rodentia; family Nesomyidae; genus Cricetomys; species Cricetomys ansorgei. The sequence goes on from JAMJFZ010003960.1 coordinate 8,423,945, forward strand.
CTGAGTTTTTAAATAAAGTCTGGACTGGAGCCATGGCTCAGTGGTCAAGAGCACTAGCTGCTCTGCTCAAGAACTGGGTGAAAGTCCCGGCACCCACGTGGCAATTCCAGTGCCAGGATCTGAGATCCTCTTCTGGCCTCTGAGGATAATGCTTGAACGCGGTATACAGACACATACGCAAGCAAAACACCCATACATGCAAAAATAATTAAATAATAAAAAATTTAGAGTAAAATCCTTCTGTGGTGCTTAACTAACTCTGGTGTGGTCAGCTGAGGAACTTCTAGCCTGAAAGAGCTCAGAAGCAGCCTTGCAATCCTTTGCTTGACATGGAGCAGAAGACCACAAGGAGCTGTGTCCTGCTTAGCAGGGTAGCACGCGGGGCTGTCTTGTGTGCCTGGCACGTCTGGGCTGCTGTGAAAGGTGCTGCTGTAACCCCACCCCCAAGCTGGGCTTCCTTTTGCTGTAATGAAAGAGACAAAGAAGAGGAACGGAGGGGCCAGTCTGAGGAGCTGATGCATTCTTGGCTGGGGCCCACAGATCTCTCAAGCCTATCTGTTTGCCCTCCCAAGTTCTAACAGCTCCGACTTTGGGCAGTTGGCAAGCAGGGCACAGCTAAAGAGAGGCAGCATATGGACTCGGTGAAGGTTAAAAACTGGCAGCGTAAAACCCACAAGTATCGGTGGGTGGCCCTTCTGCCAATTCTCTACAGCAGCAGGAGAAAATGTGTATTGAACGTTTTAAAAATAATTTATAAAAACAGGTCTTTCGGGGGCATGGGAAGCCTATTTCTGGATTTCTATGTTCGGAACCTTTGGTAACTATGCATTAGTTCTTCCTTCTCATAGATATTGTATCGTGGTGGTTGCAGGGCCACAGGCTGGAGGAATGGCACGTGGGTAAAGTGCAGCCACAGACCTGCTGTGGTAGCATGGGTCTGTCCACGTTTCCACTGGAGAAGTGTGGCTCCGTCCCCATGGAAGTTGGGCCTGGTAAGGCGCAGAATCCCTTCATGCCCAGTCTCTAGCACATGCCTGGCCTGGTGATGGCCCTGGACTGTGAATGAACATGATGTGGGCATATAGCCTACAGAAGAGCCTGGAGGTGACTCACAGCCCCATGTAATAAGTCATGCTGACTGAGACTGCCGAGCGTCTTGTTGCCTGTGATGCAGCCAAAGCCGATGTACCCATCCATAGAGGCTAGTGTCAGGCCAAATCTTCGGGTGAATCTTTCCGTATGTGTTAGGATAGTTTAAAAGGGGCTCCACAATAGCTTCCTTCTAAGCCTTATTCTCTTTGCAGAAAATGTAAAATCCCATTCTTGCTGTGCCTGTAACCCCGGCTCATTGGGAGACTGAGGCAGGAGGATGGCAAGTTCAATGCCAGCATGAGCAGCGTATTAAGAACCTGCCTCAAAATAGAAATACGAAAAGGGCTGCAGATAAGGCTTGGTGGTAGAGTACTTGTCCAACAAGGGCAAGGTTGGAGGTTCAATACCTAGAACCATCAAAAGAAACACACACACACACACACACACACACACACACACACACACACACACACACACGACCTTCCTTCATCCTAAAGGAAGCACCCGCAGTGAATTGTACTACCATGCCTGCAGGGTCACAGAAATATGCTAACCAGCATTTCAGAATGTGATGGGGCACAGAAACAGGCTTTTATTTACATGTGAACTAGGAACGAGAACAGTCCCAGGAAATAGGGACACAGAGCCTGGGAGGCTCAGTGTGAGGGAGTCCCGAGCAGCACCCCTATGACCTCCGTTCAGCAGTTCTCAGTCTTCCTCCATAGAGACCCTGCTCTGGGTGGTGGGAGCTGACCTTACAGGGAATGTGGGAGCTGGGTGCCCCCCAGCTTTTGGGTGGGTCTGGCTACTGCGGTCCTTGGATGAGAAGAAGCAGGGTCATCATTTCTGTGGTTTCTTCCTGCTAGGCCCTGTGCACTGGCTGCTGTTCCCATCGGTGGCATAGCATGCTGAGGGCCATCTGTTGAGATTCACAGCTAGCATCCTTCCAGTGGCAAAAACAATCCATACTCCTGTCCTTCCTTGGTGTCTCCCCAACAGAGGCTTGTCCCAGAGGCAGTGGAACAGGGGCAACTGTCTCGACCAAAACCTAGAAATTTTATTCCTGGAGTTGTGAAGGGAACTTCCAAGTTGAATTCCTCATAGGAAGTGCCCGCCAAGTGCCAGCCACAGCCATGCATCGGGCCAGAGGTTATGAGGGGCAGACAGAGAGCAAAACAGCCTTCCTAGGGAACTAGCTATAGCAGAAATCAACTCTAATTTCCTGCAGGTCTAAGAGAGCAAGGTTCTCTTGCATTCTGATAGGCGGGACAGTGAAGATGCTTGTTCAGCACAGTCTGTAGTCTTCAGATACGTGAAGTGTCCTTTCCCCTGAGAAGGTGAGGTAAACTTGAACAACTAGAGATCAGGCAGTTGTGACAGCAGATGTAAATTCCCCGTGGACTGTTTTTTGGATTTCTGGGTAATGGCTGTCTCTCTGAAATCTGGGTGGAACAGAGTGAGGCAGATACAGGTCACAGGTCCAGCTTGGCCATCTCTGGTGCTAGTCTAAGAGATGCAGAGACTGCTCAAAGAAGCATCGGAGCACCATGGAGGAGGCACGGGTCTGAGCGTGGAGAGCTGGGGGGCAGGAAGGTCATGAGGTGGATGGAGATGGGGGAGATTCTAAGAGATGCCTCAGCTCCAGGCCTGGCTGGTCCTCCAAGCAGCTCATGTGAAGAGAAGGCAATGGTGGGGTGCTCATCACTGCGAGGAATGACGCTGTGCGGAGCAGGGCTGCACCCTCTCCTTCCTCCGAGCCTGACGATGGGCACAGGTGAGATGGTGCAGGTCTGAGTCTGCTCTTCCTAGCTGGGTTGCAGTCTCATGACATCGGATTTCTAAGAGATTCCATGGCCAGCCCTGCCTTTCCTCTTGGGCATGAGTGAAGCTTATCTACCTCCGATTATCTCGAGCCCACTGAAGACAAGACAGGGTAAATCTCAGACTGTTGTGTAGACATGGGAAGACTGACTGCTGCTTGTTCTCCAGAAGGGCTACTGCTTGGGTTGTGATCCGGGACGCAGTATCCTGACAGCGATTCAGTCACCATGAATGTTCTGAGGGAAGAGAGCGGCCTAGTCTCTAGGAGCTCATTCGAAGCTTGCAGGAAGGTCACGGTGCTCTCAGGTTGGGCAATACCATCTTATAAAGCATGAGGCAAGGGCTCTTGGAGACAAGGGTAGAGCAAGGCAAAAGCGAGGCCCTGTGATTCTTAAGACATCAAGGTCTTTCTTTCCCACCATGTGTGCAGTGGTGTCTGCTTCTTTTCCAACCACATCTTATCTTCATTGTGCTGGCCTCCCACAAATGAGACCTTGCAGGACTGTTTTCCAGAACAGACCTAAGCGTCCACCGCCCTCCTGCCTTCTCCCATATCAAAACCAATCACTCAAAAGGCCACTGAGCTGAGTTTTCTAAGCCTGGTCACTTTGCTGACTTTCTGCCTGAGGGCTTTATCTGCAGCACGATGCGCCAAGACAGCCTTGCCCGCCGTGGGGCAACTCTCCTAAAGGTCCCGAATTCACCCTCTAGAGTATTTCTTGGTGGTTTACATTAGCCCTGACGGGTGACAATAGAGTGTGTCTTTCCTAGATCAGCCTTTGGGTCCTGCAGATGGCAGCCAGTCTCAGAGGGCCCTGAGGGAAGTGTCATTTGTTTCTCCAGAGTACCAGGGCCACAAAACTGAATTTCTTTCTTGTATAGCTTTGTGGCCCGGCTGACCAGCATTCAGTGGCAGCACAATAGGCATTTAAATGCACTGTGGGATTATTGGCCTCCCCCAGTGAGAACACACGTTTTCTCATCCTTTTTGCTACCTGGGGACTGCTCCTGAGGCAGGACATGAAGAGGCCACTTGTGAAGGTCGTGCTAGACTGAAGGCCTGGAGCAGCAAGGATGCGTCTTGCTTAGTGGCCCTTACACTAGCCAAGATTCCTTAAATGACGAGGGTGGGTGGGGGGAATGAATTATGGAAGAAGATATCTAGCTTTCCAGCTTGTTTGAGAAGCAAGAAGTCCATAAAGAAAGAACAAACTCTCGTTCTACTTCTCACCTCTTCTCTGCTCTGCTTCCCCCACCTCCCCCATGGTTTCCTGGTAACCCACGCAGTGCCTCTTCACTAGGATACACACAGAAGCTGCAGTTTGTAGACGTTTAGGAGGGACGGTTAGTTCATCCTTCCTGTACTGTCCCCGGGACTGCTGGGTCTTGATGTTAGAGCTCAAAGATGAGATGGCCCCTCCATGAGCTCCAGGGGGAGTGGGCGACAATGAAGCTGAAAGTGTAGAGAGAGATCACCGACAGGAGGGACATCAGTGTGGCGTGAAGCCCAGGTCAGGCTTGGGAAAACAGCCAAAGGCAGTGCTGGAGTGGATACTGGAGGAGAGATGGAGAGGGGTCTGCTGGGAAGCAGAAAGATGCCATGATGTTCTCAACTGGTGGGGGGTGGGGCGAGCCTGGGTAGAACAGGAGCCTAACCTGTGGAAGCACAGTGACTACGGTGCACTGATCTCACTGTCAACAAACTCCCCTTACTTCCTATCACATTTCCTCACGCACAGCACCCTCCTGCCATCTCCGACTGGCGTGTGCTTGCAAACAAGGACACTGATGGCCTGAAAGCACCCTGAATGTACGTACAATGTACGCCTCCCTGCTGTGCGAGACTGACCCAGGCAGCGCCCACACTTCTTACTCAGGGCCTAAGGCTGCTTCTGAGGTGTTCGGAGTGGGTGAGCCACTCACCCTACCACACGTCCATTTATGAATGTGCTTCCTTAACTAGTTGGGAAGGAAAACTCTGGGAAATGACATGACTAACCTACCAACAAAGGATGCCCTAAGGGGAAGAGTTAGAAAGGAATCAAGCATCTGGGATGAGGCCTTTTTCTTCCCTTAGTGATGCTCTTGTCGGAGAGGGAATGAAGTTTGAAGATGAAGCAAATGTGTTATAAAAGCCATAAAGACCCACTGGTTGGTTTGCAGGAAGGATATCTGGGTGCTGGAGGTAGAAGGATCAGGAGTTCAATGCCAGCCGTAGCTACATAGTGAGATCGAGATTCTGTCTTAAAACAACCAAACCAAACCAACCAAACAACCTCTGACTCTAGATATTACTAGTTTCTGCTAAAGGGATCTGAACTCAACATGGCGCTCACATTTTCAGTTATGTTGATTATGAGCCTATAGCTCTCATCTACATCCAGGAAGAGTTTGTGTTCTCTAACAATAAGAGACAAAAAGAAATGTAGCTAGAAAACACATTTTTTAAAAAATTTTACAAAATTTTGTGTGGTATTGTGTATGGGTATTTTCGTGTGCACGTATGTGTGTGTAGTGTCCACAGAAGCCAGAATACCCAGGAACTGGTATTAAAGGAGCTCATGCATTACCATGTGGGTTCTGGGAATTGAACCTGGGTCGTCCGACAGAGCAGCCAGTGATATTAGTCACTGAGCCATCTCTCCAGCCCCCAAAGCATTTTTAAAAAAGTGATTAGTAACTCCAGTGTGAGGAATAGCTAATTATAAAGAATCCAGGAAGACACTGGACTCTTAAGTTTCACCTTTTCATTCCCTAGAAGGTGCAGAGAAGAGATACATCAGGGCTCACACAGCTCAGGAAAGGAAGTGGAAGCCCCGTTGCCTCTCCCTCACTGCCCTCGAATCTCTGTGGTGCTTATGTGCCATGTGTGAGGTTTTACACAGTATCCAATCCCAGTCCCTCATCTTTTCAGGTGTCCAGGTGGAGATCAGAAGTAGAAGGACACAGGTGTCAGACATGGGCTTTCTCTTCCCATGATGCTTTACGGCCAGTCTGATGTGTCGGCCTATTGTCTTATCCCACCATGGCTGGGGTCAGATGAAAAAACTCGCCTCCTGTTTCATCCTGTCCCTGCAACTGCAGTCCTTCTGGATAGACTCGGACTTAGGGGTAGATGTGAGACAGGGCCCTTCAGCAGGTCTCTGGCTCATCTTTGCCAACGACCTCTGTGTGTTCAGGTCCTTTGCAGGCTCCTTCCACCCCTCACACTCTGAACTATCTCTTCTAGGGAGGTCTGCACTGGGGCAGAAGTTTCTGCCTGAGATTCTGCCTGGAATAGGACTAATGTTGGCCATGGTATCAGGAAAGGGCTTAGCGACTGCCTGAGGCCAAGCAGGCTGCACAGGGCCGCTCTCTCCCAACGTCTCCGTCTCCGAGTGGTATGTCTGCGGAGCTGCTGGGCTGCCCTTTTGGTAGGGGGATGTGGTCCTTTCCATGGTAGCACTGAAGTAGAGTGTTGTGGTCTCCTGCTCTTCCTTCACCTTCAGGGGCTCACCTGTATCCTTCCCCTGAGCTGCAAGGTCAGACCTGGTCCCATCCTTTGGGCTGTGCTCCTCCTGGGTAGCTGGTCGCTTCTGGGTTGTTTCACTATCTTCGTGCTCGCTGCCAAAAGAGAAATAGCTTGAAGTTTCCAATGACTCCATCTCTGCTTTTGGAGCACCTGCGTATTCAGAGCCTCTCTCTAAGGTGGAAGGGTCATGAGGAGAGGATGGGAAGTCTTGCTGGGAAAACAGGGGCTTCCTCTGCAGATTACAGTGTTGACTCAACCCCAACACATGGGAACAGGAGCAGCCAGGCCTGTCACCTCCAAGGGCTGCGTTGATCTTAGATACACTTCCTGTCTTGAGAGCAAGTTTCACCAACAGCCAGTGGTGGTGGCTGAAGAAAGAGTACTCCCCGGATCTCTGGTCCCCCAGCCCTACCTCTGCAGGGCTCTGGTCTGGGCTGGGGGCCTTATCTAGACTTGTTAGCTCATAGCTTTCCTCTTGGCACCAGCTTGAGCTCTCTGGCCTCTCCCCTGCTGAAACCATGGCCCCGGGAGGAGGCTCTGATTCAGCTATGTCAGTCTCTGTGGGGCCACAGCATTTCCTCAGGACGCTCCTCTGGATGTCTGCAGATTTTGGATGTAGCAGGCCATAATAAATAACCAGTGAGATACTGCCTAGAAAAGATGACAGTGACAACAAAGATGAGAGCACGACACGATATTCTGGGACACTCCATATCCCCCGTTAGTGACAGTCCCAGTGGCCATTTTAAATGGAGCAGTATAATTCGGACCTAAAGTAAGACTCTCTGTGGAGTCTCAGAACTGGACATTGTTAAGGTGGAATTTTAAGTAGACTCCAGCAACTAACAGCTACAAGTGTCTCTGAACCTAAAATAAATGTATAACATGGCTTCACTCCTGTTGAGTCTCAGCCTTCTTCCTAGAGGGCATTTGCCACTGTCCACTTAAGCTATGTGTGAATATGTGCATTCACGTGAGCACCAGAAATCTCTCAACTTTGAGAATCCCACCACCGGCTCAGTGGGGAAGGATGCCAAAGCCGGGGGAGGCAGGAGGTAAGAAAGAGGCCTCAAAAACAAGAGCCCGAAGCAGAGGTCAGTCGTGCTCCCCGAAGCCCCTGTCAAGGCATTTTCCACGAACAACAACACTTCCTCTGTGCACAAACATCTTAATCACGTTGTTGTCAGTTTCATTTATGTCGATCAGAAGTGTTGACTGCTGCAATAATCTGTTTAGCAGAGCATTCCAGTAAGCCACCCACGTTGTTTCCAGTTTCCTGTCGCACTGGAGAAAGTGCCTGGGTTAAGGGTGCTCCTATAGATGCAGGAGGCTGGAGCTAAGTGTGAGGAGGAGGCTAACGGTAGGCGCCAGGAGATGGCAGCGTGACAGACCTAGGAGGAGCCCCAAAGGACAACGCCCTCGGACTCTCGATGTCTCTGGGGACAAGGGCAGGCCCAGGGCACTGGTTTGTGGTAGGACTGGACGTGGGGACAAGAACCAGCATTCCTGTGTGCGATCCTGTTGCTCCCGCGTTGGACACGGTTCTCACGCTAGTTTCTATGAATGCCTCGGATTCTCACCAAGCCCAAGCAGGGGTATGCTGTTAACATGTCTTTTGCAGCAAGGCCAGGAAAGACCTGCAAGTCATCTCCGACCACAGCTGACTTTCTGAGGGACCCTGCCACCTGCTGGACTCTGTAGCTCCAGGCTGGTGCACAGAAGGCAGTAAATATATAACATCCAGGGAAGGAAGGAATTGGGGAACCTAGATCTGGGCAGGAACTGTCTCAACCTACGTTCTTTAAACTATAATTCCTTAAAAAATAATTTATTCAACTTTTTTTATCTTTTGTGCATCGATGTGAGGATACCAGATACCCTAGAACTGGTACTATAGACAGTTGTGAGCTGCCATGTGGGTGCTGGGAATCGAACCCAGGGCCTCTGGAGGAGCAACCAGTGCTCTTTACCACTGAGCCGTCTCTCTAGATCCCAAACTATATCTGTGTACCATATTTCTGCCTGATGTCCCAAAGAGGCCAAAAGACGCCATCAGATTCCCTGAAACTGGAATTACTGACAGTTTTAAGCCACTACATGGATGCTGGGAACCAGACCCAGATACCCTGCATGAGTAGCCAGTGTTCTTAACCACTGAGCCATCGCTCCAGACTCTATAATTTTTATTTTTAAAAATGACTTGTTTACAGCTGGCAGTAGTGGCACATGCCTTTAATCCCAGCACTAGGGAGGCAGAGGCAGGCGGATCTCTGTGAATTCCAGGCCAGCCTGGTCTACAGAGTGAGTTCCAGGACAGCCAGACTTACAACAGAGAAACCCTGTCTCAAAAAAAAAAAATTACTTGTTTTCTTGAGACAACGCCTTGATACACAGTCCAGGTTGGCCTCAAACTTTCGTCAACCCCCCCCGCCTAGGCTAAGTGTTAGGAGCACAGGCGTGAACCATCATGCCCGGCTTACGTATTTCACTAATTCAGTTATTGTAGTATTGGGCACTGAGCCCGGGGCTTCTTGAATACTAGACAGGTATTCTACCCATGAAACAGGATTTTCCTACTTAGCCCAGGCTGGCTTCAAACTCACTTTGTAGGCCAGGCTGGGCTGGAACTCATCAACGCTCTTGTCTCAGGCTCCCAAGCACTGAATATATAAAAGTCACCGTGTCTGGCAATAACATAATATTATGTGATTTTAAACACATATCAAACATAACTTTCCAAAATGCCCGAGTTTAATGACTGAGTCACAGTTTTGTTTTCTTCCTCTCGCTCTTTTGGCACACTCTTCCTTTCCTGTTGGGGATTCCCAGGGGCCAAAGGAGAGCCAGAGAGGTGTCGGGCTCCACCTGCTGTCGGACGAAGGAACAGCACGACACTCCCCAGCCCTTTCCGAGAGATAGGGGACAGTTTTACTTCCTACCTACCCTGCTCACGGGGAGAAGTTATACGTCCTGTGATCTAGAAAACCCCAAAGGAACGGTAAAGTCTCTCAGCTGCGAAGGCTTTCACATCCTATCCCAAGGGAGCCCTTCTCCATTGGAAGACCACTGGGCACAGGCCAGAAGTACCTAGGCTGACTCGTAGGTGGCAGAGTAGCTTTCTCGTGCACACGGCTCTCGACTGGGCATCCACACGTACACATGCAGTGTAGAAGTCAGCGCCCTGCTACTCAACTTAGGGGCAGCAATTTGGGCTAATGTGGCTGCTCCTAGCTTTGTTTGAGGTTCTCGGCGTCAGCCCAGGTAGATGAAGCTAAGCTCAGAGTCTCAGGCCAAGGATGACTGCCTCTGAACCCACGGCCTGAGGCTAGGTCCCTCCTCGCTGCTCCCAAGCTGTTCTTTATCCTTCCAGCTCGTTTAGGAAAGTGAGAGTTGTGGCTGAGGAGACGGCTCAGTGGATCCAGCACTTGCTGAGGAAGTGTGAATACTTGGGAACCTACACAAGAGCCAGGCAGGGGCGGTGGCTGTCTGTAAGCCCAGCACTCCGGAGCAGAAACAGGGGATGTCCTGGAGAGCTAGACTATCAGGAATTCATGAGCTCTAGGATCAGTTAGAGACCATGACTTAATAAGTAAAGTAAAAGTGGCTAAGGAAGACATCTGACATCAATTCAGGCACAGACACCTGCACGTCCACCCGCAACTCTACACGTGCGAACATGCACATATCCATGCATCTGTCCCACACATGCATGCACATGAAATAAATAAAAAGAATATAATTAAATAAAATGCAAATACAAGTGGGGGATGCTTGGATAAGAAGGCTCAGAAGGTCTTACCAATCAGAAATCCAGACAAGACTCCGATCATAGTCCATAGACTGGTCCACGGTGGCCCCTGCAGAAAGTCAGTGGCCAACAGTAAGAGGATGGAGTTCTCCAGCAGCATGACCTGTGGGGTCAAGAGAGAGTCACCACACCACCTGTTGGGGACACACAGCTCAATTCCTGCTACCTACAGCTCTTCTCTGCTGCCCTCAGTACCTGCCAGGGTTCACAAACCAAGGAACCTCCTCCAAGCAGGACCAAGGCCCCGATGGGAACATTTCTATAAAAGGAGGTTGTGGATGTTGTTCACGAAAACATCTATAGAATCACAGACACAGACTGCAAGAACGAGAGACCTTTGGTGTAAGTGAGTCTACCCATCCCACACAGAGACAGCGGATGGATGCCAGGCCACATGGCCAGCATGAGAAGGTAGCCCCTTGAGGGTCCTGCCTGAGAAAGCTCAAAGCTGCAGGGAGGAGTCGCTGCTGGTTATAGGCAAACCACGATGAGATGTATAACTAGGGCTCTCACTGCCCTTGCAGCAGACGTACCAGAAAGCTGCAGCCCTGGATTCACCCTCTGCCTTTCCAGGTATGAATCTCCCACCCTAACTGCTGCCCTCTCGAGGACTTGAGACCATCTCTTTGGAATCCAAACATTCAAGGAGGTCACCAACCAGCCTGTGAGCACCTTGTTCTCTAGCCCCTGTCTCCTGCCATGGAGACATGGCATGGGACAGTCGTTAACTAAGTCCCTTATTTTTACACATTTCCGTTTCCCTGACTCAACTCAAACCCCTCCACCTCCGCCCGAGATGCTCCGGCTCCTTCTCTTACCTCTCTGAAGCCAGCTCCATTGTCACCTTTGCAAGCCCCCTCCCCCCACTGCTACCAAGCCTTTGTCTTCTCCCGGTCCTCCTTGGGTTTCTCTGGGACTCTGGTAATATCGCTTCCCTGACAACAGTGGCTGCATCTTGCTTCGTGTATCTATAGCTACAAGGACTCGCTTTCTGACATGGGAGCCTTGAGTTCACGTCTAACGTGTGTGAGGCTGTGTGCATGCACCCTCATGGGTGAAGCCATGCTTTCTGGATCTGGTCCACCTCTGAAAAAGGAGAAGGTGGACCAGCACTGCTGCCTGGCGTTGTGTCTAAAACAAGAATTCCCAGGTCTTACTGAGGAAGGGCCTGGGAATCTCCACTTTGGAAAAGTCCCCAAGTACATCTGCCAACGAGGTCTATTGAGTAATGGCTGCACCTGACGCTCCTGCTGAGATGGCAATGGCTATTTTTAAAGTGTGCTAAGTGTGCGGTCACTGTTTCCTATTTCTCTTTACACTAGGGTATTCCTGTGTGTGTGTTGCATGCATGGTGCGCACGCGCGCGCGCGCGCGCGCGCGCGCGCACACACACACACACACACACACACACACACATACACACACACACTTTGCAGGCATGTGAAAGGCAGAAGGAGAGGCCTAGTGTTTTCCACTGTCTCTCTACCTCTCTGCCTGAGACAGAGTCTCTCACAAAATCAGAAGCTCGATATTTTGGCAAGGCAGGCTAGTAACATCTGGGGATCGGCCTGTGTCTTCCCGCCTGTGCTGTGGTCCCGGGCATTTGGTTGCTGGGGATTTGAACTCAGGTCTTCATGCATGCTTAGTAAGCACTCTTACCCACTGAACTGATTCCCCAGCCCCTGCTGTTCCTTCTTTCACAGATACACAGGCAACACACATGGATATGTGCACCTCACCACCTAACGTGCTATAGGTGATATAAAAGTCAGGCTTGAAGAAAACCACCATGGTCACTTGCCAAGTAGAAGCTGGCCATCCTGCTTCTGGAAGGGCTGTCCCAGAAGTTGATGTAGCAGAGGATATACACGGCCCCCACCAGCAGGTTGAACAGCCTCCACTGGCAGGTGTTCTCTACGATGTCGCTCTGCTGGGCTACCAGCCAGAAGGTCATCACCAGCCAGTGAGCACCTGGAGAGAGTAAGGGGTGGAAGTCGGTGTTCAGCGAGGAGGTGGGAAGGGAATGAGGTTGAACTTGAACACCCTAGAAGTGACCCCCAAACCCAGAAGAGAACTGAGGAGTACAGACAAGCTACTAATTCTATCACTATACATGTTTTCTCTCTCTGAACCTCATGTGGGCATTTGACCTGGTCTGGGGCCGAGAAAGCAGACTGGCTTCAGTGACACGCATCAGGCCTTACATGTGGATACCCACTGCTTCCAGAAAGCGTTTAAAGAGGCAATTATAAAACTCTCTACTCTTTTTACACTGTAGCTCTACAAACCCCAACCCTCCACACCCAAAGAGAACCCCATGTGGACCAGCTACAAGTTTTATTCTTATATTTTAAGATGAATAGCCTCATTCTGGAGCACAAACTGAATTTTAAAATGACAAATAAAATGTAGTTAATTTCTCTGTAAGAACACAGCTTTTTTTTTTTCCCTTCTCCAAAAAAATGTTCTTTTCTGCCAATAACTGTATTAAATGTTTGCTCTGGGTACATGGGCCAGCTATTTCTCAATGTTCTCGGTTCTCTTAAAACAAGAGTACACTGTTCCTTCTGGCAGAGTGTATTCACTGATGACCAGAGGACACTGCTGTCCCTGGCAAGAGCACACAGGTCCCATTCAGGAGTCTGGAGGGCCAGACAGACTCTTGGTCATCACATTCATATCTGTGCTGCTGGCTGAGAGAAGGCTGGGTTCAGTGGAGCCTTTCTGTTTGAAACAAAGGCAGTGTCCAACAACCCAAGGAAATGGGGTGCTTATGGAGGCTCTAAGCATCATCACATATATACTGCACAGATTTGTGCAGGATCAGGTGGAACCTGGACCTTCCTCCTGTGTGGACAGGGCAGTGGGATCCACACATCCCTCCTGTGTGAGCAACAGCTTTTCTACAGGAAAGAGTTCACCTGTGATCTAGAACAACCTTCTGGGGTCTGTGGTTTCCAACTTTAGATGGAACTTTTGAGTATGAGATATCTATAGTGGTGTACCCAAAGAGCCAGCACGGACCACCACCCCTTGCACTGGACACACTCTCTTGGGACTAGGATCTGGACCTCTGTGTTCATGGGTCTGGCTGCGGAGGACTCTTCTGACTGGTAGTGCACAGCAGAAGCAGTGTTGCAGGTGTCCTAGGTTTAGGAGGACTGGAAGTTTCTACTTCCTCTCTCTTGGAAACGTCAGCACCAAGGGTGAGTCCAGATGACTCTGCTGAAGACAAAGGCTATATCTGTGCACCCAGCCTGCTGAGGTCTCCTGGGAACACAGAGGCCTGCTTTTCTACCGTGATCATAAGAACCTCTGCTGAATCCAGCCAGCCACAGACCTGGGACTGAGGATCACGAGCAGTTACTGTTAAGACTTTACAAATAGAAAAGAAGCTCCACTTACCTCCAACCACCAAAACCCAAACACGGTAAACTCTACAGAACAGAACCAGGCTCAGCACACGGGCTCCCAGCATGCCCATTCTCCAGAGCTGCTGGCACAAGACAGTGGCCCATAGTGTGGTACGGTGGCCTGGCTTCATGGCGCCCAGGAAACGGTTGTATGCCACAAGGGCCCAGGACAGTGAAGACCAGGAAAGTAGAGCGCTGACCCCTGGAGGATTGAACAGACACAGAGCTCCCTGCAGGCTCCAGCACACATGTGTAGATGCACCTTTCTATCCCTTCCTGAGAACATCCGACTTCTTATCAAAAACTGGCCTGATAGTGATGTACTACCGACCAAGCCCCATGGTGGCGGGTAACCTAACAGACACACCTTTGCATGGAAATGAGGGAGGGGCCAGGAAATGCCTCCATGGCCCCATGCCCTATATGTTCTTCCTCTCAGTGCCTTTTAGAAATGTCCCAGCCCATGGGCTTCTAAGGCCTCTGGTCTAAACGCCAATGAAAGGGATGTTGGTCCCACAGGATCCTAGACATGGTTCATTACAAGGATTTGTTCCACTCACATGGAGTTTTGGTGGAGGAAAGGAAGAATACACAACCACGACTAAGCATTCAGAGCTTCTGTTTGGATACTTAAATAGAGGGAAGAGGAGAGGAAGGTATGCAGGGGAGAGGAAGGGAGAGGAGAGAGACAGAAGGGGAGGAGGAAAAGGAAGAAGGAGAGGAGGAAAGGAAGGAGGGGGAGATAAGGAGATGCTCTGGTCCTGGCTGGAATGGGAGCTGGGAACACATCTGCAGGAGACTGAGCTGTGCTTCCTTCGGGGTTTTCAGGGGTCAGCTCTGCTGCAAAGGGAGTCCACCCAGGAGACACGGACGTGTGGACTCCCTGAGAGGCAGACTTCCCAAAGTGGTTTTCAAGGTACTCTCCACTCTGCACAATTTTTTGCCTTATGGATCGGCTTTAGATACTTAAACCCCAAGAAATCAGCAATCTGTGAACTCACGACCTGGAGTAAAGCCAGTGGCACCATCATTTGGGCTAGTGAGCATGGGGTTTTTAAGTCTCCTAAACAGGAGAAATCTTAGAAGGGATGCAAGGTCAGACACAGGTTCCTGTCACTTGGAAGCAGCTGGTGTGAGTCCATGGTGAAAGGTACCCACCTGGAACCATGTCTGTGAAGTCGGAGGCTAGGAACACATATGTCTGAAGCAGCAGGTGGGGCCCCGCCTGGAGCAGGGCCTCCAGGAGCCGGAGGGCTGATAGATCAGCCTCCTGCAGGTGAAGCTGTCCCCAGCAAGGAGCCTCCCTTTCCTTCCACAGAGCAGCTGCCAAGGAGTCCCAGTGCCTACAGAGAGCAAAAACACCGTGACCTGGACCACAGAGCCGAGATGTGCAGGCTTCCACAGACACCGAACTTTCACTTGGGGATATGAGGCATTCTCAAGAGTGTCCTCAGAACCTCCTGATGCCTCCTGGGGCCACTGTCAGGCTGTTGCTAAGCTCCCAGTCCAAGCTGCATATTTCAGTTCAGACTTTCACTCAGCAGGGTGCCACCGGAGGCCACTATCCCCAAGGCTAGAAGGACTGGGGAAGGGTAGGCTGAAGTTACTCCAGGGCCAAGGAATCTAGGCTGAACCTGGTGAGTCTTGCAGGGAATCTTGACCAATGTCCTCAGTTCAGATCTTCCAGGAAGGGGAATGAACCCCTTCAATAGAGATCTGCTCCAAGGCACTGTGGGTAATCATCGCTTTAGAGCACAGAGATGAGGAAGAACTCATTTACCCCCATGGATTCTCAGTGCCCTGGGACTGGAGCACTCTAAGAGCAGCTGGGGGAGATGGGCCGTGGTCCTCACTGGAGGCTGGCAAGAAACCCAGGGAGTGGGGCAGGATGGGCAGCTAGGGGTTGATGTGATCCTATTTAAGTACACCGGAGCTCTGTTTCAGCCCACGCAAGTTGGCTTTTGCTCTGGAAAGCAAGTATGTATGCTGTTTGAGAAATGGGATAACTGTGTACATTTGTAAGTGTGTTACTGTATAAGTGTACACATGTGGAAATATATGTGCACACACACGTATGTGCAGTGAAACAAGCATACATACATATGCCTGTGTACAGCATGTGCAAATATCCAGTGCATATGTGCACATATGCAAACGTATATGACCACATGTCTGTGCACATGCATGCAAGCACACATATACAATGTACAGCACATGTGCATATGTCTACACATGTATTGCACACATATGTATGTTGTGTGTATGTGTAGGTGTGTGTGTGCGCAGAAGGCATGAATATCTGGAAGAAAGTAGATATAGTTCTCAAGCAGTTAATGCTGGAGGCTTGGGTTAGACAGTAGTGTTGGGAATAGAAGCAAAGGAGTGAACTCAGGGAATGTTGGAGTATGCAGAGCCGGACTTGGCTGATTGGGGTGGAGTGGGTCTTATAGATGGCTCTGAGATCTCAAGCTTAAACTCTTGGAAGTGGTGATACTAACATGCAACGGAAAGAAGCCTCTTAGCAGGTGCTTGATTGGCAGAGGAGAAAATAAATTTCGTTTTCAGAAATGAGGAGTGTGAGGACAAGTAGAGCCCTCTCTCACACCTTGCAAGGATCTAGTGGTAAATTGGGACTTACAGTCAGAGGCAACTGGCATGGTCAAGCAGACAAAAAATGGTGAGGGGAGGTGGTACGTAGACATTGGGGACCCAGGGCAGAACCTCAGCAGCTAGTCACACTGCAGAAAGAGAAGTCACCAAAGAGCGGTTGATGGTAAGGATGGTTGCTAAACAAGGGTGAAAGACATGGAGAGTTCTCAAAGTCAAGTGCAGACATAAGGCAGAGGCTGCGGGGTTGTGGGAAGAACAGCTGGAAAGCGAGGACCAGAGTCTGTAGGACTGGGCTGAGCAGGGCCACAGGGCCACACGAGCTTAGGCAGGACTGCATGAACTTCCTATCAGCAATCAAAACTTAGAAAGAAGCTAGGTCATGCCCTTGCTCAGTGTTCCTTCAAACTCACAGTACGCACTTGGTTCTGATACTCCCATCTTGTGAAAATAGGCTAGGAAGTAGCATGGGCCACCCTTGGTAAGGTTTTACCCTCACCTACCAACACCCTCCTTGGGTCTACGCTCTGTAGCAAGGAAGCAGAGTGCCACTGCCTGCTGTGTAGATGGCAGTTCCCAGTGGCTCCATCTGGGAGTTAAACCTCCTTGCTCTGCCCAAGTTCAGAAACAGCGGCTCTTGACCTAGAGCCAGGCACACCTTGACGGTTGCCTAGGAAAGTCACTAAAACAGTTAAGATCCCAAAGATGACAAGCTGGACTGATCTTTAGCCAGCATTCCCACATCCAGGCCTGGGGTTGGGGGTTGTCCCTGAAATGGCTTAATTCCTGGTGATGAGGGCCCAGGGAAGATGTTTAGGACAAACAAGTTTCCGTTTCATCATCTGACTCCTGGAGGGAACTGATTTCTTAGTCTTTGAGGCTATCACTTCAGACACAAACTTAATGTTAAGAAAAAAAAAATGCACCGAAAATACACATCACAGTTCTCCATTCCATCCCAGATCATCTCTCCAGGTGATGGGGTAGTTTCCTCTTCCTGCCGGCTCTCGAGTTCCCCTAAAGATTTCTTGGTTCACTCCCCACCCCTTTTTGGTGCTAGGGACTGAATTTAGGATTTTGTGCTTGTTGGGTCAGTGTCTACCATTGAGCCACACCCTCATCTCCTTCCACATGAATTTTTATTGGGCTTTGAGTATAGAAGGGATAAGAAAGATTAAAGATGTTCTTTAGAGATGTGAGTTTCAGTTGTGCAAAGGACAGACACACACACACATGCATACATACATAATACACACACTAAATGTTTAAATCAAGGAAGAAATATGTATCAGATGAGTATCTTGCCTGTAGGTGGGACAGAGTCCTCATTAGAGAAGGCCAAGGTGGTCAGTGAGAACTTTCTGGAGAGAAGAACAGGAAAGCTGTGAATTCGAAGCTGAGTCAGAGAGAGGTCAGCGGGGTGGTTAGAGGCTTTGGATGGGGTCCATGTCTGGAAACAGTGAAGCAGCAGGGTGGCTTTGCAAGGGTGTGGTCAGGCAGATAGACGGATGAATTCAGACTAGTGGGCAGCTGCTGGGGATCCCTGGGGAGTTGGAGCAAGATGGGGGCAATGAGAGCTTGTTCACAAGGTCCTGGAAAGGACCCAGACCTTGGTTCTGGATGCTGTGCTTCAGAGCCCCACCTCCCTCCTAACTGTTCCTGGCATCGTCCCTCTATGGCCTCATCCAATCCTTTGCCCCAGGGCCATCTCTTTGCCCTGATAGTACAATCGCTTTCAGCTGCTCCCAAGTTAGTCTCAGACACCGTACTTAATTAGGTGTGTCAGGGCACACACAAGCTACTCCAAGTGAGCCACGCTGCTGATGGCCCAAGATTCCCGGTTGCACTAAAAACAACATACACTATAAGCTGAAGCCTGGAAGTGTAATCACCTAACCTGACAGGTCTTTGGAATTAAGTTTCTCAGCTCTTTTTTTAAAATGTTTTTTTTTTTAAATCTATCTATCTATCTATCTATCTATCTATCTATCTATCTATCTATCTACTTATCTATTGTGAGTGCTCTGTCTTCGTGTATATCTGCACGCCAGAAGAGGGCATCAGGCCCATCAGATGGTTGTGAGCCACTATGTGGTTGTTGGGAGTTGAACTTAGGACCTCTGGAAGTGCAGCCAGTGCTCTTAACCACTGAGCCATCTCTCCAGTGTTAGTTTCTGGGCTCTTAACAAGTTGGTTTTTTTTTTTTTTTTTTTTTTTTTTTTTTTTTTTTTTTAAGTCAGACACTTCCCCTACAACTGGAATAGTCTATCCTGAGCTCACAGCTCAGAGAATAAATTCTTCTGTCCATGTTCCCGGTTTTGGTGATGTTCGAGCCAAGACAGTCAATAGCACAAGATCCAAGTACAGCTGAGCTTCGTATGTTTATTTAGTGTGTGCACACATACGTGCAATGGCACACGTGTAGCAGTCAGAGGACAACTTCTGGGAGTTGGCTGTCTCTTTCCTCCACTTGTGTCCCAGGGATTGAACTCAGTTGGTCGGGCTTGGTGTCAAGTGTCTACCTACGTGTAGACACTGAATTTGCTCTTCTTTGTGTCAAGCTGGTCTTATGTACTTCAATATTAAAGTTTGTCTCACCTTTGTGTTCACTAAAGAAAAATTGCTATGCCAGGTACATGCCGAGGAGGAGAGTTTTTAGGTAGTCTCCCATCCTCTATGGCTGACTTTCAAATAGATGTACACTAAGAAAAGGTGTAAAAGACACAAGTACATACAGCGTTAGAGTGGAAACAAGATGTTCAGGAGGGAAAAATGACTGCCACTGTGTAAAATGAGTTGTAACTAATGTCAGCTTCTCCTGCACAGTAGATTTAACATTATAGTCTGTGTTGTTTGGAATTAAAACCAGAATCCATTTATGTCTTCAGCCCTTGCATTTTTCATAAGCAGTTTTCCCTAAAGGGGTTTGCATTTTATTGATTTTTCTGTTGTTAGTTCATTCCTCTACATTTCATTACAGAGTCAGTTAATGGACTTCATTTTATAAAGTTTGAGACTATGCACAACACAACTGTTCTGGCTCCCCCTACAGGTGCTTTTGCCACACTGCAATGAAAACCAAACCA
The DNA here is from genome assembly GCA_026225945.1 of Cricetomys ansorgei. Classification (NCBI taxonomy): domain Eukaryota; kingdom Metazoa; phylum Chordata; class Mammalia; order Rodentia; family Nesomyidae; genus Cricetomys; species Cricetomys ansorgei. The sequence continues at coordinate 8,443,283 of JAMJFZ010003960.1, forward strand.
AACCAAACCTCATCTGCATGGCTTATCTCCTGGTTTTGTGTGTGAGACCCAGTTTCACTTAGAAAGAGATTCAGTACTTTTGACTTTCACCGTAGGCAGGTTCATCTGCAATCTCTGAAATGCTGTGGAGGGGACATCTGTTATGCTCTCAGCCAGGAAACTGAGAACCAAGTCTGTGGTCCAGTTCTAAAACCTGCACTTCCAACTTTATCTGCGGATGTATATCCTGACCTCTCCCCAGAGATCCTTATTTGCTTTTCCTTAACTTTCTCTTCTTTTAAAAATTTACATTAATTTTTAAAATGCAGAATTATTTTATGTGTGTGTGTGTGTGTGTGTGTGTATGTACACCTATGGAGGCCAAAAGATGACATCAGACCCCCCGGAGCTGGAGTTACAGGTAGTCGTGAGCCACCTGATGAGGGTTCTGGGAATTTAAGAGTAGCCTATGCTCTCTACCCCTGAATCATTCTCCAGTTCTTATACATTCTTCTTCTTATTAGACAGGGTCTCACTATGGAACCCTGGCTGGCCTAGAACTTACCGTGTATACCAGGCTGGCCTCGAACTCACAGAGATCCTCCTGCCTTTTCATCCTAAAGCTCGTGTCATCAGGCTTTATGCATCAGTTTTTAATCACCTGAACGTCTTTTCTAAATTAGCTATACATGGCTTTTCATTTTTCCCAACTTTCGATATGCACTCGTCTTTTCATTTACCCATATTAATTTTTAACTGTGCACCAGAAACCATGCTATCTTTTAGGGGAGATGTCCAGAGCCCAGGGGAGTTCACTGTCAAATACCATGAATCTGGACCAGCCTCCAGTCTCTGGCATCACTTCTCTGGAGGTTTACAGGGGTCTTCAGAGTCTCTACAGAGTCCCAGAAGGCAGATTCACCAGAGAGTAAATAAGGATGTTCCTTGCTAAAGACTATTCTGAATTCTGTTTTTGAGCTATCAAATGCTTGTTTACGTTGAAGTGACTTCACTAGTTTGATAATCCATTGTCTCTGCGGTCTCCCGAGGTACAGCTAACTACCTGACTTAGTGAGCCTTCCGGCTGGGAAAAAGAGGGAGGAGAGATAGTGTGTGCTCCTCGAAGGCTGCAGTCCCGAGTTCTACCAGACGACCCTCTCCCCCTGGTAGTGACAGCCTTGGGGTTTCAGGAGAGCACAGAGCTCAGACAGGAAGGTCCAGCTTGGGAGAAACTGCTGTGACACAAGTGTGTTCTTGACATACTTGTCTCCATGATAAGGGTCTCCTGGAGGAGAACATGAAGGGGGCAGTCACTCGATACCTTCTAGTACCTTCTACCCTGACCTGAGGACAACCTGGGTGGAGACAGAAGGCACAAGCTCCCAGGACAGAGAGCAGCACGTGGCAATGGCTCCTTGGATGCCCTTCAAACCTTTGTCACCTGTGATTTAATAAGCACTTGAGCTTCAGGCTTCATCTGTCTGGTTTCTTATTTCTTCCCCCTTTATAAAAGTCTCCTCAACTCTACAGGTTATGAGGCGGCTGGGAGCGGAAAGGTGTTGTCTGTAAATGCACAGTTTCCTATCTCCAGGTGGAGATAACACATCACCTTTGGAGACACCTGTGGGCACAGGGAATCCACCTGCACCAGGTCCATACCTGGCAGTCTTTTATATAAAGAAAAGACAACCAAACAAAAACCCTGGCCCTGGCTCCCAGGTCACTTCCTCCTGCCACAAAAACGTAAAGCAAGTGCCATCACATGGGCTTTGCTGTCCAGTTGTGGTTAATTAAGTCCGTGCCACCTTCGTGGACTAAAGTAGTAGGTGGTGGAGGGCACACTTTAAGCAAACAGATTTACGTGGCTCCAGAGGCTGACCAAGGGGTTGAGACAGCAGTGATGTAGGATCTGGCTAAAGACAACAGCAAACATTTGAAGGGTCACTGGTGCAGCTGGGAGGAGCCCCTGACGATAGAGATGCTTTAGGATGCCAAGCAGGGGTGTGGCCCCGAGCTTCCATGGCTTTATGGTCAGTATGTGTAAGGACAGGGGAATTCTCCCGCTGCACTCGGAAGGGGAGGGCTGTTCTTACCGCTTCCAGACACCAAGCTGCAGAAGATGCAGCACCGCCAGCCACCAGTGACCCTGGTGTCCATCTGCTTGGAACCACAGATAGCTCAGGGCCTGGACCAAGAAGCCGGGCAGGAGGACAGAAAGGGCCAGCCACCCCCAGAAGAGACGACCTGTGACGAAGTAGTAAACAATGGTGCAGAGGCCTGGGGTAGGAGACAAGGTAAGGGGTGTTGAAAGGACAGTTAGGTTACTGCTTTACAAATGCTTTTGTTTTCCGCATTACAGAGCTCTGACACCCTGACAGCCTTTCTGGTGGGGGAGAGACCACCTCTCCTGTGGCCAACCTAGAGCTCGTGGCTTAGACCCAAGCACCCCGGGAGACTGTACCTTTTTCTGCCTTAATCAGTCCAGGGTCAAGTGACTAGGGACTACCCTATAGCCCAAAGCCCACAGAGACCATGTCCTCCAAATCTGTCCTCCCTGCTTGGCCTGTCTTGTCTGAGGAAGCCCCAACAGAGGTTCTGGATCCTGATTGAATGTGCATTCCCACACGGCCCTGCCTCTCATCCCCAGGACCTGTGAGCTTTCCTGAGCCTGTCTTGTCCTGTCTCCTTGTCCACCAGACCATTTAATTAAAAACAAAACAAAACAAAACAACAACAACAAAAAACCCCAGGTCCCAAACCAACCTAATGAACACAGCATCCTTATTATTAGCAAGGAGCCAGTAGGGCCTGCTAGCAATGACGGCAGGCACCAAAGTGGCGGTGTATGCGTGGGGTCGACTGTGGGGTACACAGGACTTATGCCAAGTACCTGGTGGCTAGTATGCATTCAAAGAGGTGAAGCTTGCCCTAAGGAAACCCAGTGATGTGGGGGTCCAACAACAGGGGGTGATCTCATTCTCACCACAGCTGCTGCCTACTAGGGCTGTCTGTGCTGGACTTCACAGCTCATTCGGTGTGAAGCTGGCTTTGTTCTTTCTTTTGTTTTGTGATACTAAGGATTGAACCCGGGGCTGTGCCTCTGCCAGGTTAAGATAAGGCCTCTACCAGTGAGCTTCCCTCTTTTACTTTTTATTTTGAGAGAATGTTCTGCTAAGTTGCCCAGGCTAGCGTTGACCTCTTTCTGTAGCCTCATTGGGATTAGCACTAGCGTCCACCCACCCTCCCCAATGGCTTGGATTATAGGCCTGTGCCAATGGGCCAGGCTCCATCTAAAGGGGACTTCCTGTCCGTGTAACCTTGGGTATCAGCAAGATGCTGGTACCACACACAGGTTGCTGAGGGTTGTGTGTGGTGACAGTGGACAGCACTCAGCGATCCTTTCACTCTCCTAATGGCCCTGATTTCCAGGTATTAACTAGGAATGTGGATCTGTAGGGACAAACTCCACTGCTCCCAGGCACAGCTGGCAGCCATGGGCAGAGGGACTCTCTCCTCAGGCCCAGGTTCTGTTCAGCGCCCTGACTCTCTGAACATCCTGCTAAAGGTTCAACTCTTCCCTGCCTAGGCGTCTAGGGCAGAAGTGCGCATAGTGGCCTCTCCAGGGTCCGGGCCAGCGAGCACCGTTTGGAATTCTGAGCGGGTGTCCAGGGGCAGGAATATGCAGGGGCTGCGGTGCAAATTCGAGGTAAATTTCAGATACAGCATGTCCAAGGGGGGGGAGGGGGAAAGAGGACGCAGAACATTGGAGGGTCTGGACGGTGGAGTCACGAATCGGAGAGTGGCGGAAGTGGGCGGAGGCACTCTACTCCAGCACCGAAAGGGTTACAAGTTCAAACGTGAAAGGCGCGAAAAGTATGGCCATCTTGCTTCACCTTCGCAGCCCACAGGACCCGCGTCCCCAGCGTTCTATCGTGTCCCAAACCCCGAAGCGGGATCCGTGCCCTTTGGGGGGTTCCCCCCGCCCCACCTCCCAGCCCTCAGCTCCCGAGCGGCCACCCCAGCCAGGAGCCTGGTGTTCAGGGAGCCGGGGCACCTCACCAAGCGCTGGCGTCCCACGCCTCCTCGTGCAGCTCTTTGCAGAGCGGGTTGGAGTAGGAATTCATGACCTGGGTTTGGGGCGTGGGGAGGATCCATACATGCATGGAGGGGTGTCTGCCTGGGTAGAGGGAATCATGCATCGGGGAGGGGAATCACACCGGGAGTGCTCTGCAGGCCGGAGTACAGGGTGTGGGGGAGCTACTGTGCGTGCAGGGCGGCGGTGGCGGGGGAGTCGGAGGGGTGAGCACTCGGGGGCTGTGCCGCACTCACACGCGCTTTGCTCCGCCGCCTGGAGCAGGGCAGAGAGCCCCAGGAGCCCCGCTCGCATCTTCTGCTCCGCCGCCGCCTGCGCCCGCCCCTTCCCCTGCCCGCCACCGAGTGGGGGAAGCTTCCGGCCCGGGACCCCAAGACCAGAGGCTTTTCGCCAAGCTGATGCCAAGTTGCTAGCAGGGTCGGGGCGGACGTGGCGGGGGAGCGGGGTGGGGGCTCTGACAGGTTCTTAGGGGGCAGTCTTGCTTGACCTGCGTCTCTAGGCCAGTGCCAGATTTGGATGCTGTCCCAACCTCCTAACGGCTGGAAGGCACCGCGGGTTTGTTGTGAGGTGCAATGGGTTAGTCACTGGGTGATCACAGCGGTCAGTCAGCTGGTAGGCTCAAAGCAAAGTCCAGTTCACCATTAGTCAAAGTGGTGTGTGCGTGTGTGTGTGTGTGTGTGTGTGTGTGTGTGTATGGGGGGGGAATGGGAGGAGTGGGATTTGCATAGTTGATTGGGTCTTTTGAAATCATTCAGTTATGTGGCTAGAAAAGTGGCACCTCCACGCTTAACAGTCGCCATGTCTACGGACCTTCCCCAGGTATCCTTGAGGATTAGTCCAGAGCCCTCAAAGCCAGAAGGAAACCTGCCCAGGGAAAGTCTGGGAGATGGGAAAACATTGCTCTGACATTTGCTAATTATGAGGCAGCGGTTCTGTAGGATTGTGGCTGTGGATGTGGCGACAAGGATTGTTCTGAACTCCTGATGTCCAGTGGACAAATGTTTTATAACCACTGAGCAAAAAGAGCGTGGTAGACAGTACTAAGAGTCCGAGCCTACAGAGATTCTGCCCAACAGAACCTAACACGATTATTGCCAAGGAATAAGAATGCACAAATTAGGACTGGGAATAAACACTCCTTGCCAAGGACTAGCTCCTACAAGGAGGCCAGGGGGTGGAAAGGAGGTGTGAAGTCAGCGAAGAAAATGGGGGTGGGGGTGGGGGGTGAGAGGTGTGTCAAAGCAAGCTGTCTTTATTTTTTCTCGTATGCCTTATATAAATTTTAATAAAATGTCTCATATAAAAGGAATCACAATACAATCACAGATCCTATTTTTCCCAATAAATGATTACAAGATTCATAGTTTTAAAAACATATTTTCAAATACCTGCCCATGATTAAATTTCCACACGAATTTTTGTTTTCTAACATTCCCCATGTGTTACTACACTACAGTTACAAAGATTCTCACAAAAAAGCTTTCCTGTTACACATCAAGAGAATTCAAGCAAGCTAAACCTTTCTTATAGCCAGTTCCTTTGGGCTGGCAGGCAGCACTTGCAGTTACTGGGAACTGGATAGATGTCACGCTATCCTTAATGCAATTTCTATTCAGCTAATCTATTCAGTTAATCATAGGAAAATGAATGTACAATTGACTAAAGAACCTCAAGTCCAGGGTCCTTTACTTTTCTTAGGTAAAGGGAGAATCTTTCCAGCTTACACACTGCATAGCTCTGTGTCTCTAGGGCATATGGCAAAACCCATCAGTGATTTTATACTTTATAAAATCAGGAAAAGATAAAAATCGTCATCAAGGAAGTCCAAACTTAACAATAGGCCCTGTAACTCATTTGTTTTGTCTTGATCATGGGCCTGTTTTTCATAGGTGAAACTTGTGGGCCCTAGCAATCAGGCTTTCCTTGTTCTTGTTCACTAGCTCTGACCAAGACTGCAGCTACCAAGAATGTGTTTTCCTAGGCACTTGTTTCCCAGGTACTTGTTTCAAAGCAGCCTGACAAAACACCCTAATTTAACCCCGTAGCTATATGTGAAAAGCACCTACTGTTTTTAGCTATGCATGTTTTTTAGTTATTCTTTCTGGAGTTTCACTAGAGTCACCAATTCAACCGAGTGGCACTGCCTTGCCCAAGTGGCGTTGTTCGAGGGAAAAATCACCAATGTTGTTATGTGTGCGAGCAACACTGCCCAGTGAGGGGTCAAAGACCCCCATAGAACTTTCATACCACAAGACAGACAAAGAGACCATGGTAGCAGTAAGCATGATAGGGCCCAGCAGTAGCAAAGGGCATTCAGGAGACCAGGAGGCCAAGGTAAAAACCTACTGTCGCCCTGCTGAAGCTCCAGCGTTGGCTGCTGTTCCCCTGCACTGCTCCCAGCAACTCTTCATGATTGGTGGGGGGTGGGGAACATTCCGATACAATTCTCAACGTTTGTAGTCTTGGAACCCATCACCCCAATTCGTAGGTATGATTTGAGAAATAGATACATATCCTGTATTTCATACATTCAGTCCAAAGAGGGCAAGATGGACACTCAGGACGTGGGCTGCCTCTCTGGTCTGCCTTGTGTGCTGTGCCCCATGTACAGGGGCACTTCCTCTAGGCTCTGCATGGTGTGTGTACAGAACACAGGAGGATCTGCTGGAAGCCCCAGCTGGGAATTCCAGCTGGGATAATCCATCTGATTTGAGGGCTGTGTGACCAAGGTGGTGGCGCCCAACCATGGCCGCCTATGCCTTCGGCCTCCCTTCACTCTGCCTTCTTTTTCCTCATGCCATTTATATCATCTGATTACTCTCCCTCTGGGCCATGTGCTTCCTTTCACTAGCATGCTATGGCAGGAGGGTAGGGTCTTCACTGGACTAGTGACACTTTGTTCTGGACCTGACTCAGGGAGACTATTGTTAGACAGACTTCCTGGGGAGATACAACATGGAAGTCAAAAGTGATGGCTGCATCTATGTCCAGCTTGGTGAACAATTGAGTTTTCATTGGGGTTTCTAACAGGAGTATGGGGGAGAGGTTACTTACAAGAAGCAGGAATGACTTAAAAGCAGCTGTATCATTGATATGGGTTTAGATTCTCCCCCCAGGGTCCACATGGCATTAGTCTAGAAATTCTAGAAATTCTACCCCTCACAATGACTGAGGGAATCTCACGAGGAGAACGTAGTGAGGCTGAAAGATCCTTGTGGTCACAAGACACCCCTCACCCTTGGTGAGTCCCAGGCCCTGGCTGATAATGGCTTGGTTTGATTGTTGGTGGCCTCTCTCTGGATAAAAACCTAGCTACTCAGTTTGAAGAGCCTTCCTCAGGGCAGGTAGAATCTCTCCCACACAAGACATGCCTATGTCCAGGACTAACATGGGTCCTAGAAGGTGCTAGGAGCTGCCTGTGACTGGGCATGCGTCTTCATGAAGTATGCACTTTTCTCCCAGGAGGCTGCTTGCTTGTAGGCTCTGAAGGCTGCTGTTTCAGGCCTGCCGCCAGGGAATGTGCTCCTGCCGACCCCTCAGGCACAGGACCCGCTCTCCTCTGTTCCCTTTAACTTCTGTATCCCCAGGCCCTTCTGTGTGTTTTATTTGGTGCCGAGGCTTCCTTGCCATTAATTCAGGGACAGAGGAAGAAGAGCATCAGCAAGAGAAGGTGGTGGATCCTCATGGTTCCCAGAGCAGAGAGACTCCTGTGACACGCAGGTGCTGTGACTACCCAAGGCCTTATTTCAAGAGGGATAGGATTTCCCATGCTCATCGACACCCTTAAGGAAGGAGCTGCGGCCCAGAGCAGAGCCCTGATACTCAAACCGCCCGCAGTTTGTCCAGAGGCTTCTGCAATTTTGTGAGCATGTATTTCTGGATGTGACTTAATTTTGTTCTCATCTTCAGAATCCCCAGTCAGTGCCTGCTGCCAGGCAACCCCCCTCCTCGCCCCCCTGGAAGCTCCAGAGAGTTAGAGGAAGCCTGGCATTCCAAGCATGTGGCTCATGACGCCAGTGAAGATCTTAACCAACACAATAAAGAAAGATCTCCCAGGGATGTGGAAGGGTCCTCGTGGAAGGAATGGGATGAGTCTCTGGTCCTGACTGACTTGGTTTGATGGGAGGGGCAGCTGCACTTTTGCCTGTGGTAGTGTATCCGGAGAGCACCAGTCAGTGACCCCAGTGAGCGTGTCTCTCACCGGGGGTAAACGTGGTCTTTCTGTGAGGAGAACTTACTGCAAGCTAAGAATACTTTTCACACGAGGCATGTTCTCCATACACAGGTAAAATATGAGGAAGTTGCAGGTGTCTGCCCGTGAGTAAGCCTGCATCCATGACAGGGTGGTTCCTGTGTTTCTCAGGGGACAGGTTGTTGCTGTAGGCTGTGCTCTAATGGTGTTCCCTCATACCTGGGACTGTTAGTCCTCATTCTCCTGGGCCCTTGCATCCTTAGCTTTGACAGATACTTGGGTTTCTGTGGAGGCTTACCTAGGTGACCTAGGAGAAGAATCAGGAAGTAGGTCTTCATCATTTCTACCATGTTTAGAGTGCAGACAGGAAGAGGGACTCTTGAGACACTCGCTGGACAGTGGTGCCCCAAAGCCCCACCGTGGCTGTATTTATAGGGGTCAGCGTTGCACAGCTCTATAGCCGAGCAGGACATCACAACCCAGAGTGACGGTACAGTAAACAATCCTCCTGCCTCCCACCCATGCTGCCTCCAACAGCATGTCTTTGTGGTTAGATTTTGCTTATATCCTGGATACCTTGAGTCAGAGCCTCCTTCCAGACCTATTGTGTTTCCTGGCTTGGGGTGTGTGGATAATATTGGCATGGATTCCCACAGTAGGGCCCTCTTGCTGCAGGGAGTCATAGAACCTGTCTGAGGAGGTGAGCACTCAGGTCAGCTTTCTGGGTGGACTCAGGCCGGTGCTATATAACTTTCTTCCGGTAGGGGTCTCAGAAGTTTCGTTTTTGCAAAAGGGCGAGTATTTTAAGAATGGCTTCAGCTCAGAATGTGAATTCCCAGTATGGCCAGCAGAGGGCAGCTGTGCACTCCACTCAGAACCGTAGCTGTAGTTTGTCATTCTGTCAGATTCCAAAGATTCCCGAAGAAGATTCCATTTATTCCCCCAATTTAAAAATAATATTTTAAGCTTATTGTTTGAGAAGTTAATAGTTATTAAATGTATTTTCATTACATCCATCTCCATTCCCTCTTTAACTTCCCCTGGATCCTCCCTTCCCAAATTTCATGTCTTTAAAACACGTTAAAATAACCCACAGAATGCAATTCGTGCTGCACATATGAATGTGGGCGTTGGGCTCCTTATAGGAACATGGAAAAACTACGAGTGGCATACCCCTAAGGGAAAATGACCTTTCTCCTTCAGCAGCCTCAGTTACCAGCAGCGCCTTAGTTAGAGTTGGGCCCCCGGAGCCCCTCCATTCACGCTCAAGATTTCACTAGGATGGTCATGTAAACGAGACAAGGCTTTGTGCGGAAACATAGCTGCTATGAGTTCACGGGCGCACAGGCCATGTTGTGTCAGGAGCATAGCGACCCTTAGCATTCTCCCGGATCTCTGGCTTCTACATTCTTTCTGTCCCCTCTTCTACAATGGTTCTCAAGCTTTTCTCCTTTTATTTTTATTTTTTCTGTACAAAAGTTTTTCACTTTGATAAACGCGCATTTGGCCATTTCTGATTTTGTTTTGTGGCCTATGCTTTTGAGTTCCAATTAATGCACTTGTTTTCCCTAAGCAGAGACATCTTTTACTGATTACCTCTAGTCTTACAGGTTAAGGTTTTATATTTAAGTATTTATAACCCAGCTTGGTTGACTTTGTATTAACATATGACCTGAGATGAAGGGCTGAGACTCTGAAATCCAGTTCCAGGACCTCATCCCGCGATTGGCTGAGTTACAATGTAAAGTCTTGACTCTGTGGTCTACTATTAAAATGAGGTCGCTAACTAGGAAGCAATGGGATTTTAATGTTGTACGGCTGATAGGCGAGGAAATGCAGGTACCTTACAAAGATCCAGGTGAAGCTTACAAATATTTTCTGAAAGTTTCTGAACCTTTAAAAGATTTTGGGGACATTGATCCCTTAGGTTTCTGCCAGCAGAAGTGACATAATCCACATGTCTGAAAATGTGAGCTCTCCTTGTCCAAGAAGATGCTGGTGGCCACTCTGTGGCAGGTGCCAGAAAAGCTTTGAGTCTCCCAAAGACACCCCTACCTCCCGTTTGCTTCCAGACACCTAGCAATTTTGGATTCCCAGCAGTTTTCTCAGTGTGAGACACAACAGCGTGACCAGCTAAGAGGTAAAGAGTCCTCTAAAGAGCTGACTTAATATCCTAGCAAGGAGAAAGTAAACTGAGAGATGTGTTTGGGAGTGGGTCTTTAGTACATGGGGCAATGAAAGTAAAGCAATAATCACGGAGTGAGAGCAGGTCATAACTAACAATACTGGCCTGGTTTCCACACGTTCTTCTTTCCGCATTGTATCTCAGTGAGGCAGAGACTGCATTCTGCACTTAGTCGCTTGGACGGTGCATGGAGTGTTGGCTGTATGTGCCTACTATTGCAACTGACTCTCCCTTGGTTGTATATGGGGATAGGGTACCAAAGCTCAGCGTTACTGGGATGTGGTGAGTGTTGTTCTCCCCCTCACATCGTTCTAGCCTAACACGAAGTGTCCCCAGATGGTCCTTCTACAGGACTGGGATTAAATAAATGAAGTAGGGCGCTCACCCAGTGGCGTCTCTGAAGAGCACTGAAGTGGTCTCTGTAAGTCAGACCTCATGGCGGGAACTGTGGCCACTGACACCTGCAGCCTCAACGCTGGATCTCGTGGTTGTGGAGGACATGAGGCAGCATGGAGCCTTCATATGTGAGTTGGAGGTGGCAGCTGTGGTTGGGCCTGAGCAGGCACGAAGGTACACAGCTGTAATAGGCAGAAATAGCCCCAGGTCGCTGCTCTCTCATTCTGCAACCTCATTCCTTCCTTTTCAGAGTAGGATATTCTCAGAATGTTCATAAAATCTACCCAAAGCTCTTTGCTCAATGGTTTCTACCCTTCCTTTTGACCAAGCAGGCATTGCCGACTGACTGGCCGGCCGCCCTATTCCAAATGCTTCAAAATACCCATCTAATTGAAATCCACAAGGACTCAGTAAGCCGCAAGAAGGTATACTTCAAAGAATGATTGCCTTTAATCAGAGGGTGATTGCAAGCTCCCCACACGGCCTTTTGAGTCTTTCAGTTTTCAGATCATTTGTAACGCCAGCGTGTTCCGCTAAGACGGGTGCTAACTTGCTGTTGAGGTAAAAAGCATGGATTGGGGTTAACATTTTCCTCCAATATCCCGACAATCTTTAGTGAGAGATATAAAGGCGAAGACAGCATCGGTGTCTACAAGGAGGGAAGAGGAACACTTTAAAGCCCTTTGCAATAGCTGCAGCGATCTTAGCACATTTAACGAAGGTAGGAGAGACAGCTCTCCAAAGCACAAAGAGAATTTTCTTTCTCTCTCTCTTTAACGCTGTAGACAACTTTATTTCAGATTCAGTGTACTTTTCTATACCAATAATAAAAGAAAGCAGTGATCTGGGGAAGGTTGTTTGAGGTCACAAAAACATGATCAGAAAAACAAGTAAAAAAAAAAAAAAAGCCAGTATATACTAAATATTAACCAGAGCAGCCCTTTCTCAGAACTTCCCCAGGGCAGAGCAATTTAAACACAATTTCCTGGCACTATAGCTCATGTCTGGGAAAACATCAAGGCAAGGCAGAAGGCCATGTGCAGATGCAGGTGCACCGAGGACATTCTCAGCATATCCTTTCACCAGGAGAATTTTCTCTTATAAGGAGAAGTCTCAAGTAATTAATTTGTGATGCTTAAGAGAAAAATGAGACCCGTGTGGAGGGCAGTCACCACGGACAACAGTATGGTCCAACAGCTATGTATGAAATGGGATTATTATGTTAGGACATAGGTAGAGTAGTCCCTTTCCATTTTTGATTCACTCAAGACAGTCTCGTCCTATAGCCCAGGATGCTTGGATTTCATTATGTAGCCCGTACGTAGTTTGTCCTTTAACTCATGAGCTTGCACCTCCCTCAGCTTCACGAATGTCGAGATCACAGGCATGACGTGGCCTCAGTTTCCCTGATGTTAGAATTACTCATATGATATGATGTGCCTGGCTGTAGGACATTATGATCACAGAGAAGGGCCCTATAAGACTGCACTTCCATGGGGAATGGAGATAATAGGAAAACTTTCTGCTTCAGCTCTTAAACTTTCTACAGGGCAGCACTGTAGGCCGAGGCCACTCACTGGGTTCCAGACTGCCAGGCAGTCACCGACACACGCATCCTTTGTCTATGTCATTTGGGTTCATGCTTGCTGTGATTGCCCTAAGGGGGAGGAACCTCACCATGTTGGACCTCACTTAAACTCATAGTCAACCAGACTCTCCAAAGTTACCAGTTCTAGCTTCTGTGTTCTTTCGTGGAGGACTGCCCACACTGCCAGTGTACTGGGAGAGATGTTCAGTGTATCCTGAGCTATGCAGTAGAACACCCTCAATGAACATCTGGTACTAGGAAGAGGACCTGATTGAAAATTTGAAAGTGCTTTGATATCCTGGGATTCGTCAGTGTTTATCTTGGTTCTTTTTCTCAATAACCTAATTAATCTAATTTGCATATGTTTGTATGTACGTTCTTTTTCTTTGTGTAGGGTAAGTATAACACTTTTAAGTATGTAGTTTTATAGAGCTAAAAATGTTTTCAGAGTTCATCTAATTCAGCATCTCTCTCTGATCCTCTTCCTTATGATAAGTGACAGGTTCCTTGGAGGTCACAGGTGTTGCAGAGCCAGGACCACAGTGCAGCCCCCCGTCCCTACCGCAGTCTCGGTCTATATCACCGCACTGCTGGTTGGCCATGTGTCATGTTACTGAAGTTAAACTAATTCTAACCTTACATCCCAATTACTCAGATGGTGACATGAGGACAAAGGGCAGGCTTGGAAAGCGAATGTATTGTCCTCACAGAGACATAGCACAATACTGAGAGTGACACTGGGAATACCAGGTGGTAAGGAGACAGAAGACTCAAGCCAGGGGAAAGTTTCTCAGAAAGCATGGAGCAGGGCATGGTTTGTAGGGGGAAGGACCAGACTGGGTCATTTCTGTGGGTTTTGGGATTCAGGTTAGCCCCTGACTGCTTGGCCTTTGGGACTAAGACAGAGCATTATGGTATCTGGGCTGTGTGGTATGTTAAAGAAAGAAGGTCCACATTGTCCAGTCCTTGGATCATAGGCTCCTCTTGGGGTCCTATGCTCCCTCTAAGCATGGGGTGACCCTAGGAGAAGTGCTTTATCTTTTGCCAGAAAGGTTTTTGTGATTTCTTAGAGTTAATCTCAGAAAATCATACAACGTGTGAGAAATAATCTAAAATACATTTAATATGGTGGAGGCTGAGAAATAGCTTCTCCTTTGTAGTGCTGGCAACTCCATACAATCTGGTTGGGACTTTGAAAGAAAGAAAACTGACAGGTTGAGGAGAGAAGGAACTCCACCACCAGTACGTCCGGGAGTCAAAGCACAGTTCTGTTCTGGGGATTCACCTGCCTGATCCGTCACACTCAGTTTACTGGGCTCCACAGCCGGTGGAACCTGGGCCTGAAATGGCCTATTTCTTTGTGTGTATCCACATTCATTTCTCAATCAAAATCTCTAAAAAAAATTATGTATTTTGTTTATGAGAGCTCAATCTGCACATATACTTACAGGCCAGAAAAGGGCATCAGATTCCATTACAGATGGTTGTGAGCCACCCTGTGATTGGTGGGAATTGAACTCAGGACCTCTGGAAGAGTAGCCAGTACTCTTAAGCACTGAGCCATCTCTCCAGCCCTCAATCAAAGTCTTGATACAGAATTTGGAATCAATTTCAGGTGCTCCAGACTTCTGAAATTTTGGAGATTTCTGCAATTGGCCTCAACCTACAGGGTGCATAGATACAATTGGTGTTTGTAGTTTGAAAAGGAAGGCTGATGTGGCTCCAGAGACATGCAAGATACTATCAATCCTAACCGATGACATGAGGAGGTCAGAGCATGGGTGATTAAGTATCTCACACTGTGCAATATTTTCTTAAAACACAAGTATGACAAGAACTGGGAAGAGAGCTGCTCTTAACGTCACTAGACAAAGTAGGGGAGCCAGTAAGATGGTCTTAGGAAGCCCAATTCCTAGATAAACATTGTGGTGGTTTAAATAAGAATGGTCCCCATAGGCTCATATTTTTGAGTTCTTAGTCACCAGGAAATGGAACTATTTGAAAGGATTAGAAGGATTAGGAGGTGTGGCCTTGTTGGAGGAAGTGCGTCACTGGGGGGTGGGCTTTGAGGTTTCAAAAGCTCACACCAGGCCCAATCTCTCTCTCTCTGCCTACAAATTGTGGTGTAGCCATCAGCTCCAGATTGTATGCCAGTTTTGGAAGGCTCTCTGTGATAGCAGAAGAGCTCCAGGATGCTTAGAGTGTCTTGCGCTGTGTGTCGGATTGCTTCCAGGTGATTATCCAGTACTAACGTTTTGAAAGCACTTTGGAATCATGAAGTTCTACAAAACTTATACTGTTTTTCTCAATAATTAAATTAATAAAGTTCATTTATGTTCCCTCTGTTTCCTTTTGATAGGCAAGCAGAGAAGGATCAAATGTAATACTGCTTTTTTTAGAACCACAAGTTCTCAGAGCTCACCCAAATCAACATCTCCCTGAGTCTTTCCCAGATGACAAATGTGGGGAGCATTGGAGTCCTCCATGCGTGCAGCCCACAAAGGCAGAGCTGGGACCACAACAGACTCTCTTACATCCACCTCCATTCTCCTTCCGTCTTCCTGGACTGCTGGGTCCAGGGGCACAACAAATGCCTGGGGCACAACACAGGTATCCCCCAAAAATGTTAACAAACATCATACCTTTAGTATACATTCACAGACCTTATTCAGGGACATGGACTAGAAACCAGTTACAGGACACGAAGTAGCTTGCAAGGGCACTGAAACCTTGTTAATTAGAGAAGCCTTTTCTTTTGGCCAGTGCACCTGGAAAGATGCCAGCATGCTGGGGAAGGCCTCAGGATGAAATGGATCACTCCCATTAAAAAGAAGCTGTTAACTTAGCAGTTGAGATTGGTAGAGGCATAGCAATGGAGGCTTGAGATGGCGTGGATCAATTCTGTGGCTGTGGGATCAGTGGCTTCTTGAGGTATCCTGGGGACACGGCAGGAGGATCCCTGAGATGTTGCCAGGCCATCAAGGCAGAAGAATTTGGTGCAAGCAGGTCAGGTTGAGGAGTCCTATGTGAAGCACTTGGACATGAACAGGGGAAGCAGGGGAATGGTGGCTACAGAATGCAGGGGTCTAGAGGCATTGCCTGTGTCTTATTTTAAAGATAGGAAATGGGCCTAGATCAGTAGGAATAGCATGAAATTTGAAGGGAAAGGCCAGAGGGGGCATTGTGGAAATGTGGGTGTCTTCATCAGTGGGCTGGGTTACTTTTTTATCCTCCAGAGTTGGGGGTCAGGGGACCGGTAGGGGTGGAGGCAACATGGCTTTGCTCGTAGAAGGCCTATTGACCACTGTGACCACATACTTGTTGACCTCCAATCGGCCTCTAATGAACCCTTATGGATATAACAAACCAGTCTATAGATAAGAAATTCTTTTAAAAATCCCTTCATTTTTGCTCTTTTTATCAGCTGGAATTCCTGTGGGTCCCTTAGCTCTAAAGGTTCATCCTGTCCAAAGGGCCCCACTTTGTTTGGCCCCAGGCCTTCCCTAAATTTAATCTTGATATTTAAATTCCCTCAGGAACTGTCTCCTCTCAATACCCCCCTACCCCAGCTTGAACTTTAAGTGCACCTGTTGGTTCCATGGGAGCCCATGATCAAGACTGATCCCTTGAGCTGCCAACTACCAACCATGGGACTTAGGGAATGTTACTCATACTTCTCGCTTCTCATTAGAACACAGTTTCTCATTCTTCTCTATTTCTTGCCTTTCTACACCACTGTCTCCCAGACCCATTCTTCCTACCTACAGGTTGACTTAAGGCAGAACTGCACATTCAGTTCGTGATGGTTAGTTTCAAATGTCAATTTGTCACAACATCAAACACTCTGAGAGTCTTAACTGAGGAATCTCTTAGATCAGATTGGGGATTTTCTTGATTGTTCATTGATGTAGAAGGACCCTGCCCACTGTAGGTGACACCACTCCCTGAGCAGATGGTCTTGAACTGTGTAAAAAAAGGTATCTAAGTGTAAGCCAGCCATCAGGAACAATAGTTCCTGCTATACTTCTGCTATGAAGTGAGTTTCTCAGTTGGAGACAATGCTGAGGAGAACAGCAAGCAGGCATTGTCTTTAAGCTTCTGGTTTGAGTTCCTGTCTTGATTTCCCTCAGTGATGGACTGTGACCTGGAATTGTGTGCCGAATAAACCCTTCCTTGCCCTGTGTTCCTTCTCTCCAGTCAGGGTATTTTATCAGCAGCAAAAGTGAATCTAGGACATAATGACTCTAGTATCAGCTATACATCCACTGGGCTGAGAGTGATATAGGTAAGTGCTTCCTTCAGTGCCTTGGGATAAGGGTCACTGAGGAGAGAAGCAGACCCTGCTCAGTTGCAGCTCACTATGACCAGGCAGGAATATTGCCACAGCTTCCGTGATTCCAAGAAATGGGAAAAAATGTTTTATATGATATATATCAATGATTGGTGCAGACAAGGGATTAACGTATGTAAACACTACACCACCACAGTAAATTCTATCTCCCCTTGCACATACTGATGTACAAAGATAGGTCAACTTCCTGCTACAAGTTCTCTTGGCAGGGGAACACACAGATTTCTCATGCAGCTGTAGTGAGATTGTCAGAGACTATGGGAATTTTATGTGCTTTCTGGATGGAGGTCCTAGGCTTGAGGGCTTCTGCTTTTTTGGTTCTCCTCCCACTTAGGGGCAAAGTTGTCCGTGATTGTTGTTCACTAAGTGAACGCCATTAAGTTCAATAAGTTGAATCAGCTCCTCAGCAGCAGTAAATCCCCAGCCGGGGGACTTTGTGATATGGACCTCATCCGGTGTTCAAAGAAGGACTTAGTGCATGAGACAGTAGTAGAGACCCATGACTTTATCTCAAAGAGAAAAACTGCCCAACTCAAAAGTGTAAGCCTGGAGCTCAGCTGTTATAAAATCCCACGGGCTAATTCCCATGTGAAATAACCAAATTGGAACTGTATGGTCTAAGACCTGGCTGGAAAGAGTTCACTGTGTCTGTGATGGCTCAGGGATGCTATGATGCTGAGATGGCTTGCACCATCTTCAGTATTCATCATCCAGTGACCACATCTTACCCCACAGCTTGGCTGGGAGTACAGGCCTGCAGGAAGTAGAGATGGAACATTGAAAACAACAGTAAATATACAAGCTGTCAGACTTGTTACCCCAATTGTTCAACCACACACCAGAGTCTGCACACACCAAAACTCATGTTGTGCACCCTAGTGTATATTTCTATCGCTAGAAACAACTCAACAAATGTTGAGAAATGAAAACTGATTGCATGCCTACACAGTGGTCCTTGAGATTCAGTGGGAAGCTGTATATTTAATACAGAAGACAAAGGGGTTGCTCGTTCCTCCATTCTATCCAGGCAGCAAGGTTCTGACCAGCACATCTGTCCTAGTGGGCAACGCTCTTACTTAGCAGTGCCTTTCCCTGAGGTCAACCTGGAACATTTTGGACAGCAATGACCCATGAGCCTTTGGGGGCCCTCAGAGCCTCTCTACATCTCCCTGGAGACAAGCTGGGTTTTTTGGTTTGCTATTTCTAGAAGGTGGGATGAAGAATTCAGTAGGGTGAGTGATGTGTATGTGATGTTTATATCCTAGGCCATGGAAGAGTTGATCTGATGATTATTAGGACTAGGGTCACCTTTCTTGCAGCAGGCTGCCCTCTGAGCTACCACCTCATAACCCTGTGTCTCTCAAGTCATGTGGGTGGCTTGATTTGGATAGGAACCTGGTCTCTCAGTGTGAGGAGCCCTCCTGTAGGCTGAACAGAATCACTTCCACACAGGAAATGTCTCCCACACTCAGAAAAGAGACGAGGAGCTGAAAGACGCTAAGGACCGTCTTAGGCTATCCCTGCATACCTACCAGCTTCACCTCTGTCTTTCCTAGACATGTATGGAAATAGAGACCCAGACTGAATAAGACAGATACCCAGGGTCGCACAGACAGAGCGAGGCAGACATATAGGGGCAAAGATTAAAGAATGTTGAAGAACGCTGATTTAGACCACTCTATATCACGGGATGCTGTCCTGATACTTTGTTCCCCCATGCCAAGGACTAGCTCTCCTCAGCCACCCTCAGCCCCTATATTCCCAGCCTTATCACATTTTTCAGCTTATGTAGAAGCATACCTGGCGTGATTTCAGAGAAGAGTATCAGAATCAGGAAGTAAAGCTGCATACTTCCCACATGGGCCAGACGAGGAGTCTAGGCTTCTGAGTAGATAATGCCCCTCCAAGGCCTGATTGTGGCTGTATTTACAGGCTTAGGATCACATGTCACCAGGGATTAGCTCAAGGGAGATACTGGAATCAGAGTAGTTCTCCAATAACTAACCTTCCTGTCATTTGTTCTGAGTTGTTTACACTCTTGCAGGTACCATGTGTCTGAGTGTGGATAGATTTTAATACCATTTAGATACCCTGAGTTGGTGTCTCATGCCAGGTTACTTTGTTTTCAAGGTTAGCGGGTGTTGAGAGTTTTCTGGCAAGGACGCTCACAGTGTGAGCCCTGCTGTTAAAGGACTGAGAGCTGCTCTGGAGTTCTTCCACAGGCAGCCTGCTCTTGCACCTTTCTCTTAAAGAACAATCCTCTTTCAGGACCAGAAGCAGCTTTGTTTTTCTCACTGCACCTGCGTTCCAAGGAAGTTTCCAAGGTCAAATATTGAGAGTTAGCATGGGAAATAGATCAGCTGTGTGTCTCTATACAATAGGCCTGCTCTAGTTTTATATTCTCTTAGTATGTAAAAATACCCCCAAGAGTTCACTGACTCAAAGTTAAAAAGACTGTGATTCTATAAGCCACACTTTTAGGCTATCGGTTACAGGTGATTCCTGGTTACGGCCATCAAACAAGAGAGAGCATGTAAAGGGCATTCAACAACTCACAGAGTAATCAAGAGATTACAAAATGCTTGAGCCAGTTTCTAGGAACGAGGTCCAACTTGTGCCACTGAACTGGTTTGGTGAGGAGTCTGGGCAGCTACCATGCATGAGAAACCAGAAGAGACACAGTATCAGCTACTGTCACCACCAGCTGAGTTTCACTCTGTGCCAAGGCATGTCCCTTTCAGATTTCCTGACAGATTCACTACACCAGTGCCAGAGGGAGGAATGGGAGAGAGAAAGAGAGAGACAAAGAGGAAAGGGGGGGGCGAGAGGGAGAGAACACAGAAAGGGAACAGATGAGGAAACAAAAATAGAAGTCCAAGACAAGTATGGAATTAGAGACCTGGACTGTCCAGAGCTGTAGGGAGACAGAATCACAGAGACAGAGTGAGACACACACGCAGGAGCAGAGACTGAGCAATGAAGACAGAATCCTTTTTCCTTCCTCCCTCCTCCCTCCCTTCCCCTTCCCTCTTCCCTCTCCCCTACCTCTCCCCTCCCTCCTTCCTCCTTATCTCCTCCCTCTCCCCTTCCTCTCCCCTTCCTCTCCCCTCCCTCCTTCCTCCTTATCTCCTCCCTCTCCCCTCCCTCCCCCCCCTTCCATGTATAACATGTGTTTGAGTGCAGGCGGGCTTGTGCCCTGGCATGTGTATGGTGGTCAGAGACTACTTTTGGGAATGACTTCTCTCCTTCCACCGTGGGTTCCATGGATTGAAGTCAGGATGTCAGGCTTGCATGGCAAGTGCGTTTACCTGCTGAACCATCCCACAGACTCTGCACCCCTCCCCCATTATCTGCTCTCACAATCTGCTGAAACTCAGTATGTGTCCTGGCAGGAAGAGAAGAGTCTCAGTCACAAGGCAGATTACAGGAGAGGCTGGTAAAATGACCTTCGATGTTCATTCCATTTTCTCCCATCTGTATCAGGTCTTCAGTAGTTTGGAGTCTAGTGGAGAGGAGGTATAAGGTGGATTCTGTCAAATCACTCAGTGAGGTAAGGGGAGGTGAGCGACTGAGACTTACAAAGAAGCTAGACAGGCGATTCTACGGCGTCATGTGGAGACCCCAGGCGGGATGGAAGGTGACAGCCCCGGGAGTCCTGAGGCTCTTGACCTCGGTGTACATCAGGGGTAACTGGAGGCCAGTTTTAGGGACACCCGTGGATGCTTTAGCAGGAAGGCTCCCTGAGCTCTCTGAAGACACAATTCCCTTCAAAACAATGTGAAGACAGGTGGAGTGAAGTCTCGCCCTGGGGATAAAAGAGCCACAGCTTCAGGTCCATTGCTTTCTCTTCTGTTGTCTGTATCCAGTCCTTCAGGGAGACCTCGGGAATACGTTCTGTCTAGGAGGTTATACTGTGTTCTCGCTTTCCTGCCTTCACAACGAGAGCCGTTAGAAATATTTCCGCAACCTAGCGTTTTTTCCCTTTAAACCTGGGAAGACATTACTAGTCAGTTGCTATAAAGGTGAAGCAAGCCAAGACACAAAACCTCTTAGAAGGCTGCCACTGGGAGGTAAGTGTGACCTTTTAATTCGTGAAGTGAAAGGAAAGTATATCCCAGAAAAGGACCTGTAGGGTTGGGGTTTTCTGCTCTCAATCTATCCGGTGCTTGGTTCCTAAGGTTGTATTTACGGGACCCAAACCATCACGTGACAGTTTTTGCTTGTTTGTTTGGTTTTGGTTCATTTCTCACACGAGAACCTCCACGAGTGTGAGAGTTTCTTTGTGACCCCACATCCCGCAGCAGTGTATGTGGGGAAGGCAGACTCCTCCGGATGGATGTTTCATTTTGTAAGTAGCTATAGCCACCCGAGTGCTGAGGTCCTCGGGGCAGGACATTTGGGCAGGTGGTCCACTCTAGAGCCATGTGATGAGAACGCTCACGTAGATGCAGCATCTGCTTTAGGATAAGGCATCGTGCTGGAGAGAGATGGAGTCGGGACCTTGTTTTCTCATCACCGATGGCATAAGTGTAGTCTCTGACGTTAGAGATCTCTAGATGGAGAAGGAGATAAAGTTCAGGGGCTGAGGTTCAGGGAAGAGGACACCAAACCTGACTGGGGTGAAAAGGAACATCTTCTGGCATAGAGGTAACAAGTCAGAGGGCAGCGAGAGCTGTGTGTGTCAAGGGATGCTGAAGGGTATTTCAAGCACCTGGAATCCCAGGTCACTACGGGAAAGACAGTGTGTGCATAGCGTGTGTATGTGCGTGTGTGTGCGTGCATGTTCACTGTTCTCTTTTCATACACCTACTTTGCATTTTGTAGGTTCCGTTAATTTAAAAATTATATGACTTTTTGTCTCCAAGAAAACGTCTTCTGTACACTTTGATAATTTATTCCCCTCATTTCCCTCTCTCTTCTCTGCTATTCCTTCAGTCATGGAAATTCTCGAGTGTTTTATAGATGTATTTTTAGTTAATTAATCAATCAATTAATTTTTTTCTTTCCTATAGTACACATCAACACCCCTCCTACCCTCCCTCCATTCCTCCCAGCTCCCCCCATCCTCCCTCTCCTCCTATTATATATCCTCTTCACACCCACCCACCCCCATTCCCCCACTCTGCTTCTCCCCATAGAAGAGAGCAGTCCTCCCAGGGTCACCACTCAGACAGGGCACAACAAATGGGTCAAGATCAGGCTCCAATACCCACAAAGAGGGTGGACCAGGCAACCCAGCTGGAGGAAATGGGTCCCAAGGGCAGGTAGAGAACTCCCACATAGCCTGGAGGCTCTCTGTAAGAACCCCAATCTAGTCAACCGCATAGCATAACTAGGAGACCCTTCAGGTGTCCTGGTTTCCGCTTCAGGCTCTGAGGGACCCCAAGAGTGCTGGTCTGTTGACTCCATGGGGCCTGCTCTCCTGATGTCCTTAACCCCTCTGGTCCCTAAAATGCCTCCTCCCCAACTTCTGTGAGTTTTCTGTAGCTTGGCTCTGGGCCCCTGCATCTGTTTCTCATCAGCTGCTGGCAGAAACCTCACTGATGGAGAATGGACTAGGTACTGATCTATGAATAGAACAGGATATCAGTAGAAATCATCTCCTGGCTATCCAGTCTTTAGTTCCTGGCCTACCCTGCAGAGTCAGGCATAGGTTCTCTTCTTTGGCATGGGTTCTGCCGGTTCATTGTCCCAGTAGGTGCTGTAGGGAGGATGGGTTATAGGACGAAGGTTTTGTGGCCTTGATGGTGTCCCAGTCCCTCCACTGGGAAGCCTTGCTGGTTATAGGAGATGGCCTGTTCAGGTTCCCCATTCCCTTTGCTAAAAGTCCTCACCAAGTTCTTCATGGTGGTCTCCAGTGAGTTTCTACTGCCCTTGATCTGCAGATCCCTCCCTCAACACATAATAGAAGATAAAAGATAGAAAGATAGAAGAGAAAGTGGAATAGCCTTGAAAGCATTGGTACAGGAGAGAACTTCCCTAACAGAACCCCGATAGCTCAGGCTCTAAGGTCAACAGTTAACAAATGGGATCTCATGAAATTGAAAAGCTTCTGTACAGCAAAAGACACTGTCAATAAGACAAAACGTCAGCCTACAGAATTGGAAAAGATTTTCACCAACTCCACTTCTGATAAAGGGCTAATATATAAATATATATTTATACATTATATATAAAATACATAAACAATATAACATATAAATATATAATATCCAAAATATACCAGACATCAAGAAATCAAATAATCCAATAAAAAATGGGATATAGATCTAAGCAAGTAATTCTCAAAAGCAGAATCTCAAATGGCTGAGAAACACTTAAAGAAATGTTCAACATTCTTAGTCATCAGGGAAATGCAAATCAAAACTGCTCCGAGATTCCATCTTACACCTGTCATAATGGCTAAGATCAATAACACAAATGACAGCTCCTGCTGGTGAGGATGTGGAGCACGGGGAACACTCCCTCATTGCTGTGGGAGTGCAAACTTGTACAGCCATTATGGAAATCAATATGGCGATTCCTCAGGAAATTGGAAATAGACCTACCTTAAGATCCAGTTATACTACTCCTGAGCATATACCCAAGGACATTCTATCCTACCACAAGGACACTTGCTCAACTATGTTCATAGCAGCTTTGTTCATAATAGCCCGAAATTGGAAACAACCTTGATGCCCCTCAACTGAAGCATGGATAAAGAAATTGTGGTACATTTACACAATGGAGTATTACTCAGCTATTAAAAAATGACTACGTAAATTTTTCAGGCAAGTGGATAGAGCTAGAAAAAAAAATCATTCTGAGTGAGACACCCAGTCCCAGAAAGACAAACTTGACAGGTACTCACTTATAAGTGGCCATTAACTATTGAGCAAAGGACAAAGGCGTCACAATCCACAGATCCAGAGAGACAGAACAACAAGGAGGGGCTTGGCTGTGAAGCAGGGGTCTCCCTGGTGGGGTGGGGGAGGTGGGACAGATGGTGCAGTGCAGTGGGCAGGGGGTGGGTGGGAATGGGGGGTCATGTGTCGGGGGAGGGAGTATATGGAGGGACAGCAGGAACTGGGGATGTAGGGAGCGATCAATGTATTTTTAAATCTAAATTCACATCTCTCTCTGTCCCTCCCCCTTTGCACTATTAGTTATCTTTCATACATCTCAAGCTGATAATATTTTCTCTAAATTCTCTGATTTTAACACAGAATATTTTATTATTGCCTCATAGATCTAACACTTACGGGCCGTTGTCTCCGGGGCGTTACTTGTGTGCTTACCTTTACAGAACAAGATCAAAGCTGTGTTCTAGGGAGGCAAAATGTCCTTCCAAGCTGTTCCATTGGAGGATGTTTTCTTGACATTTTATTTATATGAGTGCTCTGTCTGCCTGTACACCTGCATGTCAGAAGAGGCCATCTGATCCCATTAGAGATGGCTGTGGGCCACCGTGTGGTTGCTGGGAATTGAACTCAGGACCTGTGGAAGAGCAGTCAGTGCTCTTACCCACTGAGCCATCTCTCCAACCCCTTTCCTGACATCTTGCCATAGGAAAAAATAGGTAAATTTTTAGGAGATGATGTCAGGTCGACACAAAATTGTGATTTTTAAGATATATCGTACAGGTATATGTTAACCATAGTTGGACACGGCCTATAAGAAAGCTCTAATATTGCGTTCTGCTGATCTTATGTGTTACCATGACTGGCTAAGGGTCTCCAGTATGTGCTCCAGCATGATACTCAAAATATGTTTGATTGAGATTTATACTTGTTTTGTGTTCTTTTATAACACAGTCAGGAGAGTCTTGGAAAACAAAGTTACCCCATAACCTCAAAAGAAAAGAGATGGTACAGGATATAGGGGTCCATCGGCTGGGGGAGGAGGGGCAGGTCCTGGCAGAGAGGCAGAAGTTCCAGCCAAGAGGCACGGAGGAAAGAAACGTTGTTGGAAAATTTTTCTTTTTTTTTTCCTTTCTTTTTTTTTTAGAAACACAGACAATGGCATGGCTTGCAGTGGGAAGCTCTGGTTTCTGTGAGTTTGGGGATTCAGGTTTGTCTCTTGTTACCTAGATTCCAAATCTTGAGTGACTTAAGGTAAACAAGGACTGTCTCCTGCAATGCGTGATTTGATACAGGAGAAATCTCAAGATGGGCTAGTCTGCATATCATGGGATTCTTAGGAGCCCTGTGTTAATTGTAAGAAATGGCTGTCACTTGGAGAAGTATTTTTTTTTTCCATTGTAGAAAGTTTTTTTTTTTTTTAAAAATAATATCTTCCTTTTCTCAACATTAGAACACAGTAGTGTACAGTAAGTGTAAGTATGATTCAATATGTAAAGGGGGGGGATGTTGAGGAAGTGGGTTATTCTTTAACCAGGTCCAACTAGTCAAGGAAGGCATGCCTGCTGAAGAGAGAAGGAAGTTTTCAGTAGAGACCCTCTGAAGGAGAAATGTAGCTCTTTTTGGAGACTCCACTGTGTGCTTTTCCTACCAGATCTATAGTCTTCACAACTAGTGAACCCCTTGCATGAAGTTAGCCCCACTCTCTTGGCACGCACATTGGCCTTTCTGGAGTCTTTGACTAAAAGATTTTGGGATCTAAACCTCAGTCAGCCCTCCAATATATACTCTGTTAACTAATTAATTAACAAATATTTAAAGAATTTCTATTTACTTTAATTTTTGAGACTATAATGCAAGTATATCATTTCCCACTTCCCTTTCCTCCCAAACTCTCCTATATGACCCCTTTTCTTCATTAGTTGCTATTAAATACATATATGTATATCTTTGTACACAAATATTCCTAAATACAATCTGCTCAGTCTGTATAATACTACTTTTATGTAAGTTTTCAGGGCTGACCATTTGGTATTGGTGTGCTCTTCCCTGAGGAAGACTATTTCTCTATTCTCAGCATTCCTTGGTGGTTTGTCATTCTTTGCGAAAGGTTGAAGCCTTGTGGGCTCTACCCCTGCCCACTTTGGCATGCCCACTGGTGTAGTCCTTGTTAAGGTCATGTTTAGGCAGTTGCTGGTAAAACCTTTATGGGCATACCTTCTGACATTCATAGAAGACATGAACTCACAGAGAACTCCCTGACCTTTCTGTCCACTCCTGTGTAATGACCCTGAACCCTGAGTGGAGGAGTTGTGCTATAGATGAATCAGTTGGAACTAAGTTTCACAACTCTGCATTTTGATTGGTTGTGGTTTTCTGTAATGGTCTCCATTTGTTGAAAGGAGAAGTTTCTTTGACCAGGGGCAAAGACTATATTTATCTTTGGGTATAAAGACAAATGTTAGTTCTTAGGGATTATGCTTCTTTGTATTTCTGAGTATGGGATATCTTACTAAGGATGATTTGTTTCTAGTTCAATCCATTTCCTACAAATTTCATGATGTCCTTTTTTTTTTTTTTTTTAACAGCTGAGTTCCATTGTGTTCAGTTTCTATGAGTTTGTTGTTTCTGTTGGTGCTGATCCAACACTAGCTCTAATCCATGGTGATCAGATAGGATTCAGGATGTTATTTCTATTTTCTTGTATCTGTTGAGACTTTCTTTGTGTTCAAGTATGTAGTCAGTTTTGGAGAAAGTCCCATGAAGTGCTGAGAAGACGGTGTATTCCTTTGTGTTTGGGTGAAATGTTCTATAAATATCTGCAAGGTCCCTTTAGTTTATAAGTTCATTTAGCTCTCACATTTCTGTTTAGTTTTTGTCTGGATGGCATGTCTATTGGCAAGAATGAGGTATTGAAGTCTCCCATTAAAATTGGAGTATGAGAGTCAATATGTTTTTTAAGATGTAGTAGTGTTTCTTTTACAAACTTGGGTACACTTGTGTTTGGGGCATAGATGTTAAGAATTGAAATGTCTTCTTGATGGATTTTTTCTTTGATGAGTGTGTTATGTACTGGTCTATTTCTTCTGATTAGTTTTGATTTGAAGTCTATTTTGTCAGATATTGACATGGCCAGATCAGCTTGTTTCTTAGGTCCATTTACTTGGAATATCTTTTCCCAATGTTTTACACTGAGGTGATATCTATTCTTGATATTAAGGTGTGTTTCTTATATGAAGCAGAGGGATGGATTTTGTTTTTGTAGCCATTGTGTTAGTCTATGTCTTTCTATTGGGGAACTGAGACTATTGATGTTAAGACATATCAATGACCAATGTAACCAGTCTTTATTGGTCCCTGAAATTTTGTTGTTGTTGTTGTTGGTGGTGGTGGTGGTGGTGAGGTGTGTGTGTGTGTATGTGTGCGCACACGCACTGTGTTTTCTTGTATGTAGTGAACCTCTGTAGGTTGGAGTTTACTTTCCAGCACATTATATAGGGATGAATTTGTAGATAGATATTGCTTAAATATGGTTTTACCATGGAATGTCTCTATTTGTGGTTTTTCTCTGTCTATGATGATTGAACATTTTGATGGATATGGTAGTCTGGGCTAGAATTTGTGATCTCTTAAGTCTGCAGCACGCCTGTCCGGGCTCTTCTGGCTTGTAGAGAGTCTCTGTTGAGAAGTCAGGTGTAATTCTAATAGGTCTGCCTTTATATGTTACTTGTTCTTTTTCTCTTGTAGCTCTTAATATTATTTCTCAATTCTGTATGTTTAGTGTTTTGATTACTATGTGCTGAGATTTTCTTTTCTGGTCCAGACTGTTTGATGTTCTGTATGCTTCTTGTACTTTGATAGGCACCTCCTTCTTTAGGTTTTCTTAGGACCGTCCCAGTTTCTCTGTGCTTCTGTAGATGTGGTGAGCCTCAACTTCTAACTGGTGGGTCAAAACGAATTCACATGTAAGTAGCACATAAGTGTTACTTAGGAGGTTGTATACTATCTTCTGAAACACTTGTTTTCACCTTCTGATTTACAGATGCTAATTTGGATATGATGTGTGGTAATGAATGTTAAGGGTGTAGGATATTGAACCCCTTTCCTTCAAATTTGGATCAGGTCAGATTTCATAATATGGTTTTAGCTAGCAGAGTTTGTACGTGAAATACTGTACCTCAGTGATTTAGAAAGGACTCAAATTCTGTGTATAGTTGTTGGGATGACACTCGAAGCCCAAAGTACTCATTATAAAAATGTAACGGTTTCTGTTTTCCACTGTGTTCTAGCATGCAGAATTATTCTTACTCTCTGTTTGCTGACTCTGGGGGTCTCCTAAGTCTATAGTCTCTCAAGGTTTCTGTGAGAAACAAGTCAATGGAGTAAAGGTGGAAAGCTATCAGGCTGAGGAGCGTTGCAGTAGTCTTTTTATTGGTTACAACTTGTGGCAGGCATACTGGCCACTAGATCCGGAAACCCAAATGCAGAGGCGGTAATTGGATCCGCGGTGGCAGGTACCTCGTGGCAGCTTGGAAACTACGAGCATGAGGGACGTGAGAGGGTTGTTGTCATGGTTGGGTCTGGACAAGCCCTGAAGGCATTAACACATTTTAGGCCGAGGTGGCCCTGTGCCTCTGCTCCCTCCCCTTGTCACTGAGATGACTCCCTACTCACAGGAAGATGTTCCTCAATAGTACATGTCTTCAGAAATCAAGTGGAATCATATTGTGGAATTGATCAATTCCTGGTCATATTTTCCCTTGGCCAGACAGGGGTTTTGGACTGTCCTGTCCTTCCCTGAAATAACCCACATTTTCTTAACATGACACAAATGTACAGAAGACTCTTTCAGTGTGCAGAAGAGACACTTCAAAGGAAGATTCTCTTTATTAGAGCAGTGGTCTCGTGCCATTCACGGGACGTCCGGCATGCTTCACGGACGACGATGTCTTTTGCAGCACTTGCCCACTCCATCGAAACAGGTGCCCATCTGCTTATGAAACCACGGGCATCTGTTGGTCTTACAGATGTAATTATTGTCGATGCAAACTTTTGTGTCAATGATTGCAACTGCAAGGAATAAGAGAAAATCCGTAGACTCTCGACTATAGCTGTAGTCATTTTGAGCATGTTTAATGAAGGCATGAGAATTCTACACGAAGTACCTAGAGAATTTTATCCTTTAAAGAAAAATTTTCATAGTTGATGTTCAGACCCTTTAATGAAATAAGACCTGTGTTGAACTCACTTACCAGGGAAAGCCCCAGGGTTCAGTAGCAACCCACAGTTTGTGATTATTACATTAGACAAGGCACACAGAAAACACTTTCTTGTCTAGTCATTTTGAGACAGGGTCTCACTTTATAGGCCTTACGGGCCTGGAATTCATTATGTAGCTCAGGCTGGCTTTGGATCACTGAAAAGCTCTTCTCTCAGGCTCTTAGATGCTGGCGCTAAAGAACAGTCACTATCCCTGGCTGTACAAAATTCTTATCACCACAAACCATTCAGCGGGACAGTGGTGCTACAGAGGCAGAAAAAAGAGGAGTGAAACTCCGCTTTTACCATACCATCAGTTTCCCAGAGAAGCATGACAGCCTGAGCCACTCAGTCGCTTGAACTAGGTTCATTTTCCTGAATCCTGGATCATATCCTTTCTTTATGTTACATGGGTTCTGACTCCTGTTGCCTATGGTTGCTGTAAGGGCAGTGACGTCATTGTAATGGTGGCCTCGTGTATGACCACACCCAGTCAGACTCTCCAGAAGTGACCAACTCCAGTGTTTGTGTCCTTTTGTGACACTATCTTCTCTGACATGATTCTAAGAGGATGCTTAGTGTATTTATTCTATGCCCCACAGTAACATACTTGTAACTAGTGACATACTTGTAACTGATTGTCTGGTGAGACTAGGAAGAGCAATAGAAATAAAAATTTGAAAGCACTTTGATAGAGGCCCACACTGCTTTTATTCTCCTTAATGAGATCATTAGTCTAATTATATATATATATATATGTATTATATATATTTATTATATTATATATATAATATAATATATATATTTCTTTTCTTTATTTTTGATCAGTTTTAGTGGTTATTTTAAATTGTTAACTTGAAAGAATCTAGAGTCACTTGGGAGATGGGCTTCTGGCATGCCTGTGGGAGATTATCTTGACTGTGTTAATTGATGTGGGAAGACCAATTTAACTATGTGTGGACTATTCTCTGGACAGGCATCATGGGACAGATAAAATGCAGAACCTGAGTGAGCACGCACCCGTTTGTTGCCCTCTGAATTTGGACTGTGGATTACTGCAGTTTCTTTTCCATTGCTGTGACAAAGGCCACATATGGGAGAAAGGGCTTAGTTCATAATTACAGCCAAGTCTGCCATCACAAGGGCACCAACGCGGCAGGCGCTTGAAGCAGCTAGTAGTCATATCAAAAGGAGAGAGAAAGAGAGAGAAAGAGAGAGAGAGATAGAGACAGACAGAGAGAGAGGGGGAGAGAGGGAGACAAAGACACATACATACAAAGAGACAGAGAGAGACAGAGACAGAGACAGACAGAGAGACAGAGAGAGAGGGAGAGAGACAGAGAGCTACACAGAGAGAGAGTGACAGAAAGAGACAGAGAGATAGACAGAGAGAGACAGAGACAGAGAGAGACACACAGAGACAGAGAGAGAGACAGGGACACACACATACACAGAGACAGAGAGAGACACACACACACAGAGACACAGAGACACAGAGACAGAGACAGAGAGAAGGCGAGAGACAGTCACACACAAACACACAGACAAAGATATATATATATATATATATATATATATATATATATATAGAGAGAGAGAGAGAGAGAGAGAGAGAGGAGACATGTATGCCCTTAGGGCCAGGCCCTAAACCCAGGAAATGATGACATTTTCAATGGGCAGGTTAACCTCAGTAAATGCAGTAAAGACAATCACCTACAGATATGTTCATAGGCAAGCCTAATCTAAGCAATCCCTCACTGATATTCTCTTCCCATGCCATTCTAGATTGTGTCAAATAGACAGAATTATCCATTGCACCGATGCAGTGTGACCAGCTTTTACGTGCTGCTTTGATTTCCCTGCCACAGTATACTACATATTGAGATGTGAGATAAGATAAATGTTTTCTCTGTTTGGCTGTTTTTTGTTTTTGTTTTTTTTCTGAATATTATATCACAACAGCAGAAAAACTAAGGCAATTGCTAAGCAAAGGAGGGTTAAATACAGCAAGACTGTTTTAGGGCCAAAAAGAGACTCAGTTAATTCAATGTCTCTCCAAACTATCAGATGACAGAGGTGACATCCATTGCTCATCACAGAGTAGAAACCCCACAAAGACAGAGCCCAGATCAGGATGGATTCTCCTGGCCCCATTTCGATTCTCACTCTATCTAACCACATCCCTGGCTCACCACCGCATCTTGCTACTCCATCAGAATGAATTTCTGGCCTTTCCTTTACTGAATTATGGCTTTGTGTCAAGTAATTCTGTTACATTCTGAATTCAAGACCTTGTTCTGCTGTGATGCTGGTTAACTGTCCAACCTGCCTGGGCTGCAGCTTCTCAGATTGACCATGGAAGCAGCTAGATTGACCTCAGGCATTTCTTACATTCTAACGCTGATCATTTTACCTTGGTGGACAATCAGCCCCCTCCCCCTGCTCCCTGTATTTTGCTGTCTTTTACTCTCCAAGGAACCTTTTTTTTTTTTTTTTTCCTATTTACAGAGAGGCTCTGAGTACTGAGAGACTGAATACTTTTCAGTTATTCCATGAAAGCAAAGCCATATTTTGCTGCATTTAAAATCTAGTTTTCTGAAAAAAAAAAAATCACTGGGAGATGTACTGGCTTCTTCGAAAGTTTGTGATGAGTCATTGTGCATCAGCTGTCTTTATATAGACTTTAGTCCAACACCTGTTAGTACAGGGGAATGGTCTGTCTTACTATTGTGAAACCTGGGGTAAGTATTTTTGTGCATTCAGAGGCTCAGAGTGTCATCTCTCTCTTGATTCCATTTTCTCTTCATTCCCAATTAGGAGAATCAAATGTGTTTGTAGAAGAAGGGCAATTACTATTAGCCAGCTGGAAATGAAGTAAATTCTTGCTAAGGGGTTACAATGGACAATCAATATGCCTCCCTGTCTTGCTTGCCAGCTGCCCTGCTCTGGCTGATGTGGCATCTCTAGGTGGATTCTAAATGCCTTTGTGGTAGATTCCTGGGGGATATTTCGAAGTTCAGTGTTGGGAGCCAGGCTGATCCAAGGCTTCCTCAGAGGTCTTGATAAAAGAATAAAGGGATAGATCTGGCAAGAGCTGGTCTAGGGCTGGGGTCAGGCCTTCAAAGGAATCAAGATTTTGATCCCAAGGTCACTGTGGGCTCAATCTGTGACACACTTGAGATACCAGTGTTTCTTTTATGTGACGTTGATTGGTCAGCTTCCTGCTGACTTCTCCCCATTGTACAACAGTTTTCTGCTGACTCTCTCCCATTTTCCTCCCTGCAAACCATATGTCAGATGCTGTGCTGCTTAATAAACTTGCTTCACATGAGTCATCAGCTCATGCAAGACCCCTTTGGCCCCAATTTTCCTTTCTTCTTTATGTTTTCATGCCTGGTCCTTCCCACAGAAACCTGTCACTGAAGAACAGCCTGTTGGTCCAGGCCAAGTCAGAGAGGCAGAAGAAGCTAGGCCAGCTGGTCATGGGGAAATTCCTTGGTGAGACACATAGTAGTAGTCAGGGAATCTACAGATCTACACAATCCCATAGCCTGGAATCCTTGTCTTCGCCTCATTTTGAAGGAAAAAGGTGGCCGTGGAGCTATAAATGCCTATACCAGAGGGCTGGGTTAATTTAGCCGATTTCCCGCGGTATATAGTTAATGATGTGGGGGCAGGTCCATCGGCGGGGCAGAGCTTTGCTAATGGGGATGCCTAGTGAATTGCCTTTTCCATTCTTGCTCACCCCTCATTGGCCTCTAATTTTCCTCCAAACAAATCAATTTCTGAAAAAGTCATTTTTTTTTTCATTTTGTCCTTGTACCATTTGCAAACCTTAAAGGTGCTTCTAAGCCCCAGGCTGTTCTCGAACTTGTTCTTGGGGTTCGTGACCCTGTTTGCACCCTGCACTGCACACCCTGCTACACCCCAAACCTCTGGAGTCCCCATAGAGCCCCATCACAGCTGGTAGCTTGGATTGAACTCTTGGCCAACTGAACACTGGTCATGTGATTAGGACAAACTCTTTATCCAAGAAATGAGGACTGTATCTCCTTTGTACTCACAAATACATTTCGAGGAATAAATGGAAATGAGAGCCTTTGTGCTTTCTCCTCTCTGTGTCTATGCTTCATAAATGCGGCTTTTCAAGACACACATCACTCATCTGTCACAAATTTACCTAATCTAGATCATCACATTCATATTCCTCATTAGCCAAGTGTATTGCAATCATGTGTTTTGGGCCGAGGAAAGGCAGTAAAGCGGTGGACACCTGTCTGCAGGTAGGACTCTGGCCTCTTAATGAGATAAGCCTTCCTACAGGTTAGAAGAAATGCTTTCTACAAAGATTATGTCTTGGATAATCATGACAAAGAGGGCATTGAAGACCTTGGGATGTTGCTGTCTTTAGCTCTTCATTCTGGCCAGGCTCATTGCCCTGATACCTAATTAAAGACACTGATGGCTCTTGGCTGCAGGCTGTTCACCCTAGGAAAAGCTCTTGTGCCAGTGATCGTTCCTCACAGACACATTTAGCGCCAGTCCTTCTTAGCCCCAGTGTCCTTATCCCTGGTCAGAGGTTCAGCAGGACCTGTACTTACATGAGTAGTTGATCACGAAGAAGTACAAACAGAACATCGGCAACAGGAAGGAGGAGATCCTCATGGTTGCTATACACTGAGCTGGATAAAGACAAAGCCAGAGCTGGAAAGCCGAGCTCAAAAATGAACCCAGAGGACGGAGTGCATTCATATTAATAGGGAGTCTGGGTTACATAACCTCAAAGACGAGCCGCAGGAGGGGGGCGGCAATCTGGACTGAAGATCCAATAGCTGAGCTTCACACCATTTACCCCGAGGCATCTCAGGTCCTGAGGGCATTCCTTCTGTTTTTTTTTTTTTTTTTTTTTTTTCTTTTTTGGGGCCTAGATTTTGCTCTCATCCTGAAAATGCTAAATTGGCACCTCCTGTTAAAACAGAAAACATAGGAAAGTCACACAAATTCCTTTAAAAAATGTTTTCTTCCAAGGCTTTTAAACTTATAATATTTGTACATTGGGGAGCTTTATTCATAGCTTCCACCCCATGTTTTGTAGTGGAGGACATATATAGGAGGACAGAGGGAGGTAGTTATTTCCCCAGACGTTCGCCTTATTATGATTTAAATGGCACCCCCCCCTTTATGTTGTGAATACATCACAGACTTTCAGAGGAAAGTGATCATGAAAGTGTTCATGTATATCAAGAATTAGCTACAAATGTTCCATTCTAAACCCTGGTCAGAGTCAACTAAAAGGGAGCTGGAAACCAGGAGTCTGGGTCCTGTCTGCACTTGTTTCACTGGCACACAGCCGTCCACTCCCTGAACTGCTGTCTGCGGGCTTTCCAACCTTTGGGGACAGCGCTAGGCAGTGAGCACAGACATTTAAGTGACCAGTGAAATGAGAATACTGAAATACTAAAATACTTATTTTTGGTGCAAGCAGGGAGCCTCTGCTTGAGTTGGGGGGTGGGGCAAGGCGGCAACAGGGTGGGGTGGGGAGGGGGAGAATTAGAGAGAGGGTGGGGTGGAAGGGACACAGGAGAGTGTGGGTAAGGAAGGCAGTCTACCTGGGGTTGTAGCGGCTGGGGTGGGCTCTGGTCCAAGCAGGGAGCCTCTGCTTGAGTTGCAGGGTGGGGAAAGACAGCAACAAAGAGGGGAGGGAGAATTGGAGAGGGGACAGGGTGGGGGAATGGTACTAAGACTGTATACGGATTCTGTGGGAGGGGGCAGCTTATTTAGAGCTGTAGGTTGCCTGTGGGCCCAGCAGGGAGTCTCTGCTTGAGTTGTGGGAATGGAGCAAGGTTGCAGCACACACATACACACGCACACACACATACACACACACACACACATACACATACACACACACAGACATACACATACACAAACATCACACACACATACACACATACACACACAGATACACACACACATACACACATACATATACACACACACATACACACACATACACATACACACACATGCACATACACATACACAAACATCACACACACACGCACGTGCACGCACACATACACACACACAAACACACACACATGCACACATACACATACACACACATGCACACATACACATACACACACATCACACACATGCGCACGTGCATGCACACATACACATACACACACATACACATACACAAACATCACACACACATACACATATACATATACACACACATACACATACACACACACACATACACACACAAACATCACACACACATACACACAGACATCACACACACACATATACACACACACACATACATACGCACATACACATACACACACACATACACACATATACATCCACATCCACACACACACAAGCATCACACACATACATACACACACACACATACACACACACACACACACACACACACACACACACACAGCAGATAGGAAGAGGGCTGAAAATTCAAACTTCAAGGCTGACTTCTAGCAACTTCCGTCCAATGAGGCTCTGCTTCCTAACAGTTCCACACCCATTGAAAACAGCACCACCAGCTGGAGACCATATGTTCAGCCGCAGAAAGCATTTGGGAGACACTTCATAGTCAAACTACAATATTCTACTCTGGCTCCATAGGTTCCTGAACATATCATAGTGCACAATGCATTCATTACAGCTTCAAAAATCTCCATACTCATTAAAAATCCCCAAACTGTTCAAAAGTTGAAGGTACAGGTTTCTTTTCAGACTCAAGGCAATCACATTCATTATTATAGCTTATGGTGTTCACAATTGGGTAATACAGCTGTTTACTTTCCGATCCGGCAGCATAAATAGAAGTGCTAAGTACTATGAATGCCATCCAGTATGGATGAAGCTTCCAGACTTCTATCAGCTTGATTTCTCCAAGTCTACTGTTTTAAGTATACGGTGTCTTCAGCAATAGGGTCTTACCATCAGGTTCAGGGGGGTAACCAAGAACAGTGATAATAACTTACAATGTTTGAGGGGGTTTGTACAACTATACTGACCAACATCTGGAAAGAGGTAACCCATACCTAGCCCTGGGCTTATTATCTGATAACCTATTGTCTGAAGGGGGCATTTTCCACCATTGTTAGCATTACTCTGCTTAAACTTTTTTTTTTTACATGTATAAATATTTCCAGAAACTCCTATAATAATAGACTTTCATGTGGCATTTTCAAAGGTCTTCAGCGTTAGTTATTCCTCCCCATACTCCTCCCTCCCTCCTTCCAGCTCCCCGCCCCCACCCGACGCCTTAATCCTCTTTCCCGCTCCATACCTTTATGTCCTCGATCTCCCTTTCCTTGACTTCTTCTCCTTCCATTGCCGTTTACTAGTTTCCTAACTTCTGTGGTCCTTACAACTTCAATACATATATCTAAAGATTACTATGGAAATCACTGCACTAGTTTCCACTCCCCCAAGCACCCCCAAATTGCAGCCATCTCTCCCCATCTCTTTCCCTCCATCCTATGTCCCCCACACCTGGTCCCTCCTGCTCCCGTCCCTACCTGTTCTCAGTCCAACTATAAAATCAGGGAAATCTCTGTATCACCCTTAGACCTCTCCTCTGTACCTAACCTCTCCGGGTCTGTGGGTGGAAGCTTGCACCAAAAATAAGGAAATAAATAAATAAATATTCATTCTGAATACTCAAGGGTGTAATGTTTTAGATAGACAAAAAGTGGCAACAGTTTACTATCACAAGAAAATTATTGTTTTTTTCATTTGCCAATTCTAGTACACATTTTGTCCAAATACACAAATTTTGTGCATGCCATGTACAAAGACATCATATTTTTGGTTGTGAGCCTCTCCTTTAATGGCAGAGCCATCTCTCCAGCCCCCAAGACATCTTTAGTATAATGGGCTGTAGGAAAAATGTAGCCTTAAGTGGCTTTCCTCAAAAGTCCCACTGGGGAGTCAGAAGAGAAGATAGGACTTAGATGAGGCTATGTAAGTGTTTTGGGGATGGCCAGCAGACAACCTGCTGGGGTTCATAGTGCATGACAGCCTCAGAAGTTAGGCATCCTGGGTCCCAATACCTTGGCCATCAATTGCTCTATACAGTAGACCCTTGCAGACTAGTTCCTGGGAATGTATATGGAGGGTACTGGGGAAAGGCTTAAAGAGATATCCCAGAGACACACAATTCCTTTCAGAATACAAGGCAAATGCAGCACGTTCTCACTTTGGAGGAGAGAAGAGTCTCATCTTTATGTCCCAATCTTTCTTTACTTTGTGGATATCTTAATCTCTCTGGGCAATAGTTAACATACAGCTTACAGAATCGTGTTACCGTTAATTATAACAGTCTTGCCATTTATTATCTAGGTGACCTTCAGCAACTAATCTACTTCTTGGAACCTTCACGTTTTCTTCCCTTGAAAGGGGAGATGATGTTAAATAATCATGAAAAGGTTGTGAAGTAACCAAGGTACTAAAAAACAAAATCTCAGACATCAAGAGTAGTCACAGTAAAATCTCCTCTCATGCTTAGTGGATGATTCATGGAATAAATGCCAGGTATACTCAGGAGTAAGCCCGGTCAGAAGGTCTGATTATGCCCTGAAATGGGGAGACACTTTGATGTTAAGACTATATGTGTAAGAATCTTAGCTTCTGGCTGGTTAATTTTTTGCTCTGTTTCTCAGTGGGACCTTTATTCAATGCGAGTACTTTCCTGTTATCATGTTTCTCAATAATGTACATGGGCCAAGAAGTCTTTCCTAACCGCCATCTTTCTCAGGATTCTGGAGAAGACCAGAAAGCTGGGCTTATACTTAAGGCTGAGGGGGGCCAGGTTTTGGGGGGTGCTCACATCAACAATATATGGTCATATGTTCAGATGCAACAAAGACCAGCCAATATAAGAGGACACTGTATTGCAGGCCAAGATCAATCTTCACGCAGCTCAGTGACTGGCTACACTGTCCAACAGACCGGGACATCTTCACCTGTCCAACAACACTGTCACACATTCTTCTGGTCACTTCAGCAGAAGAAGAAGCTGTAAGGTCGTCTCAGACACTATTTAACATGTACTATTGAAATTTTTTTTTTTTTTTTTTTTTTACTGTGCCTTTGTTGGAAATCTACTCGCCAGCTCATGTGTGAGCTGGTGACATCATCATCTGGCCCCACCTGTAGCTACAGGTCTTGAAGCCCTGTTGATTGTTGAATAGAAATGCCATTCATTTCCAGTGAGAAGTATTAGCACAGATGAAAGGACATCCATGGGCAGTTCCTCACAGAACACACAGAGGTAGAAACTGCTAGTTGTCTTGTGTTGAAAATCATTATGCTCTTGCATTTCTGAACCTCATGTACCGACTCACACAGACTCTTCAGGCATGCTCATTCTTCAGAGCTTCGAATCCTTTCCACTAGGACCCCGGAAGAAGATAAGTCTATTCCAGACATCCACACACGTCTCCTCATTCTCTCCAGAAAAACAATAGAATCTTCCATCTTAGCCTGTGTTTGCTATCTCCGTGCTTTCCTTTCAGACACGCTTGTATGTAATCTAGGTTGTCCCCAAGTTCCCCCACGGAGCTGGGAGTGACCTTAATTTGTGATGCGTCTGCCTGCACTTCCTGAGTTCAGATTGTGCTGCCATGCCAGTGGATGCAGTTCTGAGTATCTAACCCAGGGCCAAGAGCATTCTACAAAAGCATTCTGCAAATCGAGCTACATCCCTAGTCCATGCTTTACTGCTTCGAGAGAATTTGTCTAGATGTTGATCTTTCCCACAGCATTCGACAGCCTTTCAATTTAGAGGTTATATATTTCTTCACCTATGGGGAAATGATGGACAGAGTTCTTTAATGATGTAACATTTTTTTTTTTCTGATCTTTCTCTAATTCTGTTAAAGAATTACCTAAGTGTGATAAAATATATTTTATCTTTTTCCCTCATCTCTTTTACTTTTTAGACTTTTTTTGTTTACTCAAAAAATTCCTTCATGCTTATTTAACTCTTTTTCATTTGTCAGTAATTCTTAAATGTCAAGAATCTTCTCCCCACTCTCTGATCTTCACCTAGATCCTTTCATCACTGTTTTACAATGCCGTGCCTCAGTGGCGGTTTGTACCCGCTTCCCGTGGCTTGGTTCTGCAGGTGCGCATTGTCTTTCACTCACTATAGTGTTGGCCTACATATTTGTGATTAATGATGAAGATCCAAGCCCTGTTTCCTGGAAGCAGCTTCACTGGAAGAAGTTTCTCTGAAAAGCTTTTGTTCAATAGACAAAACCAACTGGGATTATTGAGATGTGGAGGTCATGCTAATAATAAACTGTCCTTTTAATGGTGTGTGGAGTCTGCCCAGCAGGGTGTACGGCTACAGGGTGTCATTCAAGATGCTTTGGTGTTTAACTTATTTGTTAAGTTGGCTGAATGATGGTGTTTGTTTGTGTTTGAGCATGATTTTGGATTTCAAGAAAAAGTCTGTGTTGGATGAACTTCATACCTCTTTCTGTTCTGTTCTGTAGCAGTCAGCTATGGTGACATGAGAACAAGAAGAGGACGGAGAGCATGCTTTGCATCCTCACAGATCTCAGAGACAGGAGGCAGGCCACACCACATGAGGTTATCTGTGGAGCACCAGTTGTCAGGAGGCAGAGGGTTTGAGCCAGGCCTCAGGAGCTCGCAGAGGCTTCTCTGTGAGACACGGGGCATGGCAGAAGTTACAGATTATGCTGGGTGAGTTTGGATGATTTCTGTGGATTTAACTACATAGTGTGGTCTCTAGTTGTCTGAACCCGGGTCTTCAGATGACTAAGAGAGAAGAATAGCATCTCTAAGAATTCTGGGCTGAGAGAGGAGGAGGCTTTTGATTGGTTGATGTGAATGTCACAGATATGACTTGAGGGCCTGTTGCTGCCTTTTGTGTCTGCCTGACAGGAACAAACTCAGTTTGTTTAAGTTTGACTTCTGTGAGATTACACATGTGCCATCCTGTGATATTTGTCTTTCTCAACAGACTTGTCTAACTTGAGATAATTCCTATTGGCTTTGTCCATTTCCTGGCAAAGACAGGACTGTACGTTTTTTCCCATCCAAATGGTGTCCATTGTGTATTCAAACATTTTTCTCATTCAGTTGAACCACACTGAGGCTGATTCTATGTACTGATTATGGGTATATATCACAGTGACATTTGTTATATATTGGAGCACATTCAGTTCCTTTGGATCTATGCCCACTATTTGGAAGCCACCACTGCAACCAATGCTTTATTTATTTTTCTGAGAAATATCCATGCAACAATCAATATTCATGGTTAGCTGCCACTGCTCTAGAGGTGGTGGGCCCTGGGACAAATGAGACAGTCTAAAGTCTCAGGCGGTAGCCAACTGTATTCAGAGAATCAGACAATTTATACTCTGAGAGTCAAGGAGGTTCACAAGAGTAAGGTGTATAATCACAAGA
This sequence comes from Cricetomys ansorgei, assembly GCA_026225945.1. Lineage (NCBI taxonomy): Eukaryota > Metazoa > Chordata > Mammalia > Rodentia > Nesomyidae > Cricetomys > Cricetomys ansorgei. The sequence continues at coordinate 8,483,649 of JAMJFZ010003960.1, forward strand.
ACAAGCTACATGTGGTAAAAGTATGTTTTCCCATAGAGGCATACAAAGGATAGTTTAAACATTTAATGGAATAACCTCCGCAAGCAATAATGAGTAATCTGTAGTAAACGCACCCTTATCTGCTATGTGTGGAAGAACAGTCCATTAATTACAGTTGTAACTTCCAAGTAGTGGACATAGCTCCAAAGGAATTGAATGTGCCCCAACATATTTGCACTCAAATGTCTCTGTGATATTATTCACATGATAATAAAAAACAAATTCCAAGAAAAAATTTGTGTTTCGAGGAAACTGAGGTCCCAAGACTCTTATCTTGTTTTCTAGGAGTGTTCTCTCAAGCACTCAGAATTTCCTTTACACGATTCCAATCTTGGACTGTGTTCCAACAATTGGCTGCGTCCCTGGTGCTGATCCGTATTTCTACCAACAGCTTACAGAATTCACTTTCCATTTTCCATCTTCATCAACTCCTAGTCTTTCAGAGTCCGGATAGCAGCCACTGGATAAAGAACCAAGTGACATCTCGTCATCTTCCTAATTATTCTGAGGTTGAACTCCTTCTCATGGATCATTGGCCCATTTCCATGTTTCTTCTGGAGAAACATCTGCTCGAATATTTTGCCTGTCTTACACTAGAGTGCTCTCTCTCCCTCCTTCTCTTCCTTTTCTTCCTTTCTCCTTCCTTCTTCCATCTCTTTAATTCACTTTTATCCCTTTCAAACATGTTCTCACTCTGTAACCCATGGAGTCTTGAAACTCACTAGGTAGCCCTAAATGGCCTTGAAATCAAAGCAATCCTCCTGCAGCAGTCTCCCAAGGACTGGGATTATAGACCTGGGCCATCATACCTGAAAGGTTTCCTTTCTTTTTCTTTTTTTTTTTCTATTTAACTATATTAATTGCGTACTCAACTTGGCTTTTACTCTATTAGTAGGCATGTGATTCACACGTGTTGTGGAACTTTATTTTTAGTTGTGCTTAAAATAATTGTTTTTGTGCACTGTTGGAAAAAGGGATGCATAGGCCCTGGCACTTTGTATTGTCTGCAGGTGTTCGATTTCTGTGGAGGATGTTTGATTGCCTATGATCTGCACCTGAGGAGTTCTGACTAGGTAAAAACACCTGAGCTGAGAGCTCGGGGTTCCACTGTCCAAGTTGGCACTTGCCATGGTGGTAGTTCCCTCTGCTGAGGTCTGGTGGGGTTTGCAGTTATGAATATGCCTCTGTGTCCTGTTTGTTAAGCTACCATCGCAACATACAACTATGGCGAACCAGTGTGGGGAAGGACATCACTCCAGCTAATCCAATGTGGACACAAGAAGAACGAGAAAGAAACTCCAGATCTTACCGAGTCTGATAAAGTACATTCAGAGGATAGAGAGTAAGGTATTAATTGAAGGCTACTGAAGGAAGAGCAGAGAGAGAAACCAAATAAGCCTCTATGAAGAGAAAAGGCTGTGAAATTAATAAATAAACGAGGAAAGAAGAGATGAGAGCCACAGATGGAGGCCCTTAGAGATAGAGAATTCAGCTGGGAGCAGGAAAAAGCAAGGTTCTTGCTGCTTTCCCTGATCATGAGCAACCTTTCCCTCCCGTGGTTCGTGGTAGCATACCTGACAGCTGCGTTGTAAGTGTGTGAAGATCAAGATGTTGTGTTTGAGATCTATGGAAGGGGGTGTATGTTTCCCCATTGAAGTGGTGACAAGGAATGCCAAACTGCCAAGACTTTGCCAGATATTCTTCCCACTGGCCCAGGATCCCCTGCTGTGGAAGCCGGCCTTGGGGACTAAAAGCTGCCTAGTTAAACTAACTATTTTTTTTTTCCTGCAAACCTTTCTACAAGTGGTAACTTCACACATGAGGAAACTCTTACTGAAGACAAAATGACTAATTATTTTTCCAGCAAACAAGACTCTATCTTAAAACCTGGAAAGTGTTTCCTAGGGTCAGCACTCAGAAATTGTTTTCCAGAATTGGCTGGGGTTGTATCTCGTGCTGACTGCTGAATTTGGTACTGTAAGAGTTAACCCAGGTGGTGCTGGTTTTGAAGGCATGAAGGGGTCTTTGGAGAGCTAAGGCTTGGCATTGTGAGAGGCCAGGAGGGACCATTGGTAAAAGTGCAACCTCAGTTGTAGTTGAAGGCCCAGATTGAAGGCGCCATGCAGAGAAGTTGAGGCTTGGCACCATGAAGAGAGCCCAGGAGGCTACTGCTAAAAGTGCAGCCCAGTTGCAGCAAGGGACCCCAGCAATTTTTGAGATACCAGTGCCATGGGATGACCACCAAGAACAGCAGCAGCAGTGGAGTGGAACCAGCTGGAGCCTGGAGGACAAACTGTGTGTGTGCTACGGAGGGCAGGGCCAGAGAAGTGACCCAAGCCTTTTGGAGGAGCCCAGAAGATGGTGAGTGAATTCCAGATAATGGGACATTGGTAATGTTTTCCTGCTGTCCAAAGACATTGTGAAAAGCTTGATGTTTGGTTTCATTTGGTCCTGTGCGTTAGTAACTCATGATTGTTCCTCTTGTGAATAGTTTTGCTGATGTAGTGTTAAATTGTGTTGTAAAGGTAAAGCAATTTTTTTTTATACATAAAAGGGGAAATGTTGTGGAAATTTATTTTTAGTTGTGCTTAAAATAATTGTTTTCATGCACTGTTGGAAAAAGGGATGCATAGGCCCTGGCATTTTGTATTGTCTGCAGGTGTTGGATATCTGTGTGTGTGGGGGCATTCGATTGCTAATGATCTGTACCTGAGGAGTTCTGAATGGGTAAAAACACCTGAGCTGAGAGCTCGGGATTCCACTGTGGAGTACAGCACTGGCCATGACAGTGGTTCCCTCTGTTGAGGTCTGGCAGGGTTTGAACCTATGAAATTGCCTCTCTGTCTTCCATCCTGAGCCCCCACAGTGGTGTACAACTACACACATGTATTTTCTTTTCTTCTTCTCTCTCTCTTTCTCTTTTTTGTTTTTTGTGAGACAATGTTTCTCTGTTGTAACTCTGGCTGTCCTGAAACTTACTCTGTAGTCCAGGCTGGTTTTGAACTCACAGAGATCCACCTGCTTCTGACTCCCTAGTGATAGGATTAAAGGCGTGCCCCACCACCTCCCAGATCGCATGTATTTTCTTAATCTGTGGGCTTACTTTTTAACTTCCTTTGCAGTTCAGACTGTATTTAGTTTGATATAAACATATGTGTACAGTTTTTGAGTTGTCTGTGCTTCTGTGTCATATCCAAGCTCTCGTCTCTCAGCTCATCATTTCAAAGGCTTTTTACTATGCTTTCCTGGTAAGTTCATAGACTTAAATTGCACACTGAAGTCTTTTATCTGTCTCGGTTGATCTCGTGGATGACATAGGAAAGGAGTTGGGATTTTAAAATCCAGATCCAGAATTTCATCCAGTGAATGGCTAAATTGTAATGTAATCTGAAATCCCAGAGCCCCAGCACAGCCAATATTAAAATGAGAGAATTAATTGGGATCTAGTGGGATTCTGAATGCTAGATTAATGGTATGTGGGTGAAGCCGGGTCAATCAAGTCACTAAATGCCTGACATTCGTCTCTCCGCCCCATGTAAAGAAATTCACCCTTCCTAGTTAAGGAGATCTTGATCGCTACTCTGAGACAGGTGCTCTGTGGGACACTGACGGATCCTGGCAGGAGCTTCATGTGGTCTAGTAGTGTTTGGGGATCTGCTAACACTCAACTCACAGCAGGCCCCTCAAGTTGAGCCACAAAGTGGGATACCTGAGGATGTATACTACCTTCTAAAGATATGATTACGTTAAGTGGATGCTGGCTAGTGCAGGGAACCCCTACTGATCAACACGAAGAGAACAAGAGACTGTGATGTGCTTAGCTCTAATCCCTGATCCCAAGGCTCAGGAGTCATCATGAAAGGAGGGGGGAGCAGAAATACTGTAAGAGTCTGCAGTAAAACAGTGTTTGCTGGACATGACAGGCCTGTTATAATACGAATCACAGTGGCTGTGTCTGCAGGAACAATTCCTGTAAGATTTCAAGCTAGCCAGAATTTCAGCACCGGTGGATGATGGGCTCATGAAGTCCCAGCCCTAGCTGAGGAGTATCAGCCGTTGATGACTGCTGGAGAGGGGGGTTCATTTTCTTTAGGGATGAAGCCCCTGAAAGGCTATCCGTGTTCCAGTAGAGGGCGCTGCATCCATTGCATCTATGCACACATAGGCAGCACTAAGTGGATTCGGTGTGAGGAGGGGGGGGAGGAGATTGTAAGCATGTGAAATTGTGAGGGAAAAGTGGTTGTAGTAGGGGATCATGGGGGGTTTCATCAAAGCATTATATGTGTGTATGAAATTCTTAAATATAAAATCATAAATATACGAAAGAAAAATCACACTTTTAAAGTTCAGAATGTGGGCAGACATAGCAGATAGATCTACAAAGGACTGCACTGAGGAAGGGGCTTCTGGAATTACTTAAGTACATATCTCTTTAAGACGATAGCTATTCCTCCCATTTTCTTATTGTGTTTGAGTGTATTTTGTTTCCTGAGGTTTCTAAAACTGACAGCTTCCTGAGGGGTGATTTACCATACAGGAGATCTACAGGCCCATTTAAGTGAGGGGATAGTAGTAAGTCTATGAGGTTTTATGATCTATCTATCTATCTATCTATCTATCTATCTATCTATCTATCATCTATCTACCCATCTATCCTATATTTATCATCTATCTGATAAAATACAATATAAGAAAAATTAATAAATAAACATGTAAAGTAGCTGTGTTTTATCAGGGAGTAATCCCCTTCACTCAGGGAAGCCTTGGAAACTTTAGCTTCCTCCATTGCATATGATGTTAGGTCCTAAAGGAGCAGTTGTGATGTGTCCTTCCTACATCTATGTAGTATTTCAGATTCTAAGGAGGGGAATTTGTGTTACTTTCCTTTCCTTAAAATTAAGGTGTAAGGGAGCAGATGAGAACCTAAGATAACTACAAGGTAGAGCTCCACCTTTAACAACCTTTGAGCCCATTGATGTCTGATTAGATGCATAACTGAAGACACCACATACTACTGGAAACTTACAGGTCTACTTGTTCTCCCTTGGTCCTGTTTGACAATGTGCTATGGAACGTTCTTATCTGACTCATGGGATCTTCAACACGAGCATTCAGAAAACCCATCACCAGTGAGAGAAATTCATTTTTGGTCAACCCTGAGAGGAAACTGAAAGTACGAGTTAGTCATGTGAAGAAGGAGTCACAGTGTCTCCAGTTGCCTCCTGATACCTGATATCCAGGACAGATTGTTTCTCAAATTTCAGAGGGACAAAGTGTCTGTAGTTCAAATGACTGCCCGAATACTGGAATAGGGGAGCTAGTTAATGTTCTCCTATGACTTGATCCTGGGGACAAATCCATTTTATCATTATTAACTTTCATTTATGTTTATAACTAATAGAGTTGAAAGCTGATACTGTTGCAGATTCAGGCGACCAGAGTCTCAAGTGAATCTCAGAGAGCTCTAAGAGTTTATTGAAAAATATGGTGATGACCCACTTTCAAACACCTTGGTGGACAGGCTCACTGTGATGTAGACTTGAAGTGCAAATAAGCTTGCATGATGATGTTGGGGTGAAGTAATTTCCTCTGGGGATAACTTGATCCTCTGCCACCAAGGATTCAGCAAGTTGAATTTATACTTAATTACTCACACATACACACACACACACACACACACACACACACACACACACACACACATATGTATGTAAAAATATAACCAAAGAAAAAAATCTATCACCTTCCAGTAGAGGATCATGGGAAGGGCTCAAGGAGGGTAGCTGGGAGTGACCAGAGAGAGAAAAGGAAGGTAAGAAGTGATGTAATTCTATTTCAGTAAAAACTATTTTTAAAAAATAAAGTCTTTCAAAACATAGTGCCAAAAAAAAAAGTTCAATGTCTTTAGTCACTAAGGAATGCAAATCAGATCAGCACTGAGACTCTCTATCACCAAATCAAAATGGATGTCATCAAGAAACCAGCGAGAGCTGGTGAAGAGCAGGAGAAAATGCAGCCCCTATGTGATACTGGTGTTGATGTAAATGACCACACTCGCGATGGAAATCACTGTGCAAACTCCTCATAGATATAAACACAGAGCTGTGATGCGACCCTCCTGTGTCACTCTAGCAATGTACTTGGAGGGCTATAGGTCAGGATACTGCAGAGACACCTGCGCACACGTGTTTATTGCAGCAGTATTAGTATAAGCCATGCTGTTGGCAAGTCAGCTAGATATCCCTCAAAAGATGGATGGGTACACATGCAATGTGTTACACATATATTATATTGTATATATACAGATGGAATAATCTTTTAGTCACCCACTAATAAAAATGATGTAGATCAGTTTATGGAGTGATTACTCACTATACAAAAAGCCCAGGGTTCAATCCCAAGCTCGGCATAAACCAGACATGAGGGCAAATGCCTCTAATGCAAGCCCTGGGCAGATCAAGGCAGGAAGATCCAAATCAAAGTTCAAGGTCATCTCAGCTACATAGTGAGTTGGATGCAATTCTGGGATACACAAAACTATTTTAAAAATAGAATAAGAGAAGAAAAATGAATGATATTAGAGCATTGTAGGAGAATGTAAGTACGTATAACCATGTTAAGACAAATCAGTCAGATTTACAAAGACAAAACTCATGTGCTTCATCCCAATTGTGGAATCAAAATTATACATACATGGATATACAATCTAGATATATATCACATATGTTATCCACATGTGACAATATAGCGTTACAATAGGAGGGACACTTTCCGGGAAGAGAAGGGGGTCGGATGTGATGTGAGAGTAAGTGAGGATAATTTGTGGAAAAACTGACCAAAAAATCACGGTAGGCTTAGATGAAAATGTAATTAAACTCATTTTGTTCAATGATGATACATTAATAAGGAACCAGCAAAGGCACATTTGTTGAATTTGAGAATTCTGCAGCTGTGATTTCTGTGAGAACCTCATCATGCAGGTAAGACTAACAAATCCATCTTTTTCATTCAAATGCCTACTTATTAACTCAATAGATTCTCTGTATCTTTATCTCTGAGAAAATTTCTCACACAATTCTTGATTAGTTTACCTCCCTGTTTTCTTCTCTGAAATTATTATTATTATTATCATTATTATTAATTTATTTCTGAGACAGGGTTTCTCTGTTGTAACTCTGGCTGTCCTGGAACTCACTTGGTAAACCAGATTGGTTTCGAACACACAGAGTTATGCTTGCCTCTGCCTCCTGAGTGCTGGGATTAAAGGTGTGAGCCACCACTGCCTGGCTCTCTGAAATTCTTTTAACCAGAGAAGTTCTTGAGTGCATCATCACTCTATTTTTATATATTTCCTCCTTTTGGCTGTTTGGCACCGACGTTCATATTTCAATGGTGACTTTAAGATTGACACTTATGTTATTGATAACTTCTTTCTGTTGTATCTTTTTATTATACTGTGTATATAATACTTCATAGCTTATTTATGTGGCTGTGCTCTTTATATGCGTTTGATTCTCAATATCTTTTTAAAAATTTATTTATTTTTCTTCTCTTGTATAATACATCTCAACACCCCTCTCACCCACCCTCCACTCCTCCCAGCTCCTCCCATCTTCCCTCTCCTCCTATTATATACTCTCCCCACACTCACCCCTACCCCCCTTTCCCACTTCTCCCCTTAGAAGAGAGCAGTCCTCCCAGGGTTATCACTCAAACAGGGCACAACAAGTTGGAACAAGGCCAGGCACTAATCCCTGCATCAAGGGTGAACTAGGCAACCCAGCAGGAGGAAATGGGTCCCAAGGGCAGGCAAAGGTGTCAGGAGCCCCACATACACTCCAGCCTGTAGGATCTCTGCAAGAACACAAAGCCAGACAACCACATGACATATCTAGGAGACCTGCAGTTCCTATGTCTGCTGCTTCAGGCTCTGTGGGACCCCAAGAGTGCTGGTCTATTGACTCCATTGGGCCTGTTGTCCTCAACCCATCTGGTCTTGAAATGCCTCCTCCTCCTCTTCTGTGAGTTTTCTGGGGCTCTGCATGATGTTTGGCTCTGGGCCTCTGCATCTGTTCTCATCAGCTGCTGGCAGAAGGCTCACAGATGAAGATAGGTACCCATCTATGAGTAGAGCAGGATATCACTAGAAGTCAACTCCTGGCTATCTGGTTTTTAGTTCCTGACCTACTCTGTAGAATCAGTCATAGTTTCTCTCATCCCTTTGCCATGGGGTTCTGCTCTTCCATTTTCCCAGTGGGTCCTGTAGGGAAGGATGGGTTATAGGTCAAAGGTTTTGTGGCCTTGGTGGTGTCCCAGTCCATCCACTGGTAGCTTTGCCCCTTTAGAGGAGATGGCTTGTTCAGGCTTCCCATCCCCCATTGCTAGAGGTCCATAGGGTATTCATCGTGGGCTCCAGTGAGTTTCCACTACCATAGGTCTTCAGATCTGCCCCAAATGTCCTCCAATTCCAGTTGTTTCTCCATATATTATCTCCCTCCATCCCTCTCCCAACACCTGGTCTCTTCCCTTCCCATTTCTATCCTTCCCAATCCACCTGCACTATCTGTTCTATTTCCCCTTTACCAGGGAGATCCCTGTGTCCTCACTGAGGACCTCCTTGTTGCATAGTCTCTCTGGGTCTGTGGATTGCAGCACCTTTGTCCTTTGCTTAACTGTTAATAACCGCATATAAGTGAGTACGTGGCATGTTTGTCTTTCTGGGACTTGGTCAACTCACTCAGAATGATTTTTTTCTTTTTCTATCCATTTGCCTGCAAAATGTATGTAGTCATTTTTTAAATGGTTGGGTAGTACTCCACTGTGTAAATGTACAATTTCTTTATCCATTCTTCAGTTGAGGTGCATGTAGGTTGTTTCCAATTTCTGGCATTATAAATAAAGCTGCTATGAACATAGTTGAGCAAGTGTCCCTTCTGGAAGGATGGGACCTCCTTTGGGTATATGCCCAGAAGTGGAATGGTTGGTTCTTGAAGTTGAGTTCCAACTTCCTGAGGAGTCACTATATTGATTTCCATAATAGCTGTACAAGTTTGCACTCCCACCAGCAATGAAGGAATATTCCCCTTGCCCCACAACCTTGTCAGCATGGCATGAACTATCACATGTGTTGATCTTAGCCATTCTGACACGTGTAAGATGGAATCTCAGAGTATTTTTGATGTGTTCTTAGATTCAGTTTGCAGGTATCTTATTGAATATTTTTGCATTTATGTTCATGAGGGAAATTGGTCTGTAATTTTCTTTCTTTGTTGAATTTTTGTCTGGTTTGGGTATCAGGGTGACAGTTTCCTCATAGAATGAGTTTGGCAGTGTTCCTTCTGCTTCTAATTTTGAAATAATTTGAGGAGTATTGGTGTTAACTCTTCTTTGAATGTCTAGTAGAATTCTGCACTAAAACCATCTGGCCCTGGGCTTTTTTTTTGTTTGGGAGGCTTTTAATGACCTCTTCTATTTCCTTGGGGGATAAAGTCTGTTTAAATTGTTTATCTGATTCTGATTTAATGTTGGTAGGTTGCATCTATTCAGAAAATTATCTTTTGTTACTGTTTTTGCAGCTTTAATTTGTGGTAGTCTGATAGGATGAAGGGGGTTATTTCAATTTTCTTGTATTTATCGAGCCTTGCTTTGTGTCCAAGTACGTGGTCAACTTTAGAGAAGGTTCCATGAGGTGGTGAGAAGAAAGCATAGATTCTTTTGTGTATTGATGAAATGTTCTGTCGATACCTATTAGGTCCATTTGGTTTATAACATCTGTTAGCTCTACTATTTCTCTGTTTATTTTATTTTATTCTTTATCAATGTTTCTTTTATAAATGTGAGAGCCCTTCTGTTTGGAGCATAGATGTTTAGAATTGAAATGATGTCTCAGTTGATTTTTCTTTTGATGAGAATGTAGTGTCCTTCTCTGTCTCTTTTGATTAATTTTGGTTTGATGTCTATTTTGTTAGATATTAGAATGGTTACACCAGTTTGCTTCTTGGGTTCATTTGCTTGGAAAATATTTTCTCAACCTTTTATTCTGAGGCAATGTTTATCCATGATGTTAAGGTGTATTTCTTGTATGTAGCAGAAGGATAGATCCTGTTGTTGCATCCATTCTGTTAGTCTGTGTCTTTTTATTAGGGAATTGAGTCCATTGATGTTGAGAGATATCAAAACCAATGATTGTTAGGTCCTGTTATTTTATGTTGTTGGTTTTGGGTGTGTGTGTGTGTGTGTGTGTGTGTGTGTGTGTGTGTGTGTCTCCTTTCTGTTGGTTTTGATGGTGTGCCAGGTTAGAGTTTTCTTTCTAGTACCCTCTGTAGGGCTGGATTTGTAGTTAGATATTGTTTGAATTTGGATTTTTCATGATATTTTGTTTTCTTATCCATGATTGAAAATGGGTATAGAAGGCTGATCTGGCATCTGTGTCCCCTTAGAGCCCATCGCACATCAGTCCATGCCCTTCTGGCTTTTCAAGTCTCCATTGAGAAGTCAGGTGTAATTCTAATTGGTTTGCCTTTATTTGTTACTTGCTGATTTTCTCTTGCAACTTTTAGTATTCAGTAAACATACTTTGTATATTTACTCTTTTGATTATTATGTGGCAGGGGGACTTTTTTCTGTTCTATTCTATTTGATGTTCTGAATGTTTCTTATACCTTTATAGGGATCTCCTGCTTTAGGTTTGCAAAATTTTCTTCTATGATTTTATTGAAATTATTTTCTGGGCTTTTCAGCTGGGATTCTTTTACTTCCTCTACTCCTGTTAGTCTTAGGTTTGGTCTTTTCATCGTGTCCCAGATGTTCCTCGATGTTTTGTGTTAGTAGATTTTTAGATTTGATGTTTTCTTTTACTGATGTGTCTATTTCTTCCATAGTATCCTCAACTCCTGAGATTCTGTCTTCCATCTTCTGTATTCACTTGCTATAGCTTGGCTCTGTAGTTTCTGTTTGTTTTTCTATGTTTTTAATTTCCAGGATTCTTTCAGTTTGTGTTTTCTTTATGGTTTCTATTTCCATTCTCAAATGTTGAATGGTTTTGTTCATTTCCTTCAATTATTTGTTGTTTGCTCTTTAGTTTCTTTAAGGGACTTATTCATTTCTTCTAATTGTTTGCTTGTGTTTGTCCTGGATTTCTTTAATGAGTTTACTCATTTCCTCCCATTGTTTACCTTTTCATTGACTTCTCAGATGGATTTATTCATTTCCTATTACCTTCATAAATTTGGTGGTGAGAAGAAAGCAAATATTCTTTTGTGCGTGGATGAAATGTTCTGTAGATATCTGTTACCTATTACCTTCATAAATTTGGTCTTCAGGTCTTTTTCTTGTGTTTCAGCAGTGTCAGAGTGTTGAGGGCTTGTTTTAGCACGGTAGTTGGGCTCTGGTGGTGATATATTATCCTGGCTGCTGTTAATTATGTTCTTATGCTTGTGTCTAGGCATCATAGTTTGGAGTGATTATAGGTTTAGTTTCCCAACATCTAGGTTTGTGTTTTGCTTCTTGGTTTCTTTATTCTCTCTGGTATTCTGTGTTTTGTGGCATCTTGTTGAGCCCCCTACTCTTGGGGCCTCTGCCTAAGGTGGGTGCTGGAACTCTGGTGGGTCGCTTGGTTTTTGGTCCAGCAGGGAGTCTCTTTCTGTGTTGGGTGCTGGGTCTTGGATAATGTTCTTCTGACTGTTTTGAATGGCCTGTTCTGGAGCAGGGTCTGTCTTCCTGTTCTCCTGGCTGGGTTGTGTGGTCTGTGTTGGGCAAGGGCTATCTGCCCAAGTTTGTCTCTGGACCTCAGAAGCAGTGGGCAGATTTGGCACCACCAATGGTGGTGATATGGGTTGGAGGTGAGAAGATAGGTCTTTTGGGCCAGACTAGGCAGATATAGTAGGAGGTGCCAGCTAGCAGACTTCTTACCTGTTCTCCTGGGGCTGTCTGGCTTTCTCTGCCTGCACGAGGGCAGGGACCATCTGCCCCAGTTGGTCTCTGCGACTCAGAAGCAGAGGAAGGAGGATAGGGAGCTGGGAAGATGGGGGTGATTTTGGGCTTTGGGGATTGGCTGGGCAGGTATAGTGGGATTGGTCAGGGAGCAGGTTTCCTACCTGGGCTCCTGGAGCTGGCTTGTTTTACCTGTGTCAGGGCCAGGGTTGTCTGCCCCAACTGTCTGCCTCAGTTGGTCTCTGGGGCTCAGAAGTAGTGGCCAGTAAAGGTTGGGGTGGGTGAGAAGATGGAGAGGTTCTCAATATCTTTCTATTATTAGTTGTCTGCTTATGAAACAAGCCTGCTCGCAGGAGTGGATTTATTCTAAAGAATCACTTTGTCTCTTGAACACTCATTTTCATCCTTCCACACAGACTTAACCAACATAAACTTTACTTTTCACATCTATAGCTACATGGAGATATTTACAAATGAAAGTAATCTTTGCTTCAAAAATGACATTCTTTGGGATAGTAGTCAACACATTCCTTTTCTTATTGCTCATCACTTGATTTCAATCAAAAATATTCTCAAATGTAAGGATGAGGGAAAGTCACTTCCCATTACTCAGGATAGCCTATTATTTTCTCCGTCATCAATTATTTTCAAGAATTTGAGGTCGCAGAGAAGGCTAAAGGGACCATCAAAAATAACAAGAAATGCCCAGAATGATTTCTAGGTACTTCTCTCCTTTCTTAAGATTTAATAACTCTAAGCTCAGTTTATTATCACTGGATTCTATTGGGCTAATTGTTTAGCAAAAAGAAAATCACTTTGTGCCTCAATCTTTGGCTATCAGACTATTGAAACAATGGTCCCAAATAAATTAGAATCTCTCCTAGGAATCACCTTTTAGGAGAAGAAAGGTTTGAAGCCCTAAGAGCAGCCAGAGAAGAAATTTACCTCCTGGAGAAAGATGGTCTTAGATGGTCTGGAGCCGAGAAGAAGATGAGGACCCCACATCTGGACTTGACCACTTACTTATACACGTCTCTTGCCTTCTGTCTAAAATTTATCCTCATATCAGGATCTCAGAGATGGACCGGAGTGGGATGGGTGTTACTGGATCTTTTTGTCCCTCTTCGTAATATGACCACATCAAATACATCTCCCTTTCCTACTCTTTACTATTAATAATGCTGTTTTCATTGTCTTATGGAGGATGGATATTCTAACCCCGCTTGTTCAGGTACAAGTGTAACTCTAAGTCTGCTAACATTTACATTTTTAGAAAAGAAAACCCAAGTTGTATTCTAGAGAAGGAGGACGGCCTTTGAAGGTGTTCAATTGGAAGACATTCCCTGGTTTGACCAACTGGGCAATTTTTAGACAGGGGAGATGCTGCTGCTAAAAATTGTCATTTTAAGATTCAGTGTATGAGTCCTTCTTATCCTAGCAGGACTTGTGCCTGTAAGATGCCATTAAAATTGTTTCTTGCTAGCTGGGCAGTGGTGGTGCACGCCTTTGATCCCAGCACTTGGGAGGCAGAGGCAGGTGGATCTCTGTGAGTTCGAGGCCAGCCTGGTCTACAGAGTGAGTTCCAGGACAGCCAGAGTTACAACAGAGAAACCCTGTCTCATACCCCTCTCCCCCCAAAAATAAATTGTGCATTGCTTAGTGTTAACTGTAAATTTGTCTGTGTGACAACGCAGAGTGTTTGTTCTGGAGCAAGTCTGGAAGCATGGGATATATGTTTTGGATGAGATTCGTATTTGTTTTCTCTTTTTTCATATCTTGATCAGTCAGGTGTGGTGACATGAAGAGGGAAACAAGGTTCATCCTTACTGGAAACAGAGACAGGAGGCAAGGCACACCACCCACGGACACACTGAGAGGATCAGGTGGCCTGAAGGCTAATGACTCAAACCAGAACAAGGAGATGTAGAACCTTGTTGAGTTCTCTGTGTTAACTCCCATCTCCTGCAAGCAGCTTCTCTGATGAGGGTTGGGCGAGGCCCTGACCTACGGCTATAGCAACTCTACATAGGAGTCGTTTTTTTTACTATGTCATTCAATAGAATAGCTGTAGTAGGATTTCCCTTGAGCATCTCATCTGTCTAGTTTCATGTCCTTGACCGCACTGTCACTCTCAGGTATGGGTTCCATCCCATGGAGCAGGCTTTACAGCCAATGAAAATGTGCCTGGGGACCCCATCATGTTTGTGTAACTATTGTACCAGTGGGCATGTCTTTCTGACTGATCCTGCTGTAACTTGCAGGGTTCGTAGCTGGTGAGACTGATGATTATTTTCCTCCTTTGGTAGCAAGGATAGTACCTTCCATTCTATGAACACTGGACCGTAGGGATGAAGCTTCTAGTTGGGGACAAGCTCAATATTTCCATGTTTAGTAGTGTAAGAACATGATGTCTTCATTCTTCAGCAATAGGAGTGACAATGGGTTTAGCAACCACACTCTGTTTTGCCCCTTCCTTCCTTCCCCCCCTTCTTCCTCTCTCCCTCCTTCCCTCCCTCCCTCCCTCCCTCCCTCCCTCCCTCCCTCCCTCTCCTTTCTTCCTTTCTTTCTTTCTTTCTTTCTTTCTTTCTTTCTTTCTTTCTTTCTTTCTTTCTTTCTGTCTTTCTTTCTTTCTTTCTTTCTTTCTTTCTTTCTTTCTTTCTTTCTTTCTTTCTTTCTTTCTTTCTTTTTGGTGTCTGTATACATTTTCGTTTGTTTTTTAAGAAAGAGAACACATATGAGGTGGATGGGTAGGAAGAGGATCTAAGAGGAGTTGGGGGAGGAAAAATATATATCCAAAATACATTATATGGAAAACAAAACAAAACATAAATAAAAAGAAAGTTTTTTTTATTGTTTCCAAATTAAAAAAAAATACTGATCTGGAAACTGGGACATTATCTCAGTGTAGATGGAAATATTAATATCTACAATGGTTTTCAATAAAGAGCACAGACAACTCTGGAGATGTAAAACCTGGACAGCTTTGGCAAAAGGTCTCACTTCTCATGGCTGTCTGACTGACCTGGAGCATGTGGTGTCTAGGTATTTTATTGACGAGAAGCACTGCTCACTAATCCAAAGGCTTTAGAGCTTAATGAATAGAACTTTCACGGTGCACCCACCAACCCCCAGCTTCAGCCGACTGACATGATGCCTTTTTACAGGTGATTCAAGACCCTGGGCAAAATCTTCCCTGACCTTAGGCTGTGGGAGGACCCTGTGAAGTTCTTCCATTAGCATTAATACAATCAGATGCTTTCAACACAAATATCTCAGTGGACAGAGTCAATATTAGAACAACAAATGTTCCATTCATGGGCCACGGGGTAGCCAATCACTAGTGCTCCAAACTAGAATGCTTTCTGCCTTCTAGAACCTATATCCAGGAAGCTAGTCCTACAGCTAAGGAAGGTGACCTTCTGGCAGTGGCTCTGGCTGCTGGATACAGCAGCTGCTCACAATTCTTATTACTGCACAGAAGTGCATGTAACTTTATAATATTTGAGAATAAGTTTAAATATTCCACTATATCCTAGAGGATGAGCTTTGGTGGGATAATTTATAGCTATAAATGAGGTTCTAATAAAAAATCAATTCATCCACTGCCCTAAGCCCTGTAAGAAGAGACATCGCCAGTTATAGTGGCCAGCACTTTTCCCAGCACTTGGAGGCAGAGGCAGGTGGATCTCTGCGAGTTTGAGGCCAGCCTGGTCTACAGAGTGAGTTCCAGGATAGCCAGAGTTACAACAGAGAGTTACAACAGAGAGGAGGAAGAGGAGGACGAGGATGAGGACGAGGAGGGACATAAGCCCTAGATCTGCAGATGGAGCCACACTTAACTGCTGAGACCATGGAAGAGTTAGTTACCCTCTGTTAGATAGGTCGCAGGAGGCCTGAGAGCTGTGTTCACTGTGAGGTCCTATGTGGTCTCTCTACATTGCTCGCATGTGGTTTGGCTATAAAAATCAAACAAGAGTGACATCATTCAAATCATTACTCAGGACTAGACAGGCTTTCTGAAATGTCTTATTTCTTGTGCCTAGCCCTGAACCCAAGTCTTGCATTTTCTTAACCTCGTCTAAACAGAGACACAATTTTCAATCTGAACTGAAGTAGGAAGGCGTAAAAATGTTTTCTTTACTGAAACATCAATTATACATCTGTCGCTTGACTTTCACGTTCTCGCTTCCATCGGTTGTTTGTTCTTGCAACAGTTGGGTCTGTCTGAGTTACAGGTGCCCACTAGCATGGCATTGTGAGGACAGTTGGAATGGAGACAGTATCCTCCTTTCTCGTGGCATTGGTAGTGTTCTGTTCTGTGTCCATGACCTGGAGAAAGCAGATAATACCTTTTAGATTCTTGGATATAATGCCAAATGTTTGAGAACATTTGAAAAATTCAAGATAGATAACTTGTCTAAGTTCATGGGATAATTTTCTCTTTCAAGCAGTTGTCATGGAATTGGTCCTGGGGGGGCTGGTAATGAAATCACACCAAAGTAGAGGTCACTTAGCAAGAATGAGAAGCAAGGTCCTGAGTATAGCTTTTATTTTTGTTGTTGAGACTCAAGTTATACACTTATTACCCCATCTTACTGTCATCCCCCAGATACAATGCCCTCTATTTCCTAATATACTTACTACCCCTTCTTACTGTTGTCCTCCAGATGCAATATCCTCTGTTTCCTAATGCTAGAGGCGTTACTGTACCTAACACATTAATTAAAGAAAGAGCAATGAGAAACCAATAAAATAAGAGGTAAATCCGGCCACTGCTCCTGAGTTCCAGAGATCAACTCAGGAAGACAGCCCCTCCCCTGGCACAGGCAGAGCAAGCCAGCCCCAGGGGATCAGCCAGGAGTTCTGCTCACTGATCCTCCCACTATCCCTGCCCAGCCCAGCTCCCAAACACAAAACCACCTCCAACTTCCTGCCTACAACCACTTCTGGCCACAGACTCTGAGCCCCAGAGACCAACTGAGGCAGACAGCCCCTGCCCTGGTGCAGGCAGAGCAGGCCAGCTTCAGGAGAATAGCCCAGAGACCAACTTGGCATACAGCCCCTGCTCTAACACTGACAGCACAACCTGGCCAGGAGAGCAGCAGGCAGACCTTGTTCTAGATCGGATCACACAAATAACTCAGAAGAACACTCTCTAAGACCCAGCTCCCAACGCAGAAGGCTCTCTGATGGATCAAAGGCCAAGGCAGCCACCAGAATTCTAGCATCAACCTTGGACAGAGGACCCCCCTGCTCAACAAGAAACCACAAAACACAGAAGACCAAGGAAGATAAAGAAACCAAGAAACAAATCACTCATTCATTAAAGACAAACCTAGGAATTCAGCACCTAAACCTTTAATCACTCCAAATCAAGATGCTTCAATGGCAGCATAAGAACATAACTAATAGCAACCAAGGCTATATGTCACCTGAGAACACAACTGCCCTGCTACAACAAGCCCTGAGCACTCAGACACAGCTGAAACACAGAAAAAGATCTTAAAACCAAATTTGTGAAGATAATAGAAGCCTTTAAAGAGGAACTGAATAAATCCCTCAAAGAAATCAATGAAAAGGCAAACAATGGGAGAACGTGAGAAAACTCCTTTTACTAGATGCTGAGAAATCTTTTGACAAAACCCAACACGCCTTCATGATAAAAGTCTTAGAGAGATTATGGAAAATTGGACATGCCGAAACATAATAAAGGCACTTTACAGCAAGCCTACTGCCAACATCAAATTAAATGTTGTCTGACCCACTAATGTAAACTGGGCATCTAGAAGAGCCATCTCAGGGAAATGCATTCACTCTGATATGTCCCGTGCCCTAAAGGCATTTGCTAGCCACAGGGAGAAGGGGGCTCAATACTCCTTGTTGTGCCTGCCACCTGAGATTCCCTCTCAGGGTAGACTTCTCCCGGATTATTCCTCAGCTTTCAGGTGAAGGAACTGTCTTAATGAACATACTTCAAAGCAATTTGTTTTGGTACTGGAATGGATGGGCCAGTTAATGCCCCCTTATAATTACTGTTTTCCTCTGTCAATCTTTCCCTGCAGAAGAGGACCGTACAACGAAGTATATGATTTAGTGCTGGGGACAAGTGATTTTCATTATTGGTGACTTCCATTCTATTTATAACCAATAGGGTTGGAAAGTGAAACTGTTTCAGACCCAGGAGGCAATGGTCTCACAGACATCTCTATGTATTGTTAGAGTTTATTGAAAAATACTGAGAAAAACTGACTTTTTCCCACCTGGATGCATGCAGGCCCATGGTGAGGTAGATCTGAAATGCAAATATACTTGCATAATGATGTCGAGGTAGAATAATTTCCTTTGAGCATGTCCTGATTCTCTGTCATCATGGAGCAGAGTTAGTTGGATTGACAACCAGAAGTGTTTGTCATGGCCACAAAAGAATCAAACAGATACAGGGTGTGGTAATGGAAATGGGTCTGTGACACTCCATAGGGGAGACCAGTGAGATCATGGGGCCCTCATGTGTGATGTCACCCATCACTCCTCCCTGCTGCAGGAGGTGGTGAGGACCTGCTAGACTATATATGATGTAGAAAATTAAGTGAGTGTGAGACTCCATGAAGTAGCTTTGTGAGGTTGTCACCCATGAATGGCTGGGACTTTTTTTTTTTCCAGTATGGGTAAGCAAAATAAACTTGTTTCACTAGTTTGGAGTGGCATTGGATTCTTTGGGTTGTCATTGGTGCGCTATTCGGAGTGAACAGACATTTGTTCACCTCTCTACGAAAAGTAATAGAAAGGACCAAATCAATGAATTATGGGTATAAAAGAAGAAGAATTCCAGGCCAAAGCATACATATTTTCAATGAGAACATGGTAGAAAATTTCTCATTTCCAGAGAAGGGATGCTTATCCACGTATAAGAGGCCCAGAGAACATCAAATAGCTAGAACCAGGAAAGAAATTCCCCAAGCCATCCAATCAAAACACTGAAATCACGGACTAAGGCAAGTGTTTTAAAAGCTGCAGGAAAGAAAAAAAGAAGTCACAAAACAAATGTAATAGCATCAAAGGTAGCGAAGGTGATATCAGGTGTTCTAGTCACCGGGTCCCAGGTAGGATGCAGGGCAATCTGAAGTGCGAGCTACGCTTCCTCATTTGAGCTCATTTAAGACTTGATTGTACAACCTGCCCTATGTTTAATATGATGCTGGTCTTTCCCCTCCATAGATAATCAACATGCTCATATTTGTACTTATTTCTCAGAGAAATGCATTTCCCTTTAAATTTAGCACAGATGCCAGGGCTCAGAGAAATTCAGTGAGCTTTCCATTATCCCCCCCACAATCGGCTCACATTCTGCTGAGTTCTGAAACTTGTGTTTTCACCACATCAACGAGTTGGCCTTTAAACAATGTAAAAAAGGTGATATTCAAATTAATGGGACCAATTTTATACCTACAATTCTGAACGAAGATGGCCTGTTTTAGTGCTTAGTTTTGGACATTAGGGGAACAATTTATAGCTGTATTCTGAGTGGCCTGTTGTCCTCTCTCTTCTGACTGTCTTTTTCCTCCACTCCCCACCAATGAATCAAGTGAGTGTATATAATTAACGCTACCAGCAGGAAAGGAGTGGGAAATACTGACTGAGGAGCTACCTTGGAGAACAAGAGTGGGTGTAAAGAGTAGACTGAGCACAGGGTAACGAGGACTGTGTTGTATTCATCAGGAGGAGAACAACGAATTGACAAGGTCCTTCAGGCCATTGAGGTCAAACATGACCTGGCACAGATCAGATATTGGGGATTAAGGAAAAATGAATAAAAAGACTAATGTAAGACTATGTTAAAACACAGGAGCGATCTTTGCTTTCTTTATCAAATATCCATAAAAATGAAATTTCCTGAATAGCTTTCTGAGATTGAGGGACACAGAGGGAGAGATTCTGGGAATGAACCCGCATATATGAGGCTGAGCCGGAAGTCAATTAGATACACCCGGAATAAGAGAGCTCTGAGAAGAGGATACTAGCGCTTCCCAAAGACTATTACAGCCATGATTTCTGTACTAACCTCACTGCACAGATAAGGAAAATAAAGACTAGAAATTTGTGACTTGATCTGGATCAACAGGAGTGACAGATTGGGAAAATAAATCTTTAATTTCTGTTGCTGGAGCCCACTCACTCTTGAGTGAGAGGTAGTTTCCTTTGGCTCAGAGTATGTGGAATTTTCTGAAGCCCAACAAGAAGCACACACCCAACAATGGAGACATTCCCTTGGGGATAATCTGGCTGGGTGTTCCAGGAAACAGAATACCACCTGTGGCACCCTGACTGCCTGAACATTTTGTGAAAGTCTCCGTCCCTGGCTAAACTGGGTAGTTGGAGGGGTGGTGGTACCTTCCCTGAGTCAGGGCACCCGGCGAAACAGCTCTCAGTGACTGGGGTGAGTGTGGCAGTTCCTCTCTGTGGGTCAGAAGCTGGCCTGTATATCTGAGGATCCTCTGTAGATGACGCAGAATCCCCTCCTTACAAGACACTTCCTCTCTGTCCTGCACCGGACTGGGGTCTGCCCGTGACTAGGTATGAATCCCTGCCAGGAGCACTCCTCTGCACTCCAGTTTTCTGCCTCCACGTCCCCAGTCCTGGGCAGGTGCTGCAGGTCCTCAGGCTTACCTGAGGCAGAGGAGAAAAGGAGGCAGAACAGCAGCAGCAGAAAGCAGAGCGTCTTCATGGTGTACTCAGTGTACGGTGTACTCAGAGGACCAGCGACTCAGACTCCTGCGGCGCTGTGTAATTCTCATGAATCCTGGGGGCTGGCTGCAGTCGTATTTATAGGGAGCTAGGATTGCATAATCTCACATATTAACTGAAAATGAAGCTCAGTTAACTAGGCCACCTGCTGTGTGTCCTGAGGCATCTCCAAAGCCGTTGATGGGTATTCATGTTTAGCTCTGCATGGATTTTCTTTTTACTCCGGAAGCCTTAAATTGTGCCATAGTTACTGTTTTTCAGGTTAGAGAGTCTAATTTTTCTCTGGCAATGTAGCCCATGCTAATATCCCCCCTGGCCAAAATGACCCAGGAGCCTATGGCCAGGCAGCCTAGAGTTCTTGTAGGATAACTCAGACATTACCCCTCCCGGAACAGAAGCTAGGCTGGTTGAGGGGTGAACGTTCTTTTTCAATAGCAGGTGTCTCCGCTCTTCCTTAGAACTTTCTCCTTCCCTGTTTTCCCTCCTCATTCTGGGCGAGGATTGCCAGGCATTTTCTAGACACAGAAATGCTGATCCCCGAAGCCAATCAGTGTGACTGCTCAGGTGAAGGTTCTGTAAGCTCAGCTACCGGACTAAGGGTGAAGTTGTGTAGAGTGCCTGCCGGGACCATCCTGGGAGCTTCTGCGGCTGACAGCCACAGCCCGTAAGGTATCCTGGGGCCCTACCTTGATAGCATCTGCTCCACAGAGTGGAGACATGCTAGTCGTTCATAGTGATGCACACGGGAGGGAGTCAGATGCAGGGGAAAGCTTGAAGAGCCATCTTGGAGACATGGAACTCCTGTCAGAAAAGTTGAGGGTGGGTAGAATAGAAAGGAGACCTATCTCCATATCTCGTTCTTTCTCATGTTCTTTGTGAATATCCCAAGAACTCCAGGATCTTAGAGAACTGGGCTCTCTGGTTGATTACACCAGATTTTCCATTTACTAGTTATGTAACTTTCTGTAATAATATTTAAGCCTTCCAGACCCTAGTGTTTTCCCTTAAAACAGGGATAATGTTAGGTACCCACACAATTACTGTGGAATATAGATTCTGAGATTTTCAAATCAGAATATCAATAGGAGAGAAAATAAAAACTGCATTTATATTTAGTGATTCGATACATAAACAATCTATACCCAGGAAAGTTGGACCTAACTATTGTTTAGATTCTGCCCTGAACTTTAGAGACACTGGATTTTTAAGACTATATCCACAGAATCCCAGCTTCCTGCTGACTGATTTTCAGCTTTGCTTCTCAGTGGGAACCTTCATCACACTGTGAGTGCTCTCCTGTTACCGCGTTTCTCACTTGTGTACATGGGACAGTAGAGTCTTTCCTTAAAGCCTGAACAAGGCAGCCCTCCACCCACTTAGTGACTCGTGTGGTGTGTTGGTTAGCTTTAATTTTCAACTCGATACAACCTGGTTTTGTCTGTAAAGAGTCTTAAGGCTAGACTGTCTACACTGGGCTTGTCTGTGGTTATGTGATTGTCTTGTTAAGTTAATTGATGTATGAAGATACAGCCTACTGTGGGTGACATCATTCCCAAGGCAGGGAATCCTGACTGTGGATGGGTGGAGAAATGTACCTGGAACTGTTGAAGGTTGAAAGGGCAAGCCAAAAGGTTGTGGCTGTGACCAGGAATACATGGATCATGTGTCTGAGACACAGCTTAGACCAAGCTAATACCACACAAGGGGAGAGAAGAAGAAGAACAAGAAGGAAGAGGAGGAGGAGGAAGAGGAGGAGGAGGAGGAGGAGGAGGAGGAGGAGGAGGAGGAGGAGGAGGAGGAGGAGGGAAAGTTCAGGCATTTAAATGCTCTAAGCAACAGCTGTGGCCTCTTTTCTTAGACAATGAGAAAGCTTTTGGCAGTTTCAATCAGAAGGAAAAAGAACCTGTTGCCAAAGCTCTCTTCCTCTGCAGAAGAACTATGAACTTTCCTTTCCTCCTTTTCCAGATTCTAGTGACAATGAGTCAAACTTAATATTGCTCTATGTACTTGTGCACAGTGGAACCAACCCAGAAAACACAATCCCTGCGTGGTTCACGAAGGGAAAGATTGTGTCACAGCTGGGGAAGTTCACAGGATCGGTTGGAGCCATGATGTCTACTCTGCATCTCAGGCTGAGATCAATCTTCTCACAGCGCAGCAATGGCTACACTGTCCAACAGACGGGGGCATCTTCTCCTGACGAACAACACTGGCTCACACATTCTGAGCTAGTGGTCATTTCAGCAGAGGGAGCAGCTGGAAGGAAGCAGCAGCTGTTGGGGTCCATGTGTTCTGGAACGGGGCTGCTCTCAGGTTAGAGGGTGGGGATAAAGGAATGAAGCCACAGTGGCAGGATTAAAAAATGATGCCAAATATCCCCGAAAGACAAGAACCACAAACCCTTGGGTGGAGAAGAAGGTGAGAGGAGAATGTAGGATAAACAGGTCAGTGGGAGACCTGACTGCAAGAGTGATTTCTTGAGTGGTCCTTGTATTGATTACCATGGTCTTGTACTTTCCTACCCTGGGGAAAGAAAATACACAGCTGTTTTCTGTTAGTCATTTGTCAGGCTTTGTTAGAGCAAAGTACTTGACCAAACCTTTACTGGCAAAGAAATTTGCAAATCACCTCTGATACTTGCCTCGGGCAGAACACTTGTGCAGTCAGGGAGACATGCACTTTCTTTGAAGTGTTTCAATTCTTCTGTGGTCTTTACTTAGTCACAGCCCTTTAGGAATTATTAATCATTAATTACTGCACCTGTAATCACCTGAGGAAAAGGCACAGGGGAAGTCAGCTATCCTTTCTAAGCTATCATATTATTACACTTTAAATGTTATTATTTTTAATATTTTGGACACTTTACATATTCTCAGGAAGAAAGGAGACACAAATTTACTCTAGACTTCCACTTGCAAGGAGGATCTTACTCTGAATTCTGCACGGCTTAAGCTTTCTCATTAAGCTGGAGGCCTAAAACTGTGAGCCTTTGCATGTCTGCCTGGCTGGCCTCGTCCCTATGATTTTGTGAAGCATCCCTCCACCAGCTGACATGTGTGCAGACTCTCAGCAGCATAGGGGAGTTAGTTACTGTGTAATGTGCATAACCAAATGTGACACTGGTTTAGGAAAGTGGTAGTCTTTGGCTCTCCTCTAGGGTTACAGTCACTCCAGTCTTGGGCAGCTAATGAGGTTTATAGAAGCAGTCACGATTTTCCTCCTGTTGAGTACCCTTAAATATGATTAAACTCCATTTTGAAATTTTTTCCAGGAAGTATAGGACTTTTCCTTTTAGTCTGTATTGTTAATTTATGCTGACTTTTGGCAAGGGTTTATGTCACACAGGAAGACCCCAGACTCCCCTGTGGTTGAAGATGATCTGCAGCTTGTCATCCTCCTGCTTCAGCTCCTGTCAGTGGCATGCACCACAATGGTGGATTATGGAACTGGGGATCTAGGCCCAGGCCTCATTGGTGCTGGGCAAGAACTTTACCAACTGAACCACGCCTTCAGCCTCGGTTTGTGGCTGTTCATTGCTGGTGCTATTTTATTTTCTCTCTCAGATAAAATCTTCCTTCCTTCCTTCCTTCCTTCCTTCCTTCCTTCCTTCCTTCCTTCCTTCCTTCCTTCCTTCCTTCCTTCCTTTCTTCCTTGACATGGTTTCTCTGTTGTAACTCTGGCTGTCCTGGAACTCACTCTGTAGACCAGGCTGGCCTCGAACTCACAGAGATCCGCCTGCCTCTGACACCCTAGTGATAGGATTAAAGGCATGCGCTACCACTGCCCGGTTTTTTCCTTTCTATGTAGAAACATCTCCAGCAAGAATTCTTAGATATTATGATACTATTTTTTCCCTGACCTTTCTCTACTTCATTTCACCAGAGAATTTTCCGACTGTGTGAAGAATGTATCGCATATATTTTTTCTCATCTTTCTTTTTAGACTTTATTCATTTACTCAAAATTTTCTTCACATTTATTTAATTTTTCTCATCGGCCAGCAATTCTTAAATGTCAAGTATCTTCTCCCCACTCTCTTATCTTCTCTCGGAGCTATTACTGTCTTACGATGCAGCATCTCAGCGGCAGTTTGTACCCGCTTCCTGTGGCTCTGTTCTTCACGTGCACACTGTCCTTCTCTCGCTGCAGTGTTTGCTTGGGCGTTTGTGGTTAATGAAGAATTTCCAAGCCCTGTTTCCTGGGAGCAGAGTGTCCTTTCAGGTGGTTTCATTGGGAGATGTTTCCCTGATAAGCTTTTTTTGAAATAGGCAAAACCAACTGGGCCAGAGATAATAAGCTGTCTTTTTAATATGCTATGTGCACAGGATGCACAGGAGATTGTGTAGCTGGTAAGGAGGCATTCAAGACGGCTTCATATTTTAAGATTATTTATTAACTCGGCTGAGTGACAGTGTCAGGTCTTGGCTCAAGCATGATTCTGGATGTTACTGAGAGAGAATGTTTTAGATGAGATTCCTTGTTTGTTTGTGTAATGGTCAGCGAGGTGTGGTAATGTAAAACACATAGGATGTATGGGAAGCAAAGTTAATGTTTTTTGGGCTAAAAAATTGAATTTTACACTTTTCAATAATATTTTTATTACTCCTTTGAGAATTTCATATTGTCCGGAATACATCCATGTGTATTCTGATCATGTTCACCTCCTTCACCACCTCCCTATACACCCAACTCCCATCTCTCAAACTAGCTGAGTGCAGTTCATGTCTGCCAACTACTCTTCAGTGTGGCACTTATGCTGGAATGTGGTTGATATGCTACAGGTCACTCTGTTGCAGAAAACTGACTTGACCTTTCCCAGACGCTACCACAGGCCAATAGCTCCTCAGCCGAGGTGAGAGTCCATGCTGGCCCACACCCCTATGTTGGAATTTTGTCTGGCTTAAGGAAAGCAAGGTTTGTTAAGTTCAGAAGATGTGGAAGCAGGAGGCAGAGCTTGCTGCTGGGGCACACGGGCATCACTGAGGAAAAAGGCTACAAGGGCAGGGGAAGCAGAGCTATTTTTCGGCTCCTTTGGAAAGTGAGGGGTGGGGCACTGTCTTCAGCTTAGATAGGTTGGTTTGGATAAATTCTGTTTTGTTTTTTTCCCCCTATCTGGTAAGCCTCTAGTTGCTTGACAACTATCCTTGTGATGACTAAAGAAGAAAGTATTGTCTCCTGAAATGTGTGTTCTCACAAGAGGGGGAAGCTTTGGGTTCTCTGGCTTGCACATCACAAGTGTCCTCCTGGGGGACTCTGAACTGCCTTCATGGACTGACTGTGGATGGAGTCTGGGACCTTACCTCCCCACTGTATATATTCTTCTATTTTACTTTGTAGATTAACCAAGCATCATGACATACAATAATTAAAATATATATAATAGAATCTATGAGTTGGTAGACACCAAACAAAGCAGATTGATTTCTATATTATGTGTGGTGAAATAGTCAGGTGAAAGAAAGAGTTGATAGAATAAGAACCAAGCTCTTTTTTGTTTTTTTGAGACATGGTTTCTCTGTTGTAATGCTGGTTGTACTGGAATGCACTCCATAGACCAGGCTGGCTTTGAATTCACAGCGATCTGCCTGCCTCTGCCTCCCAAGTGTTGGGATTAAAGGTGTGTGCCACCACTGCTGGGCAAGAACCAAGTTCTTTGAAGAGGATAGAGTTTGGTAATAGTTTGTCCCTCAGACTCAAAGTACACATTTTCTGAGTCTCCATTCGGTCAGGTGTCCCCCTCTCTGAGTCAATGCCTGCCCCGTTATTGCCTCCATGTTGGTTTGGTGACAACCTGAATTGGGAGTGACACTATTTAAGGTCCGACTATCTTCCTCTGGTCTGAGAAGGTTGAGTATACTGGCTCTTGTTTAGTTCCAAGACTAATAGTCCATCTCCGAGTTTACTAACCTATTTCAAATGGAGACATAGGACTCACTTTTATCTGAAAAAAGCACTTTTCAACGGGAGTTTTGCTTTATTGAAACATTGATAAAATATCCTTCCCGTAGCTTCGGTGCTCTTTATGTTCGTCATCCTCACAGGAACCATGCAGCATACGGACTTCTTGTTATTACACGTCCAATCCATATTGCCATAGAAAGGGCAGTTGCTCCCGAAAATGATCGCTAATTTCGGGATACATTTGAACCTGACATGGGTTGTACCAGGGTGACCGCCAACACCTGCAAGGAGAGAACAAAGATATTGGTGTATTTTAGCTGTAGTTGTAGTGACTTCAGTGCTTTTGTTAAAGACAAGAGACATCAATCTAAAAGCACACGGGAGAACTTTTCTTTCTCAGGTAGTCAGTCTTGCAGGCAACTAGGAAAAAACAGACCTGTAAATAGCTCACTCATCAGGCAGGCTAGCAAGGCTGTTAACATGGTTTTCTTCTCCTGAGGGTCCTTTAGATGTGCAGGGAGCTCAAATGATGCCCCGGTCACTTTTAAAACTCATTCTACCACAATGAAAAAGTGATTTTCTTCAGTTTGAAATGCTGCAACAGAATCCATGGCTGCAAGGACTTCTTGACCAATTTCCCGACTGTCTGCCCTTAGTTAGACTGGCCCTTGCCTTTCGAGATGCCCCAATGCCTCTAACCCTACTCCTGGAGCTTGCCGTCCCTATCAGGGTGAAATGATGACATTGTAGCTTTCTACAGTTTTCTATTATGAGTTCTATTTAGTGCCATGAAGTCTCACAGTGGAAAGGTGCTCTAATAGTTTTCTATGTTCTTGGTGAGTGACCACCAAGCCCTTGCTTTACCACTCATAGTTATTTAAATGAGAGATTTTCTCCCACGATAGCCTGAATTTGAACACTTGGTCTCTAGCTGGTAGGTCTGCTTGGGGAGTTTTATGTACTGCCTATCTGGTGGAGGATGTATGTCATTGGTGGCTGGCTTTGACATGTTAGAGACTCACCATACTTTCAGTTCTTCGTGCTTATGGTAAACAATATGGCCTCTTAGCATTCCACTGGAGCCACCATGTCTACTGTCTACTGCAATGCCTCCCTGCCAGGAGAGTCTCTTACCGTTCCTGAACCGTAAGCTCAAATAAAGCTTTCTTCTGTAGGTGTCTTTGTCAATAGGAAAGCAAATGATACAACTACTCTTTTATCTTATATACCTGAAAAGTCTCGTGGGGAAAGCCAGTGCCTCAAAATGTGGTAGTAATTGTCCTAGAGTTTTGAAAACGTTCATTGGAGTTAAATGAGGCCATCATAGGAAGAAATATAGGGTGGCTGGTACCCTTTGTGAAAATATGGAGAAACAGATGCAAAGAAAGAAAGCTGGGTGTGATTACAAGGAGAAGCGTCATCAACAGACCAAGGAGAAGGACCCATGTGAGCAGCTAACTTTGTAGCCCCAACCCTCAAACTTTCAACTTTCTAGTACTATGAAAAAAAAAATAAGTGTCTACTTGAAGACTCTTAGTCTGTGAAATTTTGTGATAGGAACTTGAACAGAGTAAAACAATAGACCATCTTCACCCTGGAGGACAGGGCATCTTAACACTGTGTGCTGGAAGATGTTCTTATACGGGTTGAAATAGCTCACCCAGTAACTTCTGCACAGGGTCTCATTTTTAGCTTTTTTTTTCCAGCAAGTCTAGTCATTATCCAAGGAAGTAACATGATTTTTAATGATTTTACTCTAAAACATTTATTTTATGCCCTTATTTTTAGGATCTCCTTTCCTGTATATAATCAGTCGTGTTCAGATTTTAATGTTGAATTCTAAATTTGAGCTCTAGGAACAAATTCAGAGCACCTTTGTTGTGTCCCATCATCCAAGAGTAAAAGATGCTTCCCTGGTCTTCTCTTTGTCTTCTTCCCAGTATGGGAGCCATTAGCTGGATAGAGCTGTTGGAGTTTAGGCTAATTGAAATTTCACTAACAATATGATCAGTTCTCAATGTCCAAATGGGACTTGTGGTTACTAGGTGGCACAGGGTATACACAGAACACACCCATCGCATAGAAGCTTGTCTTGGACTGTATTGCCACAGAGATGGAAGAGGGTGAACAGATGTTCTGATAATATTCCATCCACTGCTTAGAGAAGCACCACAGGTGAAGGCCCTTGGCTGCAAACATAACACTCATTTAACTGATTTCCAGCCTATAATCACTGTCTGCATCACTCTGATTCCTCCTCACGCTGTCCTCAATGGCCCTAAGTGGTAATACTCTCAGTACAATGTCAAATCTACCTTCCAGGTTCTATTCTTGCTCTACTTCTAGTCATAGGAGTATCTCGGTACTATCAAGTATGAATATTAGGATGCTAATATGTCTTTGCATACCAGTTTGACTTCTTTTGCATACACAGTACTGGGATTGCTACCCATGTGTTTGGATTGCCTTGTAATTTTTACAGGAAACCCCAGGTAATGAACAGTTTTCTATAATAGCTGCACTAATTTGTACTTCCAATACCTCATGACATCTTCATTTTCCATATCTCAGCAAGACTGTTCCCTTTCATTTCGTTAAAAGGCATGCTCATAAGCATGAAGATATGCCTCATTGTGGTCTCAGTAGACATTCTGATGGCGAGTGTTTTTCGGTAGACATTTTGTTCATCTGAGCATCTTCGTTTCAGAACATCTACCAGGCCCCTAGCTCATTGAATTATTTCAGTTCTTTGAACACTGTGTATTTAAATTTACTACTAAGAGAATGATTAATCTATAGCCATTTTCTCCCAAACCATGGGTTGTCTTTTAACTTTGTCAATTTCTTTGCTGTCTAGACTTTTTTTTTTTTTTGGTAATCCTGTTTGTCTGTTATTGTCTGTGTTATCACGTGGCGTAGGTGAAGTGACTATGTGGAGTTATTTCAGTGGAGTGAAAAGTGCTCATCAGAAAATGCACACATTAATCCTGGAAGATTAAAATTAGAGTAGATGTTTTAAACTGCCATAGAGGAAGGAAGGACCAATATCTAAGGTTAACTAACCCTCTGCGTTTTAACCCCAGAAGAAGCATCAGGGGTTGTCTCTGCAGATGGACCATCTCATTGAACTGACTGTTGAGACCACAGAACTAGTATCAGTCAC
Organism: Cricetomys ansorgei; assembly: GCA_026225945.1. NCBI lineage: Eukaryota > Metazoa > Chordata > Mammalia > Rodentia > Nesomyidae > Cricetomys > Cricetomys ansorgei. The sequence continues at coordinate 8,513,424 of JAMJFZ010003960.1, forward strand.
TATCAGGTTTCAGGATGTCCTGGACCTGTATCTGTCGGCTCTCTGGGTATCCTTGCTGTCCCGTAGATCATCTGCATTGATTACAGGTGGGCTGGATGATAAAATCAGGTTGAAAGAACATCATGTAAAACCTGGTCTAAATCAGGTTGGAAGATCATTACACAAAACTCTGGAACTTACTTCCCCTTGACTCTGTTGTCTGTGTGCCTCTCTCCCTACCTATGATATACCATTTCAAAAATTTCTCTTAGCATCTTCTAAATTGAGATAAGAGATTCATTTTGATGTGATGGTAAATATAATTCGTATAGGTTTCCTTTATGGAGATGATGATTACAAATAATTCTCTTGGCCTCTGTTCCTCTCACTCCCTCTCAACTCTGAGGCAGAAGAGGCTTTTCCAGGACTTTGACCCTTAGAACGACAACACGACCACCCGAGTCTGGTTGTGAGCCTCCCACTTGCAAACAGGGCTGCCCCAGTATCCCTGTCTTAATCAACCATGCCCATTCATGGTTGCCGAGGACCCTTCCCCCCTTCCTATAATGTAATGTACCATTCCCTATAAATGTAACCACCCTTGCATCAATTAACTGAGCTGTTCCACTGACAACATCTCAAACGTAACCACCCTTGCATCAATAAACTGAGCTGTTCCACTGACAGCATCTCCAGGGAACTCTCACAGCTCTCAGCCTCTGACCGAAGACCTGCCTGTATGCAGGGACTCGCCCTGTGCTTTCTTTCCTGAAGCTGAGCCAGGTAGCCAAAGGCATAGCTACTTCCTGGGGAAGGAGAGTGGACACATGAATCCACAAAATGCTACATGGATTCTATGCTAGGAGCACATCACAAATGGCTTTGCCCCTTTGAGCTTGCTTTTAATGGGCTTTGCCATCTGGGTCGGAGCTCCCCACTGCCACTGTGCTGCGACCTCTGCTCTTCCACGTCAGATGAAATGGCAGTTATCCTATGAAGATTTCATAGTTTTCTGCAGTTAAAATTCACTTCTGCCTTCTGTTCTAAATCACAGAGTCTCACAAGTAGGCGGCATCCTTTATTATCCTCTACTCTGATAGAGAAGAATTTTCTCAGTGTTGTAATTTGAATATGAATGGTACCCACAGTCTCTTTTGTCCAAATACCTGGTAACCAGATGGCGGCGTTCTTTTGGGAGGTTGGAGAACCTACCATGGCCGACATGGCAGATTTGGGATCCAGACTGTGATCCATGTTTCTAGTTTCAGCATGAGTACTCTGCTTCCTGATCCACCAAGATCTGAAATCCTTCTACTCTAACTCCTAGTTCCAGCAACCTGGCTGCGCTAGCTGCAATTCCTGTTTCTTAGAGACGAACTGATAGCCCCTTGAGAACCATTCCAATTCTCCCTCTTCCTTAAATTGCTTCCATTAACTTTTTGTTTACAGTAGGTAATTCGTGACATCCCCTGTGACCATCAAGACATTATTTTGTGACGTATACTGCTAGATATTTATATTGAGAGAAATATCATCTCAGAATTCTGATGTGGATACTTAGCCCACGCTACCCAAGCATCCGACTGTGTTTGGAGCTAAGCCCTTTAGAAGTAACGATATCAAATGGGAGAGGCTATCAGTGTTCATTGTGTCTTTTTGAAAAGAAGGGCAGACACAGTCACTCAGGGGAAGGTTGAGTGGAAGGGCAGAGAGAAGTACGACTTCTAAGTCAAGGAGACACACCTGAGCAGGACCCAAAGCTGCCATCGCTTTGATCTTAGACTTCAACTCTTCAGAAATGTGGGAGTCCTGGAGTCCGAGACATTTGCTATTTCACCCCAAGGAGATCAAGTACATATACCTAGGGAAATATTTTTACTCTAACGAAAATTGTATTGTTAGGATTACCCTGTTTTTTTCTAGTATGTGTGTGCTAATTTCATCTCTGTTGGTGTGGTAAGACACTTAGATGAAAAGGAACTTTGGGGCTGGGCTTTGTAGTATACACCTTCAATCTTAGTCCTTGGGTGGCAGAGGAATGTGGATCTCAGTGAGTTCAAGGCCAACCTGGTTTACATAGGGAATTCTTTACCAGCTTGAGCTACATGGTGAGACCCTGTTTCAAAAACAAACAAACAAACAAACAAACAAACAAAGCAGTATCTTAGGCAAGGGTTTGTTTCAGCTTACAGGTTACAGTCCGTCATGGAGGGAAATCAGGTCAGGAAGAGAAGCTTGAACTTGAAATAGAAACCGTGGAGGAGTGCTACTGTGGAGGATAGCTCCTTGGCTAGTTTATGCTCAGAGAGCTTTCTTAGACAGTCCAGAGCCACCTGCTTAGTACTGCCCACAGCGGGATGAGCCTTCCGACAGTAATTATCATTGAAGACAATTGCCCACAGACATGTCCACAGGCTAATCTGATATAAAGTGTTTCTTCTCTCGGATGACTTTAGGTTGTGTCAGGTTGACAGTCAAAGCAGACTAGGACAACATCTAATCATTACTTTAGAAGACAAGTCCATGTTTGGTAATTTCACTTAAATTTTTCCCCCCCGTCGTTCTCAGGGACTTTCTCTCCCTTCTGAATTCTATGCAAATTTTTTTATGGAGGTGTTTGAATTTGTTAGTGTGCTTTCTAATGTTTGGGGATTGGAATAATTCAAAATATCTTAGATGTGTCCCCAGCCAAGATCAAAAGTGGCTCCACTGTTCTTGTTTTCTCCATAGCCACAAGATACCAGACTGTCCACATTTAAATGAAGGGAAATTTATCTTTTAATATTAAAAATTTAAAGGATTTTATATGTTAGTGCACTATTTTTATATCCTTCCAACACTTTCTTGTCTCTTCTAATATTCCCCTAACCCACCACCCCCTTTGGAATTCATGATCTCTTCTGTAATTATTACTGTAATGAATCCAATTAGTGTTGCCTGCATGTACCAGGCAGTTGAGGACTGACTATATAGGTTTGGATAAGCTATAAGGAAGTTAATCCCCGAAGGAAATTTATTCGAACCCCATCTCCAGTAGCTATTGATTACCTGTAGCTTTCATATCTAGGGATGGGAGCTTGTCCATGTCGACATGTCAATTGGTGTGATCATTATACAGGTCTTGTGCCAGCAACCCTGTAGTTGAGGTATCATGGGTGCAGCTTTCCTGTCATTACTGGAGGTGACTAGCTCACAGCAGGCTCCCTCCTCCTGTTGGTCTTATGATCTTTCAGCCCCTTCTCCCATGATGTTCCCCAAGTTCAGGCAGAGGGATTTTGCTGTAGATGTTCCAAGTAGGGCTGAGAAGCCCAACTCAGTGTTTTGTACAGTCGTGCGCCCCTGTAGTTGCCTCTCTCTGCTGCTTTGCGCCTTTAGAATACTGTTGGAAGTTTTATTGCTCGAGGAAAAAGGCTGTGAGGGCTGTTCTTGGTTGTCAATTTGACTATATCTGGAATTAACTAAAACCCTCACAGGTATGCCCGCAATTAAAATTAAGTCATTTGAAATAGGAAGACCCAATTTTAATCCAGATCTTTTGAGGTGGGAAGTTCTGCTGGCAGTCTATATAAGGGACATGGAAGAAGGAAGCTTGCTCTCTTTACCTGCTTGATAATTGCTAATTGGTCTCACTGGCAAGTACATTTCTTCACTGGCATTAGAGCCTACTTCTTTGAAATTCTGATGCACACTGAAGAGCACCTGAGACATCTGGTCTCCACTAATAGCTACTAGATTCTTGGACCTTTTATTGGTAGACAGCCATGGCTGTGCTAGCTGAACCACAGGTGTAAGCCATTTAATAAATCCCCTTTATATATATTCATGCTATAAGTTCTGTTCCTCTAGAGAACTCTGAGCAATACAGTGGCAACGGTATGTTATTCTCTAGCCTATGACCTTTCTATCTATGGGATCTAGGCTAAGTTTACAGCATGAGGCATGAGTTCCAATCTATTGAACGGGCCTCAAGTCCAAATGTTGTTTACCCCAAGATATTACACCATTAGGAATATCTTGCTAGGGAGTCATTATTATAGCTCACAGAATTTGCAGCTGACTATTGATTACTTTTTTCCCTTGGCAGTTTGCATAGCCCCGTTTGGGTCTATTATAGACAGTAGTCTCAGGCTACTCACTCAGAGATTGTGAATTATAGCATGACTCCTAGTTTGGAGGGCTAATGCGGACAGGGTCTGGGGTGATACATCTGGCAGATCTGCACACAAATGTAATTATGGCTGGTCCTAGGCTTAGGATGGTGCTGTGGGCAAGTCTGTGATGACTCACCCAGGAGGTACAGGCATACAAGTGGGTGTGATCACAGCTGGGCCTGGCCATGGAGAAATGATGTCAATTGAAATCTCACTAGTAAGAAGGAAGGAACTCAATATAAAGCTGTACCTCTGAATTGCTTCAGTGGCTATGGAAGTATAGAACATCATCAGAAGTTTTAAGTGATCAATGCTGCAATGATGCTACAGAGATGAAAGAGAAATAGAGATATTCTACTTCCGTCCTCCTCCTACCTACCAGGAAAGCAGTCTAGGCCAACGTTACTCAGTTGTTAACACAAGGGACTCTTGATCTCCAATCTACATCCTTTCTCTAGGTCATATTTATTTCTTTCATGCTGCCCCTGACCATGCTAGTATGTATCATGTGTTAATAGACTCGATTCAACATTGATATCAGGTAGCACCATAATCAACTAGACAACAAAGACATTTCAATTCCGGCTTTTGTGTCTGTGGTCAGCATCCCTGAGTACTGCAGCGATGCTTAGGGAATTATTGGTGAAATATCTGCTGCATTATACAAGGCAGATTGAGCAAACTGAACAATTGGGAAACTGTTTTGATGTACTGCCTATTTCTTGACAACATATTGCAACTACATATAGTACCTGGTTGTTTCTTTCATCTTCTTAGACAAGCGGAACTATGATTGCAGAGATTGACAGCCCAAAGCCATTGGGTAGTTTGTAAGAACTCTACAGGTACTTCTCCCCACGCAGGTTCTTTTCATTTGTGGGACTGAAAATCTAAAACCCTGGTCCAGCAGACACTTACTCAGCAGAGAATTTTATAGTGAAGAGTCTTAGGACGTACTTAGCTGAGTTAGGCAGATTAGCAACTATCTGTTTTCTCCAAGAAATCCACCTGGCTGATGCTCTACACTGATGAAAATGAAAGAATGGAGGTCAAAATATTAAGCATATGGATGTTGCATCAATCATTCTAATACCCGCCAAAGTTGACTTCGAGTCAAAATTAGGCAAAAGAGAACAGGAAGGCCACTACCTATTAATAAGTGGGTTAATATATAAAGAAGAAATAATAGGTCTACATATATATTTATTGAATATCAGGGATCCTGACTTGATAAAGCAAACATTAACGGACATATAAGGACATGTAGATCTAGATAAAATAACAGTAGATAACTTCATTACGCCGCTTCTATCAAGGTGGAAAACCTTCAGAGTTTAGCTGCATCACAGATGGATTCAGCACACATCTACAGCTCTAGTGTTGCAGGATACTCGCTCATCTCTTCCTGTTTTCTCAGAAAGCTATCGTATTTTCATACCACAAAGCAAATCTATGAAAATAAGTAAAAACTTAAATGATTTCTTTTTACCATAAAAGGAAAACAGTTAGAAATCCATAGCAACCTCCCCGTAAAACCTATATGAATACATTGGGATGGAATAATACATTCTTAGTGACAGCTGAAGAATTGGTGGATGACATTTTAAAATTCTTGAATAAAACCAACATGTAAACAAAACATAGCAGAATCTTTGGAACAGAGCTGAGACAGTTCTAAGAGTAAGTTTTATATGAGCACTTGCATTAAAAAGCAGATAAATATAAAATAAACAAGGGAACGATGTACATCAGCATCTTAGAAAAATGAAAACGAGCCAAATGTGAAATCAGCAGATAGAAAGAAATTATGAACACTGAAGCAAATTTAAGATTTAATGGATAGAAAACTAAAGGGAAACACAGAAAAACTCCAATAAAACATAAAGTTGGTTTTTTTAAAAAAGATAACTAATGTTCACATATTTTCAGACAATGTAACCGAACGAATGAATTTTACATACTGATCTAATAAAATTAGAGATGTAAAAGGTGAGAGTACAATAGATTAATAAATGTGGTGTAAAGTTTTATTCCAGAAAAGTAAATGGAAATCTGAAAGAAATAGATTAGTTTGTAGACATATCTAGTTTACCAAAATTAAATTCAGAGGTTATAAACAGCTCAAACGGATGGCTGTGTAACAAGTAGCAAACTGAAATGATCTTAAAGAGTCTCTCATCAGGAAAATACCACTGGGGCAGTATGGATTCACACCTGAGTTTTACCCGATATTTAAAGAAGAATTAAAATATTCTACATATAGTGCTCTTCAAATTATCCCATAAAAGATAAGGGCAAGGAACACTACTAAACTCCTTATTTGAAAGCAGCATTATCCTGATGCTAAAATCTAATAAGAACAAAACAGAAGAGAAAATTAGAGGTCAATTTATCTGACAAGTGTGCCATCCTGATATCCATGTCCTTGGATGGCAGCCCCATTCTTAGGCTGGATTAGAACACATGGCTGTTCCTACCCAGAATGTCTCTTTTCTATTCTTTGAGTGCGGTGGTCAGAAACATGCTTGTAGTTAATAGATGTAAATAAGAACTCTATGAGAGTAAAGATGCTTTTAAAATTATCTTGACTTTGTAACATATTTAAGAAATGACAACTTTTTTTTCCTCAGTGAAACCAACACACACACACACACACACACACACACACACACACACACACACACACAGCAAATCTAGATAAATTAAACAGCACACGCTGATTCTTACTTGTCTATAAACATTTCAATTGACTAAGTTGATCACTTCTCCAATGAGCCACAACTAGCATCCTGAAAAACCTTCTTGAGAATTATCTTTGATCCTGGCTTTAGGAAGGAAAACTAGGCCATGCATGTAAGACAAATCTCTAAGGTAAAGTGATAACCCACAGACAGGAATGATAAGGTTTTTCATAGCCATTACCAGCTTTAGTTACTCTGAAAGAATCCCTGTTTTGGAGATGAGCTAATGAAGGCAAGAAAGATGCGATTTGTCCAAGATACAATGTGTAACAGTGTGGAAATTCAAATGTGTTCTTGATCCCTGTGGTAAGGCCTCTGCTTCTCCCCCGTCAGGGACGGCTACGGTTCAGAAGCGGCATGTTCTATTGTGAGAGGAATACAGGCTCCCTGTAGATGGGGAGATTCCTCACTGGAAAATGCGTTTGGAAAATGTGTCACAACAAAGTGTTCCCCTGTGTGCCAGATCACTCCCAAGACGAGCTGACAAGGCCTTGTGGGAGGAGTGGTGGCATTTCACTCGGAGCAAACACGATGGGTGCCTCTCTGTAGACAGGAAGCTGGCTTCCCGGTGTGAAGAGCGTCAAGGCAGGTGAGGTAGAATTCCTCCCCCACATGTTCATCACATAGACGGGTTCCGAGTCTGAGAGCTGCCTGCCACTAATCCTGTATCCATACCTGCTGCTCAGACCTGTGCAGTCATGGTATAGTTCGTACACTCTAAGGGCACCAATGCAGGCCTCTGCACCCAGAGAAGCTCTCCTACTCCTCTCTTGGGCCTACTAAGAAACATTCTCCAGTCCTCCTTAGCCTGTGGAGTTGTTCTAGCTCAGTGGGTTCTCAACCTTCCTCGTGCTGAGACCCTTTAATACAGTTCCTCATGCTGTGGTGACCCCCCCACCTTAAAATTATTTTCATTGCTACTTTATAACTGTAATTTTGCTACTGTTATGAATTGTAATGCAAATATCTGATATGCAGACAGTCTTAGGCGACCCCGGTGAAAGGGTTGTTCGACTAAGGGGTCGCGACCCACAGGTTGAGAACCGCATGAGTCTAGCAGGTGGTGGTGTTCACCTTTGGCCATCAGGGAGAGGAGGCCGAGTGTCAGCCCCAGAAGGCAGAAAGTCTTCATCGCAGTTGTAGGCTGGGAACAGAGGGCAGAGAGAACTAGAAATTCCTAGGAGGCTGAAGAGACAGAGAATCCCGAGGCAGAGTGCAGCTAAATTTACAGAGAAGTATGGTTGCATAACCTCATAAAGGAGGCAGAGGGAGGGGCTGAAATCCAGATAGAAGCTCCAATGACTCGTCTGCTGGCCATTTGTCTTGAGAGATCTCCAGTGCTGTGGACACGTGTCTCTGTTGGCCTGTGGCTGCAGTCTGTTCTCCCGGAAACCCTGAATTCTTGCTTCCTGCCAGCCCGTTGTGTTTTCTAGGGTGAGGAGTTCCGTAGGGTTTCCTGGCAAGGTAGCCAGCTAGGGTCTCTCTGTCTATAAGGACTCAGAGAGCCTATGAGAGGAGGCGTAGCACTCCAAGCAGTCAGCTGCCTGGTCCAAGCAGGTGTTTGCCCCTCTCGTTTAGCTGTGTCCCTACGTCTTGTAGGTTATGTTAAATCATCCAGGGAAACCGATGCAGTAACTCAAGGAGGAGCTAGGAGCAAAAGTCATGGAGGAACATTGTTTGATCCCGTATTTATATTCAGTTACATTTTGTACATAGTCCATACTCATCTGAGTAGGCATGGTATTTACTGCCCATAGTGGGTCAGGCCCTCCTATATCAATTAGCAATCAAGAAAATTCCCTCACAGACATGTCAACAGGCCAATCTGTTGGAGGCAGTTCTTCAATAGAGGTTTTTACTGTCCAGAAGTACAATAAAGTTTAGCTATCATACACCTCTTCTCTCTTCATGTCATATACAAAAAATAGTTTCCAAATATGAAAGAAAAAGTGTGGTATTTATCTTTCTGTGTCGGGCTTAATTCACTACAAATGACAGTATTCAGTCTCGTGTAATTTCCCACAGAAGGCTTAAATGTGTTTTTTCTTTACAGCTTAGTAAATGCTACTGTAAATATGCAACACTTCTATATCCATTGATCTGTTCATTGGCTCATTGTAAAACTTACCTATTGGAACTAGTATCATGGTAAATACTGACGCACGCATATTTCTGTAGCATATTGACTTAGATTCCTTGGAGTGATATGGCTGTATCATAATAGTGATTATGGTGAGATTGAATATCAATATAGGCTGAATTTGCATTTATGTGATGACTCATGTCTTAGTTATTTTTTTCTGTGGTGGTGACAACACACCTTGACAAAGAAACTTAAGGAAACATTAACTTTGGCTCCAAGTTCCACTCTGCAAGCCCATCATGGCAGGGAATCCACAGAGGAAGGAACTTTAGGCAGCTGTTCACAATGCATCTGCACTCAGGAAGGGGAGAGAGGGGCGGGGGGAGGGGAGAGGAGAGGAGAGGAGAGGAGAGGAGAGGAGAGGAGAGGGAGATTAATTCTAGTGCTTATCTATTCAGTCTGTCAGTCAGGGTGAATCTAAATCAGGTAATCCAGATATCCTGCACAAAAATGTTGGAAGGATCACCTAATCTGTAAATTTCTTCAGAGTGAGGTATAAAGGATCATCTCCTATGTGTTCTGTCGGTCTGTCTGTTCGTATATGTATCTGTGACGCTGGAGATTGAATAGAGGACCTTGTGCATTCTAGGTAAACACCCTAGCACCGAGACACAGCTATTTATACATGATTCTAGATCCTGTGAGGTTGACAGTATTAGCCATCCCACCTATGAGTGTCGGACATTGTGGATCTTAAGGAGGGGCAGCATAGATGCCCACAGAATCGCTGATGGGGCTGGAAAGTTGTATTTGTCTCTCAGCTGCCGCAATGTAACAGACCTGGTCAGAGGAGGCCCCTCGTCTTCAGCCTCTATGTGTGAGACAGCAGAAGAGTCTTAACAGCAGCCAGCGTCACCACTATCCAGTACACTGCTATGATGGGGAGAGAGGAGAGAGAAGATGAGAGAGAGAAAGGGGCGGGGAGAGGAGAGAAGAGGAGAGAGAGAGAGGGAGAGGGAGAGAGGGAGAGAGAGAGAACATAGCTGAAAGAGAGGGACAGAGAATGAGAGAAATAGAGTAATTTTTCTTCAAACCTGAACTTTCTTCCTAATTTCTAGTCCTGTTTTAAATGCTGACATCGCGCCGCTCTGACAGACTCTGTCACGAGATAAGCTGCAGCTGGTCCGGAAGAGCGGGAACACTGCGGATGCATTCATCACTTTGAAACACTTATCTTTCCTAGCAGAAAGAAAGCCTCAGAATGAATATTTTTTTGAAACTCAAAGGATGTAAGATGTTGGGTGGACGATAATGAATGAGAAGCATTTATTACGCTCAACAGCATTAATTCATTCATAGTTCAAGGACATTTATTCAGTTCCCACGTGTACCAGGAGATCTTCGGAAGCTTCGAGTATAGTGAGAGAAAAACTGAAATGTGATGTCTCTCCCAAGCTTCACTGACGAGGCAAAGGAGCATAGAGGATTTCAGAAAGCCCTGGATTCCAGGGGTTATGAACAAAATTCTGATCATCCCCTCAAAAATATTCAATAGTATAAAAATTTAGTTGGCTTCTGGTGCAATATGATATCTTCCTTTTTTAGCCATGCTATCAATCTGGCGAAAGCATATTCATCTAGATACTTCCACACTGAGGATGTACAATAGCAAACAATTCTAGTCCCTCTGTGTTGAGAGATATTTGATTTGCCCTCATGTGGCTGCTGTATTGATTCCCATGGATCCCAACTTGAATGGAATTTTACCTGATCACCTTGTTGCCATTTCTCCAGCATTTTCTGGAAATAAGTCCAAAAGGAGAGATTGTTGCATATTCCTCAGCAGAAAACCAAACCTTTTCACCCAAAGGCCTTCTGGGAATTTGATGGTCTTTTTATATGTAGACATTATATATTTATTTTGGAGAAAACGCCTCCTTTATTTCTGTGATATTTCCCACTCTCCTTTAAAAATAACTTCTTCAAGCTGAGGGTATCTTCAGTGTACTATGACTTTATTATCGCTTTTTTCTAATATTCTCTACTTTTTTACCTCAGACACACAAATTCAGGTTTACTATATAATTTCTATCTTTCCACTAATTATTAATTGGAGGATATGTTCTTGCATTCTCTGCTACTTTCTAGTGAATTGTTTTTCATCTAATCAGATTATCATGTGGTTTATGCCCTTGAGTCTATTTATATGGTGTATTACATACAAAAGGCCTTTGACAAAGATCTGACATCACTTTGTAATAATAGTGCTGGAGGATCTAGGGATAGGGGGAACTTCTCAACATGATAAAGGCAATTATCAACGATGCCTTGTGTGACGTCATGCTAAACAGTAAAAACTGCGAAGTGTTTCCACTAAAATCAGGAGCAAGACAAGAATGTTCATTCTCTCTATTCTGTTCAATATAGTCCCTGAGGCCACAGCTTGAGAAATAAGACAAATAAAGGAGAAGAAGTAAATACAAATAGGAAAAGAAGAAGTCAAAGTATCTCTCTTTAGGGCAATATGATTCTACATATTAAAGACCTTACCAGAAAACTCTTACAGCTGATAAACACACTGATCAAAGTAACAGGGTACATTAAAACATAGCCTTCCGATATACTAATAACAAATACCAAGAAAAAAAAAAAGAGAGAGAAACAGTTCTTTCACAATAGCCCCCAAACAAAACAAAACAAAAAATCTTGGAACAAATCAACCTGAGGCGATGAAAGATTATACAACGGACATTAGAGAAAGAAGTCAGAGGATGCATGAAAAGATGCAGACACCGCCTGTGCTCAGGGATGGATAGGATTAATGCTGACAAAATGACCAAACTACCAAAGCAATCTACAGATTCAACACAATCCACATCCAAACTCTAGCACAATTCTTCCCAGAAATTGAAAAAGAAATTTCTCAAAATTCATATAAAACACAAAATACCCCAAACAACTTCAAACAAAAAAACTCCTGAAACTATCACCACTCCTGATTTAGAGATACACTACAGACCCATAGAAATGAAAACAGCATGCACTGGCATAAAAACAGACACATCTGATCGACGGTACAGACCTGATCCTGATATAATTCTGAATTCGTACAACTACCTAAAATTTGGCAAATAATGAACAATACACATCGGAAAAACTTCAACAAATAGCTCTGGGCAAGTTAGGAATATGCCAGAAAATGAAACTAGATCTTTATGGAGAAAGCAGGAAATATGGTTCAACTTAGAGGGACAGGAAATGAGTTTCTGAGTAGTACCCTCGTGAGCACAGGCATTAAAACCAACAGTTGAAAAATGGGACCTGATTAAACTGAATAATGCGTGCACACGGAAGTATATCACATAGGAGTAAAGAAGCAACCTACACAACGATGGGAGATCCTCACCAGATATACGTGTCTTGTGTCTACAATATACAACGAACACAAAAAATTAAACATCAACAAAACAAACATACACCCAAACCAGTGGAATAAGGGTAGAACAGAGTACAGATAAACGCGTAACTTGTCCAGAGCCTGAGTCTGGAATTACCTCTGCTGTTTTGTCACTAGGTGGCGCTCTGAGCACAAGTTTTCATCAATTACGCCGTATACTTAGAACCATTGGAAATACGATATGGTGGGCTGTAGAGACGGCTTTCTGAATAAGAACACATGTTGCTTTTGCTGAGGAGAACTCAGGTTTGAGACTCAGCACGCACAGACCCCTCCCATGACACATCTAACTTCTCCACCCAGCCAGACCTACCCCCAGGTGGTCTAGCCAGGTTTAGACCAGGGCACACATCCTGTATATCAGCCCACTCCTCTTTGTCCACTTGACTTCATTCCACCCAAGCCATTTCAACTTTAGAATCAACCCATCCACGCATCCCTTCTTCTGCCCCAAGCTCTCTGACCGTGTCAGATACAGAACCAACAAAACAAGTCCACATGCCCAGGTCTCATTGCAAAAACATCAACAGCACGTGTGATCAAGGCAGTATCTTATCTCTGAAAACCACCAGTCCTATAGAAATGTTTTCCAATGAGAATTACCAAAATAAAACCTAGGACACAGAATTTAAAAGAGCAATCATATTCTACCTAGAAACACACAGAAGCTTTTCTAAAACAGAACACATCCTGTGACACAAAACAAATCTTTACAAACTGAAGTAACTTTGTGTGTCTTTTCTGACTACAATACTATAAAACTTAAAACTGACAGCAAGCAAATATCTAGTAAATAGGAGGCTTTATGAAGAATGGATCAAAGATGCAATCAAGAAAGAAATAAGGAATTTCCTGGACTAAATGAAAACTAAAATACAATGTAACAGAACCTCTAGGACACATTGGAAGCAGTCATATTAGGAGAATTTATAGCCCTAAGTGCTTACATTAAAAATTAGAAAGAACACAAACAAATGGTGCACTGATGCAACTAAAAGAATTGAAAAAACCAAGAACAAATCACATCCGAGCTCAGCCAGTGGCAAGGTATAATAAAAATCAGAGCAGAAATCAATGAAATAGTGAAGTAGAAACTGACATAAAGAATAAAGTAATTTAAGTGTGATTTCTTTGAAAAGATGAGCAAGATTGACAGACTCTTGGTCTAACTAACTAAAGAAAGAAAGAGAGGACCCAAATTAATAGAATTGTTCTGAAATGAACAGAGAAACATTACAACAGACCCCAAAGAAATTCAGACCCTTACAAGGGAATATTTTTAAATATTGTACTCAATGAAGCTGGAAAACCTAAAAGAAATGGATGAATTTGTAGAATCAGACGAATCTCCAAAGTTAAACTAAGATGTCAGCAACCCAAACAGACCCACTGACATAGTAATAAAAAGCCTTCCAGATTTAAAAAAAAAAAAGCTCAGAACCAGATGGATTTACAGTAGAATTCTACCAGGCTTTCAAAGATCTCCAGCCAATTCTTCTTAAACTCTCAAGGAAATAGAAACAGAAAGAATACTCCCAAACTTTCTATGAAGCCATTATCACTGCAATACTAAAACCAGGTAAAACCCATCATCACTACCGCTGCTAACACCACCACCACCACCACCACCACCCACTACCACCAAAATAAAATTACAGTCCAATATCCCTGATGAACACGAATAAAAAATACTCAATGAACTACTTGCAAACAGATTATATAAAAAAGATTATCCACCATGGCCAAGTCAGCTTCATCCCTAAAATGAACATACGGTTCAACATATGCAAGTCAACAAACATAATAAACCACATAAATGGACCGATAGTAAAAAGAAAAAAAATACAATCTTTTCAGTAGATGCAGAAAAGGTCTTTGAAAAAAAAATCCAATATGCCTTTATAATAAAAGCCCTAGAGAATGTAGAGCTGGAGAGAATATACTCAACATAATAAAAGTCATATATGAGAAACTCACAGCCAACAAGGTTGACAAACACCAATTTTATTTCTCTGATGTGTGAACAAAAGTTGGTTGAATCCGTGGATTGCAAACCCACAGATGAGGAAATCCACCTTAATTCATTCCAGACACCTGATGTCTTGTCTCAGTTTCTTCTGCTGGTTTCCTACTTCTGGACTTTTTGCCTGTAATTCAGTGATCATCACTCTGGACTCAGAGGCAGTGGGCCAGAGCAATACAAGGCAGGAGACATTACAAACCCGGATGGTGGCGTTAGTCCTGCAGGAAGCTTGATTCTTGTTAACATCAGAGTACGTTAAAAATACCTAGTCAGTATGGGAAGGACCATTTAGCACTGAGACTTTGCCTAATTCCTAGTTCCATAAGCTCTGTGGTGTAGGAAACTCCATCTAGCAACAGGCTAGAAGACCTGAGGTGTATGTTTTCTTGCCTGAGGTGGAATGGGTTTTCAGTTCTGCTTCTGCATTGGCAGAGAAGACAACTATTGGATTCCGGGCTTATGAACTCAATTCAAGTCTACCTGAGAAAAAACACTACAGTATGAAAATCCTTTGCTGATCTTACACGATCTTGTTCTTGTTTAGACGTCTGTTTAATTTGGTAAACAGGCACCATCTATTTATCTCCTTAGTGAAGATCTACCAGAGCAATCACTTCCAGCCTTCTGTATTGAAAATATCCATATAGTTGTACTTATGGGATTCAGATTTGTTCCCATGGATTCTGACTTGAGCAACATTTGCATTGATGAATTTGAATTAATTTTTGCAGAAACTTCTGGAAGTCTTTCCTAAAAGAAAGATTGATTTGAGTGCTTTCACAGAAGACCTCACCTAATTTAAAATCTTCCTCATTTAGTTCATGTACTAGAATTTTGTGATGTGTCTACATAATAGGATTTTTCCATTTAAATGTTTCCTGAGCATTAGATGGGTTCTTTAAATGTAGAAATTATAAGTTTATATGTTTTATATGTTATATGTTTAAATGTAGAAATTATATTTATTTTGAGGAAAATCCTTTCTTTTTTTGACAATTTATTCCAATGTTTTCTAGTCTCTTTTTCTATAATTTCTTTAAGCAGAGGGCTTCTTGAATATACCATGAATTTATTATATCCTTCTGATCTCATGACCTTTACTCTTTGATCTTTAGACACTCAAACTCATCTTTGTGGTTTTAGTATAAAATGTTTATTTTTTTCAGGGCTGGAAAAATAGCTCAGTACCTGAGTGCTTGTTGCTCTTCTAGAGGATCTGGGTTCAGTTCCCAGAACCCACAGAACTGCTCATAGCTCTTTGTAACCCAAGTTTGAGGGGATCCAATAACCTCTTCTGGCTTCCATGACCACTGAACATGCATGGTACACAGACATATGTGTGGACAAAACACCCATACATGTACAATAATAAAATTCAAAAACTTAAATGATCTTAAATTGAGAATACCTTACTTACATTCTCTGTTCTTTTCCAGAACATTTACTTATTGTCATGTGGCTGAGACATCACAGAGGCAGTTTGTCATTTGCTGTCTCTCCCCCACCCTCTTTTGATGGTTCCTCAGCTTCTTGTTATTCTTGCTGGTGTATTAGCATTTAAAAGGGAAGATCAGACTTTGATCTAGAGGGTCATCATGTCTTTAATCTAATCAACTGGAACATCTCTTTCCCTCTGAACTTTTTATTGATAGAGAAAGCCATTTGGAAAATTTTCATGGGGAGAGCATGCTGATATGATCTTGTCATTTAGAGGCACAGCCTTAACCTTGGTGAGGGTGAGAAGCCAGTAAGTTCCCCCATGATCCTTACAGTGTTTGTAGACTTTACTGGACCACAGTGTCCAGATATTTACTCACACATTGTTCTAGATGCTTCTTGGAAACATCTAGATGTTTCTTTTCTTTTTAAAGATGAGATGAATGCTTTAGCTTTTTTATGCCTTGATGAGTCAGGTTTGATGAGAGTAAGACACAGAGGAGGCTTATGAAAGGTTTTAAAAACTTGATACTACTTTATGTTTTCTCATCTTCTCAGGTGCCAGAGGCAGAAAGCATGGCACAGTGGTGAGCCATACAGGGCCAGATATGATACAAGGAGGCAGATTATGAGAAACTGGGCAAGGGGAGCTAGGGAGAAGGGAGCCAGAATCTCTTCTTGTGCATTTGGTGTAAGCACGGCTGAGTACCATGTGTAGTTTAGAAGCAACTTTGGATAATTTCTGTAGACTTTGGGTGAGGAATGGTCATTTGTTGCTTGGTAACTCACCGGGAGATGACTAAGACAGAAAACTACTGCCTTCTATAATATTTAAGCCAGAGAAAGGATAGTGGTTCTGGATTTTATGCCACAGGAATGCTGCAAAGACTTTGCACTGTCTCCAAGAACTGGTTAAAAAATTTCCTCCAGAACACTTCTCTTATTTGATTTTTATAATGTCAAAACATTGGATATTAATATGTACATTAAAATAAATTTAACACAGTGTTTAAATTGGGAGTTTTGCTATTCCTTTCCATATATGCTCAGGAAACATATGTACCATGAGAAAAACTGACCCATTGGCTTAGCACAGGAATTCTACCAGGAGAGTGCTCCTGCTCTAAAAATGAAATTCTGTCCCCAGTCTCCGACCTTTTGAGCCCCACACCAAGGGTTTTGGCTCACCAAGACTCTAAAGCACTGTGAGACAAATCCTTACAAAAGTCTTTCTGGGAAAATACTGCTGTACAAGTGTGTGTATCTTCCCAGACCAGTCCTTACTGTAACTCTCACGGGTCAGAGCTGAGGAAGACTGTTGGTTGCTTTTCTTCTCTGGTGTGTGTAGAACATGACCACAACATGAAAGCTAACCAGCAGAGTTGAAGCTGCTAGTTGGCACCAGCCTGATTTCTCCATGTTCTATGACTCCAGCCTGTGATGCCATACTCCATTCAACAATAAGGTCTTACCATCACGTTCTAGAGGCTAACCAAGAGCAAGGTGGAGAGCTTGCAATCTTTGGATGTCTATGGGACCCCAGTGACCAGCAACGTGAAAAGAGGCAACCCATACTTGGCACTGTGCTTTCTACTTGATAAATAAATAATTTATTTATAAATATTTTATGATTCGTTACGTTATTTATTATAAATAAATGATAAATTATTTGCCCCTGAGAGGCGTTGTACCCCCATAATACGGCAAGTACAGGTAAGCTCATCATATGTTTATGCATTTGAATATATATTAAGAAGCCTCTATGGCAGTGGGTTTCCATTACCACCCCTCACACTACTGCGGGTATCTTTGCCACCCATCCCCGCCTCATTAATACTTCCTGCTCCATTATCTTCCTTCAGTCACCTGCATTTTTCTCTCCTCCCTTGAAACCCCCCCCTGACGGCCCTTTACTAGTTTTCTGGCTTCTAAGGATACGCATTTGTGTGTGTGTGTACACCTTTGGGGCAATTGGTATGTTATTATTCTGGTTGTAGTGTCCAACACCTTTTGGAAGAAGTTCCATGCAATAAATATTTCCACAGCTTTTGTTTATTGACGTTCCTGACAGCGATACACAAAGGTTCCTGTATCTCACATCTCGCTTAAACTTAGGATCACTTGCAGCCGCTAAGAACCGTTTGAAGAACACTGAAGTGGGATCTTGGTATGGTTTTAATTTTTTTTCCCTGTGCATTAGCTATGTTGAACATATTTTCCTTTAGTGACAGTGAGTGGAAGATCTTGAGGATGGCCACTTTGTACAATTGTGAGAAACAATGAGAACATTCTAGGCTAGTATGTTCTGTTGGACCCGCCTCAAGGTGACAGAAGAGTCACCACCTAGTGATCACATTGATGATGGTTATTGCCTCTCTCTGGACAGTTTTCTCTCAGAGTGAGGAGTCATACAGAGGCTAAGCAAACTCCTTTTCATACAGTATATATCCTCAATATTCAGGACAAGGTTGGAAACTGGAAGATACCAGTACCTGCCTGTTGCTAGCCCTGTTTCCCAGAGGATACCTTATAGACTCTGAAGGATATAAGGTCAGGCAACAATGGAATGCACTCTTATTGCTCCTACAGGCCTAAGACTAGCTGCCCTCAGTCTTCCCTCAACCCCAGCCCTGGGACAGTTGCTCTAATAGAGTAGTTGTGGATTGTGACCCCTTTGAGGGGTCCAATGACCCTTTCACTGAGGTCCCATAAGACCATTTACATATCAGATATTTGCATTGTGATTCATAACAGTAGCAAAATTACAGTCATGAAATAGTAATGGAAATAATTTTATGGTTTGAGGTCACCACAACATGAGGGTCACAGCATTAGGAAAGTGAGAACCATTGCTCTAGTAGTTTCTGAGACTTACCAAGGACCATCAGTGGGGAGCAAAAGTAGAACATCAGTATTAGAAAGTAGAGAATCTTCATGGTCACTGCAGGCTAAGCCCAGAGTGCGGAGAAGACAGGAGACCCCTTGGGATGAGTAGACAGAAGCTTCCAGAAAACTGTTATTTATTGGGGTTTTTAGGATTGTGCAATCCCATTTATGAACTGAAAGGAGATGTTGCAATTGAGTAAAGTTCCAATAACCAATTTACTATTGTTTGCTTGGAGTAGTCTCTGAGAACTGTGTGCTCCAGATGAATGTTTTTCTCATCCTGGTTAGTGGAAATAGGTACATCTTGTGAGGACTGTTCTGTTTTCCTTCTTAGGAGGTTCCGAGGAGTCTCTAGCAAGGTAGCTTATGCCAGTATCCCTTATGTTGCAGTGGCTCATACAGCCTGTGAGAGAAAGACCAGCAGCCCAAGCAGGAGGTTTCCTGTCTTTAGGCTAGTGACCCAGAATTCACCCACTCCTGTTATAATGGTGATCAGATAGAATTAATAGACATTCCTCTATGAAAGGCTACTTTCTCATCTCTATGTGTAAAACTTTTCTGCTCAGGATCAAATAGAAGTTTGGGTTTTCCAACTGGCTATGTATTCCTGAGATTTTCCAACTGTCTTCCCAGAGGTCAGCCCCTAGCACCTTTCCCAGAGTGCTGAAGGGCCAAGCATGAGATGCTGTGGCTGAATTTGGTGTTTTGTAATATTTCGTGTCCCTTACATGTTCATTAAAATTATTTTATCATTGATTTCCAGTGTAATTCTGGGAGCAGCTGTGCCAGTATCTCAGTGAGAGATCCAACTATAAGCAGCAGTACTTGCCTCTTATACATTAAACAAGAGAGGTCATTATTAAGAAGTCATGGGTTAACTCACAGAATTAAGTATGGGGTCTGATGTCTGGAGATCATGTCTTGGGGCTCAGCAACCAGGAAGAGCATTTAACCTGTGTTACAGAAATGGCTTGATCAGGACCCCAGGTTCCAGCCACCACACTTGAATCACAGAAGGAAAGCTAATAGTATCCACTTCTACCAACAGCAGAACTTCATTATGCACCAAATCAGTGCACACTGTTGTCTCCACTGAACTAGAGACATGGGAGAGAAAGAGAGAAATAGAGAGACAGAGACAGAGAGATCACATTGACATGGGGACAGAGAGCCACATCAAGGGATACAGAATGCAATGGTGTAAGGGGCTAAAGAGCAATTATGGAACATGAAGAATCCAATTATTAAATCTGAGTGGGATGTAGGGTGACAATGCTCCTACTAGACACACCACAAGCTAATGAATTAAAAAGCCTGGTGCCGGTGTCAGTGCTAGGAATGGCTAACTTCTTCTGGAGTAATTGGCCAATGAAGTACCAAAGATCCCCCACGATTACAGACTATTTCCATTGCTCTTGCTTAGTCTTCAGAAATTGAAAGTAAGACTCTATTCCTGAAGACACCACATATTTGAGTCATAGCTAGTACTGTCATAGCTAGCTTTCATGGTGCTGGAATGCTGTGCCTACTGTTGGAGGAGAAAAGCAATTACCAGTGGTACCCGTCAGTGTACCCTGGGAACCACAGTAATTAATGGTCTGGGAAGACGTGTCCACTGGTGCAATTGTGGCACAAACATCGTGTGAATAACCAACTGCTTTCTGATTGGATCGAAAGGCCCACTCTACAAGATGAAACACATACTTGGCACCATTACAGAGTCAAGAACCTATGCTTAGACAAGTCATAGGTCCTAGGGGAGAACCTACTACCATTCTGCTAATTAAACATATTAAGTTAACTCCCAATGACTTATTGTTATACCCATAGATTAATGTATCTCTTGGCCCTCATCAGAGAAGCTTCTATTTTCAGTAGATGGTGATTATCATAGAGACCCACAACTGGCCAAAGTACGGAGAGAGTAAGGAATCTGAGAAACCTCCAGCTACAACTGAGACACCTTACATCACACCTCCTCTCAAGGCTCAGGTTTCATTGCAAAAGATGAGTTGGAAATATTGGAAAGCGTTTTCTAGACACAGCTGGACAGCTGTACAAATGAATATACAGTGGTTATGACCACACACACAGACTTGGAAAAGCTCAGACCAGGTCAAATCTCATTTGGAGAATGAAGGTGGTGGGGATGAGATCCATTCCTATCTAAAGATCTTTTGGCACTTAATAGCCTTTAGGGTAGGGAAAGTCAGTTTTCTTCGAGAGTAGGGCCTTTAGTAAAGTGACCATGCGCCAGCCAAGGGCCACACATCCAAGATTATGCGGGTGGTACAAATTGGATTCCATAGATTTTTTTTTGTTGTTGTTGTTGTTGAAGAACGGTACAAGATTGAGTCATTGGGGAAGAGAGTTGGATCTGAGAGGAGTTGGAGGAAGAGGTGAATATGGTGAAAAGATGAAATTCTCAAACCAGTAGATATAAATGAATGAACAAGAGGAGGGAGACTCAGAGAAACCAAGAGACAGAGGATCAGAAATCATCAGAAAGAAAGTAATCTAACCAGTGGTGGTGGTACATGCCTTTAATCCCAGCACTCAGGAGGCAGAGGCAGGCAGATCTATGTGAGTTTGAGGCCAACCTGGTCTACAGAGTGAGTTGCGGTTGCTGTAGGCATCTCATTATTCTTGGTTGTGTATTTACATTGAAAAACAAAGCCCTACATTGTGTTCTTAAACAAAGCACCTTTCCAAATTGTTCTATTGAAAAATGTTTCTTTCATAAAACTTTATTTGACAGGTAATACCAATAGGAGATTTTTTTTTCTTAAAAAGGTGAACAAGCCATGCTGATACAAATTTTAAAGATACAATATATTCTGTCTGGCAGACCTGCCTTTGGAATGTTGTTAAATATCTTCTGGTCCAGAGCTCACCTAGGGTACCTAGTCATAGCAGCAAAGGTGGAGAGAAGACTATACACGGCCAGAATATGGTATTCAGCTACTTGGCAGTCCATATACATGGTAGAGACTGAAGAGCTGTGAAATGGGTTCAGTCTGAACCAAGATATGGAAGCCAGGCAAAGAAGGCTGAGATGCGGTGGAAGAATTCATGAAAGACAAAATATCCCAGACCTGACCCAGGGTAGGGTACACAAGTTTTTGAAAGGATCCACAAAATAAGACAGAGACAGGAAACAGGCCAGAACCAAGCCAGAGTAGAGCACTCAGTCACAGAGGCCTGCAACATAGGCTGGAGGCTGTGTAACTAAGAAGAGCGCATGTTCTGACTTAGGGTGTTGTGACCAGGTGAAAAGAGACCCATAAATGGGGACCAATCCAAAACTAGCCCAAGAAAGGACAACCAGGTGCATGGGGATATAACACCCAGGACAGAGGTGACAGAAGCCGGGAGCAGATTGGAGCTGACCTACGGTGGGCATCCAGGCACAGGGAGCACATCACACAGCCGTGACCTAAGCAGGGACTGGCCAAGGACATGCTGACTGCTGGAGAGTGGCTGCTATTCCACACAATAGCTGACTTTCAGGGGATGACTAAGGAAAGATCCCAGGACCATGAGTACCATTCTGACACAGGAAAGCTATGTATGCCTCTACAACTTAGTACTGTGATTAAAATTGCAAACAAATTCAGTGGGGAAAAGAAGAGAGACTTGAACAAAAAAAAAAAAAAAAAAAGAAAAGAAAAAGAAAGAAATAGAGAAAGGAATGATGAAATCCAGTTATGGCTTCTGTATGAGAATGACCTTAAGATTCCAGTAAGAGGTAGAATTGCTGGAGAAAAGCCAAGCTGAAAGGAGGCTGAAAATAAAAGTCTCAATGACAGGCAAATGAAAGCATCAGTGGAAAGCCTCCTCAATACAATGGAGCATGGGAGAGGCAGAATATCAGGGCTTGAACTCAAAGTACAGGAATTGGATGATGAAACCAAAGTCAGTAAGAATCTTTTCTTTTTTTTTTCTACTCAAAGATAAGCATATTTCTTTCTTTCTTTGTTTTGTTTATTTTTGAAATTATAATTTAACTACAACATTTCCCCTTCCCTTCCCTCCCTCCAAACCATCCCGTATATCCCTCCACCCACCCCTGCAAACTCATGGCCTTATCTTTCTTCACTAATTGTCATTGCATGCAGATATGTATTTTTATTTACACACATTTTCTTACATATATAATGTTACTCATATGTGTGTTTCCAAGGCTGACTGTTTGGCGCTGGACAGTTGGTGTGCTCTTCCCTGGTCAGGACAATCTCCCACGCTCCTCGCTTTACTCAATTGCCTCTAGATCTTTGTGTAGAGTTGAGGGCTTGTGGGCTTTTCCATGCCCAGTTTGGTGTGCTCACATTCGGGTGGTCATGTTGGCGAGACTGTATGGCATAACTTCTGATGTTACTAGAGACACAATCTTAAAGGATCCCTGATCCTCTGGCCCTTAGAATCTTTCCATCACTTCTTCTGCAATATTCCCTGAAACCTAAGTGAGGAAGTGTTTTATAGATGTACCCATTGGCATTGGATAGTCTATGGCGGGGTGTTATCACACCAAGGGGTTATGTATGCATGTGTGTGTGTCTGTATATATATATATATATATATATATATATATATATATATATTACATATGTGTTTTTAAGTAAATATAAAATAATGCTTCCGTATAGCTCTTTTTGCATCTTCAGTGTTATTTTTCTCCTCTCTCCTCTCTCCCTCTTCCATATTGCCCTCTCTTTCTCTTCCTCACTTAGCTTGCTTCTGTTTTTCTTGAATTCCCTTTCATTGCACCTGTTTCCTACTATCCTGTTCTCTAGAATTCCTTTCCACTCACGTGGTCAATTTTTAGATTGCTGGCTGTAGTGATTATTCTGGGGTGTATACTCATACTTACAGACTAGACCTGTGTCCCAGAGATAAGAGAACATGTGGCGTTTGTCTTTCTGGATCTGGGTTACCTAAGTCAATATATTACTTAATAGTTCTATCCATTTACCTGAAAATTTCATTATTCTCTTTTCCTTTTAACTGAATATAATTCCATTATGTATGTTTACTACATTTTCGTTATCCTTTCATCATTTTCAGAACATTTAGGTCGTTTTCATCTAGCTATTATGAATATAGTAGCAATGAACACGGCCAAGCAAGTATCTGTGGGTTAGGGTGGCCAAAGAGCGGTGCGGCTGGGCCGAACAGCAGATCTACTTTTACTTATTACTATTTTTTCTAGCTCTTTGAGAGCTTTGCATTTCATACAACTTATTTTGTTCATATTCACCTCCTAACTCCTTTCAGATTCACCAACTTTGTGTCCCTTAACAATATTCTCAGGGCTGATTTATGACGCCCCAAGTACTCTTGGGTGTGTGGTTTTCCACTGGGGCATTGCTGACTTATCAGAGCCTACATGCTTAGAGGAAACTGACACCCCTCTTTCCCCCAAAACTAACAATTGCCTATTGCTCCATGGCTAGTGGTAGGTTTGTGTGTCCAACTCCCCTCTCCATGCTGAGATGTGGTCTGGCTTGGGCTTGTGCACTGTGTCACAACCACTGTAAGTGCACATATGCAACTGCTCTGTCGTGTCCAGAAGATGGTGCCTTGTAGTCAAGGCACTTACACTGTTCTGCTACCTCTTCTGTAATGGGCCCTGAGCCTTGGGGGGGTAGGGGATGCTGTATATTTATTCCCTTTAGAGCTAAACATTCTGCAGTCTCATATTTGTTTCACTTTGGCCGGTCTGGAGTCTCTGTGTTAATCATGTACTTCAAATGGAAAGCTTTGAGATGAATTTGGGTACAATGATAAATCATTACCAGTCAATTTAATACTGTGTGCATTAAGCAGAGTAATAAGTAGCATGTTTACCCCCTAGGATATCTAGCCCATTAGGCATTAGTTTCTGGCCTGATAATTGTTCTAGGTAAGGAATATATTTTGTGTAGTGGGACTTAATTTGATCAGAAAGTAGTTGGCTATTTCCACGATGTTCTTATTACTACTGCACCAGCAGATGTGCCTTATCAAGCAAACTGAGTATAATTGATGATATCATTTCTCCTCCAGTAGCTTGTATAGCACATCCCAGCCTTGTAGAGCTTTGAATTTCCCTCTTGGGACTGCTTTCGGTGTATCCCAGAGGTTTTGTTGTGTTGTGTTGTGTTTTCATTTAGTCATAGGAAACTTTTATTCTTTTCTTGATTTCTCCTTTGAGTCATTCATTATTTAGAAATGAGTTGATTAATCTCTATGAATTTGATAGAAGTTTGTTTGCTGTTGATTTTAAGCTTTAATAAATTGTGGCCAGAGACACAAAGTTATTTCAGTTTTTCTGGATTTTTTTAAGATTAGTTTGTGTTCTTTATTTTGCAGAAGCTTCCATTGGCTGCTGAGAAAAATGTGTATTATTTGGTGGTCTTGGATAATATTCTATAGATGAATATTAGGTCCATTTGATGTGTGATATAGCTTATTACTTATGTTTCTCTGTTCATTTCTCCCCCAGATGACCTGTGTACTGGAGAAAGAGGGTATTAAAGCAACACAATATTACATAGTTAGAAGTAATCTGTGTCTTGAAGCTCAGTAATATACTTTTTATGAAATTGAGTGCACCAGGATTTGGTGAACATGTTTAGGACTGCAGTATCTTCTCGGCTAATTCTCCCCATGAGCAAGCTGAAGTATCCTCCTTTATGTCTTCCGATAAGTTTTAACTTGATATCTATTTTGTCAGATATTAGCATAGTGACGAATGTTTGCTTCTCTGTCCTATTTGTTTGGAATACTTTTTCAACATTTTTTTTTTTCACTTTAAGGCGGTATCTATCCATGAAGATAAGATAGATTTATTATCTAGGAAACAGAAAAATGGTTTTTGTTTATTGATCTATTTAATAAACATGTTCCTTTGATCAGAGGTTTGAAGGCTATTCACATTTAATTTTATTATTGAAAGGTGTGCGTTGATTGCTGTCATTTTGGTTTTGTTGTTGCTCTTTGCTGTTTGTGCTCTTAGTCCTAGCTTGTGTTTTAGTAATTATAGTTCTATCTGTTTTATTTCCTAAGTCTATTGGCTATGCCTATTCATCTTTTCACTCCAAAGTACTGCTTCCTATATTCTCTGTGGGAGTGGTTTGGTGAACATAATTCCTTAAACTGTTTATATCATTGAACATTTTCTTTATCCTTCAACTATGGCAGATAGTTTTGGTGAGTGCAGTAGTCTGGGTTGGCATCTAAAGTATTTTAGAACTTGAAGCACAAACTCTTCTCTCAGTTAAAGTTTTTGTAAGAAGTAGATATTATTCTAAAGGGGTTTCCTTTGTATGCGACTTTTGATTTTCCTTATTTTTCTCTTGCAGCTTTCAATATCCTCTCTTTGTTAGTGTATCTATTATTTTAACTACAATATATCATGGAAGGTGTATTTTCTTGGCTACTTGTTGTTCTGTTTGCTTTATTATCTGTTGGCTGTGTATTTCCTGACTCTAGAGAATTCTTCTTCTGTGATCCTGTTGGAGATCTTATCTGTGTTATTGATCTGGGATTCTTTCTCTTCATCTGTGAAAAAGCATACAAGAACTACAAGACACCATGAACAGAGCAAACTTTTGAATTATAGGCACAGATGACGGAGAAGAATCCCAGGTCATTTTTTTTAATCATTAAAAAAATGTACAGGAACCATGAGACACCATGAAAAGAGCAAACCTTTGAATTATATGTCACGATTAAAATTTTCATATCCTATACTTGAGTAGTTCTATTTCTCTGCTTTACCAAGTCCTGATAGTCTGTCTTTCTCGTGATCCATTTAACTGCTAAGGCTCCTCCCCCCAGGTTTATGAGTGTGCTATTGAATTTTTCACTTTCATCTCAATTTCAGCTTGAGTTCTCTTTGATATTCCTGGACCTTTACTCAATTCAGATTCCAAATCTTGAATTTTCTTCACCCTTTCATTCAGTCATATGTTTGTATTTTACTGGGCATCATTCAGGCGTTTTTTTTTTTCCTCTTTAATTCCATTGAGGTGTTTGTACATGGCTTCTTTAAACTTGAATTCTATGATAAGATTCATTATTGCTCTTTTAAATTCTGTGTTATTGGGATCATCTAGGTAATTCTCATTTGAGACCTTACTATAGCATCGGTGGGCTTGGTGTGGGGCATAATATCTTAGCCTTTCATACTATTTGTGTTTTTATGATGTGATCTGGGTATCTGGACTTCTTTCATTGGTTGTGTGAATGTCTAGCCTGCCTCAGGCTGGACCAGTATGGAAACAGGACATCTCGAGGTAGACCTGAGGGTGTAGGGATGGTGCCAGTAGTTGAAGTTCTGGGTATATACAACACTAGGTGAAGCAGGCTCATCTTACATGACTGGAGCTAGATGTGGGAATATGGAGAAGAGGCTTGGTCTGTTCCTGAGTAAACTCTCCAGTCAAAGTCAGTGCACCAATAGCATGTCCAAAGCTAGGCCTGGGACATAAAAATGATTTGGGAAGCCTTGGTTCTGGAAGAACTAATCAAGGAAAGCAGATGCAGGAGCTGTGGGACCAGGGAGAGGTCTGAAAATATGGAGACTATGGAAGCAGGCGCCGTTGATATTTGCATTTTTATTTTCTTAATTCTTCCTTGATGCATACCTAGGCTGATTCTGTATT
This sequence comes from Cricetomys ansorgei, assembly GCA_026225945.1. Classification (NCBI taxonomy): domain Eukaryota; kingdom Metazoa; phylum Chordata; class Mammalia; order Rodentia; family Nesomyidae; genus Cricetomys; species Cricetomys ansorgei. Next base: position 8,540,829 of record JAMJFZ010003960.1, read on the forward strand.
TTGGCTACTATGAATAATGTTGCAATGACTATTCAAATGCAGACATATCTTTCATTTATTAATTTCATTTGTTTGCATGACTACAAAGTCACAGTGCACCATTTTAGCGGGGGTTACCAGTAGTTTATTGATAAGCCTCCATATAGTTTGTTGTAAAAATTATACTAGAACAGACAAGATGGCTCAGATGGTAAAGGCAGTTGCCACGAAAGTTTGGCAACCTGAGATTGGTGTCTAGAATCCACATAGAGGAGTCTACGCAGAGATAGAAAGAAAGAGTCCACAGAGTTGTCCTTTGGCATCCACAGGTGCACCATGGCACACATGCACCCCATACCTTTCTTTCTCTCCCCCTCCCTTCACTATTCCAATTGTGCAGAAGAATCTCTAAAATAATTGTAGTGTTTCTGTTATTGCAATTTGTCTTTTAAGGTCACACTTAAGATATCATTGCACAGACTCTTGGTATGGAGCATTAAAAAATAAATTTAGAGATTGATGCTTCATATTTAAATATTTAATTCAGTTTAGAAGGGTTTTGTATCTGATTCTTTTTAGTCTATGATTTCTGACAATTAGATTCGGAGTCTCATCCCGTGAGGAGCTGAAGGACAGTGTAAATTGAATTTCCAAACCCACGGAGCGTCCACTCTCTACTATTACAGCTAGAGAACCAATAGGCAAGGGATTGTTTCTTTAAGGATACAGCTCAGGTTTGCACCACCACTCTGATGAAGCCAGAGACACGGGACTAATTCTGACGATCCACCTGACAGGAGCAAATGCTGCAAGCCATCTGACAAACAATCGGCGATGCCGTTCATCAGGAAATGGCGACTTTTCCTCCCAAGTCAGAAGCCATGTAAGATTCTGCCTCATTTCTCCGGCACATTTTCTAACTTCCTTTTCATTCTAGATCTATCACGAGACGACAGTGACCTCAGAACACTGAAGGCACGGCAGAAAATACTACCTCTGAGAATCCTATCATCCTTCAAACATGTTACTTCAGTTTTCAAATTTATACAATCAAATAAGTGGGAAGGAAGTATGTGTCAAAATAGACACTTGAGTACCAGGAGCATCGGGGGAAACGCAGTGTTGGACCGGTCCAGATATATTTAGAATGGCCCAATGAGCAGAGACTTCACATTTGACAGAGCTTAGGAAGTTAGAGAAGTAGATGAAAATAGAAGCAAACCAGAAACTCATGACTCTCCTGGTTAATGGGACGGCAGGAGTTGAAGGGCTTAGGGTTATTGGAATATAAGTGTGGGTTTGCCACCCTAAGTTACCCATACTTCTCTATTCTACACACCCACACCAGAGGACAATCCTTTACTGTGCTGTGAGACATACATTTGTGAAAATTGCCAAAGTATCCTCAGCGGACAAAGTGATCTCCCTTGTAGATCAGAACCCATCATGGGAACCATAGCCACTAAATTTGAAAGCCAAGATGTGATGAGGGTGATGGGGTCTAGGTGTGAGGGACCAAGTAGTAACAGACTCTCCAAAGAGAGGTGGGCGTGGCTACCGAAACAGAAAACAATCAGTGTATAACTCGGAATGGCCTCGCGCGGGAACCGTCTGTGGAACTGTGTAGTAGGTGCGGGGTCTTGGAAGTGATGTAGAAAGAAAGATGTCACAGTGCTTGCTTCAGTTACGTTGGAAAAGATGTGATAGTTGTTAGCATCAAAATAAAGTCACTTCTGTTAACCCTACTAACAGTGCAAACTAGACCAGGAAGTTATAAGAAAGTTCTTAGCCACAGAACCTGCCTGTGTTGTCACAATTCACTCCCTCAAGGAGCAGAAAGAATAGAGGCCACTACAGCTTTATCCGGAGGGAATTTCTGCAGGGACATCTGCCAGCAATCCTGTGTTTAAAGCTGGGTTGTGCCCATTCTTCTCAGTCATTGTCATCAAGGTCTATTGGTCCAGAGTGTCTGATGCAATCACCATCATTTTTTATTTGTGAAAACTTCCCTCTGCTTCACCCTCTTCAATATATCCAAGGTTTGCTGCACCTTGTCTGTTCTATCACAGTGCTTGCTGTTTCCATCATAACGATCTTCTATGAGGTTTGTTTCTTGTCAATGTCAGTATTCCTGAAGACTTGTTCTTTGACTTTCTAATTTCATTTGACATTGATATAAGCAGATAATTTCGAAGTCAAATCAAGAGCCTTAAAAACATAAATGCTTAGTTTCACAATAAGGTAATAGACAAAAGTCAATACACACACACACACACACACACACACACACACATATACACACACACACACACATATCTTTGAATGAAGGAGACAGCAGATCTTCCAGAAGAGAAACTCTACGTTCTATTGAAAATTTATACTGCTCATCTTTCTTTGCTGACAGTGGCTCAACACATTCCTCTATGGTCTGAGCTGTTCATCAGGAGCAGAGTGTTATATGACCCACCAGGTCATTTACCTGGTTATGCACAGGACTCCCCATCATGAGTGGAAGTAGTCGATTTGGAACCATATCTGAGTAGACCCTGTAGACTTAAGTTAGTGATCAAAAGAAGGAACTCATGTCTCCTAGGATTCATTCTCAGAATAGAATTATCCCAGTTGGTTGATGAGGTTTTGAGGTTAAGGAAGTGGCTGAAGCAGGAATTCAAAGCCCTGTGTCTGTTGTCTGTGTTATTGAGAATGCTTGAGTACAATCAAAGTCTTCCCCAGTGCCAGTATCTTTCCTACTCAGCTTTCCTCTGTAGAAAAGATCATCTCATTGATGAATATTACTATGGACTAGAAAATAAAATATTTTTTTTTAATAATAGGACTTTCATTTTGGCCTGGGGAATAAAGCCATGAGTAACTTTCATTTATCCTTTTAGGTTGATAAGAGTGGAAATGGAGCTGCAGAGGCAGAGTAAGGAAGCAGCAGCATCATGGGTGCCATCCGGGGATGGAGGAGCATTGTTGGGGGAAACTGAATGTGACTTGCTTTCATCTGCTCGTGATCATCCACAGACACAGCATGAGAAAGACCTAAATACAGAAGGCCCAGTCCTAACACAGATGAGGGTAGCTGCGGTAGACAGAGTCTCACTGAGCTCACTTCTGAGACCATGGAGAATCATCATCTGCTAGGCTCATGAGGCCCGACAGCTGTGTTCACTGTCCAGTTCTGTGTGACCCACCTGTACTGGGTGCATGTGGCTTGGTGATAAAATGAAATAAAAGCGACATCACTCAAATCGTGGACACCATTTCTCTGGGCCAGGCAGGTGCTCTGGATTCTCCCTACCTCTTGTTCCCGTATTTCAGACTTATACTTTTAAAACCACTTCTAAACAGAGACATAAGGTTCATTTCGATCTGAGGTAAATAGGCTTCAAAAACATCTCCTTTATTAAAATACGGATTGCATATTGCTCACTTGTCTTCTGTATTCATCTTCAAATCAATACATTTTCATACAACACTTTGGCTTTTCCGGTTGACAGGTTCCCTGTTGCCTGGTATGAGAAGGGCAACTGGAAAAGAGACAGAATCCTCCATGTTTGAGGCATCGGTATTGATCTGTTCTGCGTCCAAAAGTTGAGGAAAGACCGGCACCTACAAGGGGAGAGCAGATATGTTTAGACTTAGCTGTAACCCCAAAGAGTTGAGAACAATTGGTAAATGCAAGACAGGCAATCTGGTAGCACATAAGACAATTCCCTCTTACAGACAGCTGCTATAGAATTGATCTTGAGGCTACCAAGGAAGCCACACCTCAATATTCCAGTATGAAAGGGGAAGGGGCTCATAAGCCCCCACCACTTACCAAGGAACTATTGACAATTGACAACCTCCTAGGGGAAAAAGATTCTGTTTTCTTTAAAAATGTAGCCTCTAGTAGTCAACCATGCTCTGTCAGATGGTACCAAACCCATAAATATATGGCAACATAAATTGAATCCAGTGCGTTATTTAAATCTGGGTAAATCTGGGAGAGATGGGCTGTGGAGGTGGACCTGGGAGGAGTAGGAAATAGTGGGGGGATGAATAAAACCAAAATAAATCATATTGTTGCAAAAAATAATAAAATATTATATCAAAAATGCGCATGTATTTGTTTAGCTTAAATTTGCAGAGGACTGTGGTCATGAAGTCCCACCCCCAGCTAAGGAAGTTGTTAGTGATGTATAGCTTTCAGGAAAGGGAGAATTAGTTTTATTTAAGAGTTTGTCCCCTAGTTCATTAACTATACTCTAGTGGATGGCCACACACCCAACCATAGGCAACACTAATTTGACTCAGGCTTAAAAAAAAGTTGTGTGGGAATGGAATAAAGTATGGATCTGGGAGAAGTTGGGGGAGGGGGTATAATCAAAATACAATGAAGAAACTGCCAAGGAATTAATTGACACATTAAATATAGAGTCATTATGTAATATTACATATATCATATCATATGTAATATCATATGTAGCATATCATAATATTATATACACAAACACAAGTATACATATATACTGTCCCTACTGGATAAGCAGAGAAGACCCAAATAGAGGCAAGATCAACCAAAGAAATGTCTGTGGCTTGACTATTTTCTATACTCTCAGGGTGCCAGAGTCACCCCAGGGCCTTCACTTGCAGGGGCCGAGTACCACTGGTGTAAGAGAATGTCCAACTCAACGGCCCACAGATTCGGCTCACCAGCTCACCGCCAGCTGATCTGTCCAAAGCCAGTTTCTTCACATACTACGTTTCTAGTCCTGCATGTGGAGAACACTGGCAGAAAAATTCAACCTGGTATCAGTCAGCGTTTTGAGCACCATGTCAAGTTGGGGCTTGGCATATAGATCACTCCTTCTGCTATAATTTGTTTGGGCATCAGAGATAGATAAATGACTCAATATCCTGCCCTTCATATCTGGGAAGCTACAAGACTGGGAAAAAACAGAAGCACAAATTACAATGTAGAAGATAAGAAAGGTGAGAAATAAAGTTGTGAAGACTCCGAATTTTCCCAACTCCTAAATAAGTGAGTCCAAAACATTGAAATGGGTGAGATTCCAGACAAGGCACTCAAAATCTAGGTTTTAAATGAACGATGAAATCAAGTAGAATTCAAAGATAAGTGGAATAAAAAGGTCAGTGTGAGATTTAGATCCATTAAGTTGGAAGAGGCTTTCAGCAAAGGTAGATTCTAAATGTAAAACATGGAGATAAAGCAAATATCAAGAACTCAGTTGACAAGCCAGACAATGGGGTCACATGGCATTAATCCTAGCCCTTTGGGATGCCTTGGGAGGCAGAGGCAAGTGGATCTCTGTGAGTTCGAGGCCAGGCTGGTCTATAAAGTGAGTTCCAGGACAGCCAGAGTTACAACACAGAGATCCTGTATTGGAAAAATCAAAACCAAAATCAGACAAAGAAGAGCTCAGTGTGATCATCACTACAGACTAGATCTAGAGTCACAGACTAGATCAATCACAAGAAACACTGTCAGGATTTAAAGCCATCTTTGACAAAGTGTAATTTCCAGGTCGCAATAGAAAGAGATATGAACTAAAGTAAATGGAATCCTGTGAATTGTAGTTGAAAGTTACCAAATCTAGAGAAAGACTGATCGTTCTTGAAGAGGAAGCAATTCAAAAGTAGATGTGATCAGTGAAAAGACTCTCCATACCAAATAATAGTTAAGGGAGTTTTAGAACAAAACCTAGAAGACCCATCGAAAGCTGCAGACACAAGCAGCAGTTTGCATACGAAGGCCCATCCTTCAGAATGACAACGAGACTCTCAGTACAAACATTAAAGGCCAAGAGAGAGCACAGAGAAGCATATATTCCTTGCCTTTAAAGTAAATATACCCAGCCAACATTCAACCGACATTACTATAAAAATATTCAGCCTGTATTACTATATCCAGCAAAGAGTCTCTGAAAAACAGATGAATGAAGACCTTACAAGGTAACACCAGCTAAAACAGGTCATGCCTGATGTGGCAGCATTGCAGAAGATACTTAAAAGCATTCCGTGGATAGATGTTGAATAAAGACAGTGATAATAATGAAACCTTGGGAAACGGTACATTTCAGGACACTAATGAATGGAAAAAGTGAGAATTAGGAAAGAATTGAACATTTTCAACTCAATAATTTGGAAAATCGCTAAAATGAGTAAGAAAAGAGCAAGTACTCAAAACAAGTAGGAAAAATTATTGAAATTAGCACAACCTTCTCACAATCGTCCTAGACACAGATGGTCTCAATTTAATAGTTAAAGGACACAGCGGCTGACTGGGCGAACCACAAGACCCAACTGATTGTTGTATTTAAAATCAAACTGCATTGGAAACGACACATCCATATTGGTAGTGAAAGGATACACAATGTAATCTAAAAACCAAGCGATGGCAACTATATTCATATCCAGTCAAGTAAACTTTAAGCAAAAATTAGCCATAAGTGATGAAGAAGGCCACTGCATATTTACAAAAGGAGCAACCAGTAAAGAAGATGGAATGAACGGCTTGGGAGGAGTGTATGAACAAACGGGCCAGGACACTCTCTGTCGACAGTTCATTCGCTGTATGACAGTGAGCTGTACCTGGGAAATGCTACCAATATAGCTGTCTAAACGAGACCTGGAGAATTACAACCTCAATTGACATCACAACGTGGATGGGGGAAGTCTCCTGAGGCCTTACTCATTGACGAAGAGCTATAGGCAATTAATGGCTGCTGAGAGAGGAAGAGTGAGCCTTCCAGAAATGAGCCCATGATAGGCTATCTAGCCCTAAACATATACAACGAAAGCAACACTAACTGAACTGAGCAGGCCGTATTTACATATATATATATATATATATATATATATATATATATATATATATATATATATTTGGATGTAACACTAAATTAAAGAAGAGGTAATAAGTTTGAGAGGGAGTTGGAGAGTATAGGAAGAGTTGGAAGGAGGAGAGTTGGGGTGGAAATGATATAAATACAGTACTTATGCATGAATATCTCAAAAAAATGTAAAATAAGATGTAACGATTGTAAATATGTATTCACAGTTTGGTGGGTCCAATTTTACAAAACAAATGCTATTGGACGTAAAGGGAGAAATATGTCAGGATTCACTGCTCATGGATGATATTTGTACCCTAGTGTCAATAGCTAATATCTTAGACAAAAATGAACACAGAAACTTCGGAGTAACTGTGTAGATCAAATGAATGTAAAGATATCCATATGCTTTTCTATTCCAGGGCTCTAAAATACATAAAACAAGTTTTAACAAATTAAAAATGTTGAAATATTTTTGTATCTTATCAGATTATAATAGAATAGAATTAGGAATTAGCCACAAGAGAGAATGTGCAAACACATGAATATATTGAAAAGTATGAAATTTGCTTTTGAAAAAAAAACCAGTAGGTATTGGAAGAAATGGAGGGAGTTATTAAAAACTTCTTTGAAGCAAATGAAACTTAAAATCCAATTACCATAACCTGTGGGTATAGCAACAGGGATTCAAGGAGGGAAACTTTTAGCTATCAGTGCTTATATTAAAAATAATAAAATCTCAAGTAAGCTATTGTTAAACTTTGAGGTATCAAAAAAGCAATATCAATCCAAATCTCCAGTTAGTAACAAGAAAATAAAACAGTAAGTATCAGTCAGAGCTATGAAATGAAAACCAAGAAACGGTGCAAAGGATCAATGAAACAAAGAATTGGTTCTTTGGAAAGATAAGCAAGACAGGGAGATCCATAGCCACATTAACTGGAAAGTGAAGCGAAGGAAACTGGAAGCTGAAGCTAATAACATTAGAGACGAAAAGGCAATATTATAGCAGCTACTTCTGAAATTCAGAGAGCCTGCAGAATTGAAACTGAAAAATTATATTGACATGAATTATACAATGTAGAAGAAATGGATACATTTCTGGACACATTTGACCAACACTGAACAGAGAGAATGGAGATCCACAATGAGCAGTGAGGTAGAAGCAGTAGTCAGAACCCCAACAAAGAAAACCCCAATACTGGTGAGGTTTATAACAACATTCTACCAGGTGAACCAACAGCAAATCTTCCAACAATCTTCCATAAAATAAGGAAAAGACCACTTCCAAATTAATTCTCCAAAGTAAGTATTAGCCTGATGCAAAATTAGATGAGGGGACACAACAAGAAAAGAAAGCTGTCTACCAATTTCCTTGATGAACATAGATGTAAAATTCGGAATAAAATCCTTGCAAATTGAATTCAACGACACAATGAAAAGTCAATATATGGAGATCAAGTTTATTTCATTCCATAGAGCTGACATCTCTGATTCTGGCCATTGTTATGAGCACAGCACTGCTCTGCCACACCCCTCCACCACAGTGGATGTGGGGTGTGGGCTCCATGGGAATAAGAGATCTAGGAGAGGAAATGGTGAGGGAGGATGGGGAAGAGTAATGGGGCTTTGAGTACAATCACAGGATATTATATGCGTGTATGGGAACGATGCAGCAAAACAGGTTCTTTGTATAGTTAGTATAATGTCAGTATTCTAGGAACACTCTGTTCTAGATCAGGTCCCCTATATGACCTGTCATAGACCATACACCTCTCAAATTGAGAACTGAGGAGTCTACCTTGACATATATCCCCAGTTTTCATTCCCTAAGGCTACATATTTTTCCTCCATGGCTGCCTAATACATTTGTTGTTGCCCTTAGCTATCCAAGGAATACACTGCTTCCCTTAACTTGCAGACAGAGAAAGAGAGGCTGAGAGAGAGTGAATGGGTTGATCGTTATCCCATCACGATCAAATCAAATCCCACCAAATTCCAAATATCGTGTTTTTTGCAATATTGGATCTCAAGAAAATGGGCTGTCCTTCAAATGACCTTCCCATAGCTGTATAAAGGTCAACTATACCAACGAAAGCATCTATACAAAACAGATTGAGTGAAGAGACATCTTCTGGTTTGCAATGTGCTTAGTTGCTTTGGGGTAGGGAGTTCACATTCCTGCAGTAGAGAGTCTCAGGACGTCCTGGATGCCGTCCACCATGCTGCAGCAGCTTAGAGCTGTCTTAGGTGTCTGCTGTGAAGAGACAGTGACAAGCTTCAGAGGCAATGCTGTCTGTGGCAGTGTAACAGCTAGTGTAGTTTGTTTCCACTGTCACCTTGACAACTGAGAATCACACAGGATATCTATGTAAATGAGTTTGATTTTTTTTCTGGCAATTTTTCTATTTCATCTACATTTTCAAGTGCATTTTCATGAAGTCATACTAATGTAATTTTGTGCAAATATGATATACAATCCTGCATTTCATGCCCGACCTTTCAGATCTCCACTCAGTAATTGTTCTTTACTTACTAATTTATTCTTTGAAAACTTCTAGTGGCAGCCACCCCTCTGCTTCTACCTGAGCACCAGGACTTAGGTCAAGTAGGTTAATCATCTGCCAAATAGCGTAGTAATTTTTTTTTAACCCTTCTGGGGTTTGGGCTTGGTGGGGCATAAAGATTGTACAAATCTGTCCTGCTCCGTAGCTAAAGTAGGTAGCTCCTGGCACGCCTGCCGTCCTGCTCCAGTGCCTATAGAGGGCTGTGGTGGAGAATGGGGGAGGCAGGATGGTTTGTGGCAGTGAGCGGAGCAGGCTTGGGTTTCATGTAATCATCACAGAGTAAATCTGTACCAGGAAGAATTGACAAGGATCTTTCGTGTCGCTGAGGCCAAACATGACCTGGCATGGGGCAGATGCTCAGTGATGCAAGGAAGAGTGGCCAAAAATCCTGATGAAGAGGATAGTGAAGGACTGAGCGTGATAGCTGATCTTTATAGAAGAGATGTGTGAGGGTAAATTATCTTATGTAGCCTTTGGAGAACTAAGAAACAGGGAGAGTGGAAATCAGAGAATGAACATGCATTGATCAGGCTGCAGATGTCAGGACTTTGTCCCTTCAGTTTCTCTGCTTTAAATCTACCCTGAGCCCCGTGGGTGGAACTCTAAGATTGTATGATGCAATTATAGGCAAATGTGAAATTAAAAATAAAAACATTGCAAGGGAAAATTGAAAAATTTCCGATTAAAAGATATTATATATATATATATATATATTATATTATATTAGAGCAAAGACCTTCAGGCTGAAGTGGAATGGATTGCCAACGGACAACATTTCAAGAAAAATTGAGGCTCCAATTCAATTTACCCATCTCTCCTACTGTATCTACAGGTAGACTTGGTGCTGAAGCACACACCTGCAGAGAGGGCAGGGCCTTGGGGATGGAGAGCAGATGTGAAATATGAAAGAGAAACTCAGATGCAGGAAAACCACACAGACTTCCCTAACAGCAACCACAGACCCACACTACGAGCTCCGCAGTGAGCAGAGACTGAATGTCAATCACAGGAAAGAAACTAGTCTGAGTCCTTGTTATCTTGCTATCAAGAGGAAGTCTTACTCCTGGTCAGGACAAGGAAATTTGCTGCCAGTGTGCTGGTGAGGGCCCCAGGAGGAAGTGGGTTCCTTCAACTGGAGGTGTTAAAATAAAAGTCATTGTCAACTTGGAGGGGGAGTGTTTGTGATGTCATGAGTCGAGGCTTGTGAGGAGGGATATACCTTCAATCTGTTTAAGCTGTGTGGGAAGGAAATGAATTGCACTTACCACTCCCAGAAAAAGCAACAAAAGCGCCAACCAGCTCAGTGATAAAAGAAGCAAGGCTCTCTTCTGAATTCGGGTAGCTCCCAATACACCTCCTGTTCAGCAGGAAACTGAGGCCGGCTTCATTCCTCAGCAGGACCCCTGTTTAACTTCATGGGGTTTGAATGCACTGCCCACTTAGACTCCTCTTGAGAGGGAATGTGAGACTGGTGATCTCTCCAGGGATCTTGGGAGAGTGAGCAGAAGAATACAGGGTTGGGGATCTGAGTGGGTGTGTGTCCTTGAATGCAACCTCTCTGAGTCACGAAAAGATTTGTAGAGCAGGCCTGGCATAGTCCCCACTCACAAGAGGTCCCAGGACACTCAGGTGACACTCAAAGACTGTGTAGTAAAACCTGTGTTATTGTTGTGATGCTGCTTTGGAATGTGTCTGTTGAAGTCTACATCCTGATAACTAGGGGCCATCTCCAGCCGCCTGTGGATGCTGCATGGCTGTTCTTTGAGCTAACAGGATGTGTGTTTTCTAGATGGGATCTGGAGGCCATAGCAGGTGGATTCCTATTACCGAAAGCTTTTACAGGAAGAGGAAGAGGCAGAAGGAATTAGGTCACTCGGGTCAGGGTGGAGATTCCTGGATGAGACACTTGAGAGGAAAGGGTGTTGACTGGGGTCAGACAGTGCTAGTGCCTGGAGCCATTTGCCTGTCTTAAGACAGAGAATAGCCCAGGTTAGCAGGGTTGTGTCTAGAGCTTGAAGGGCAGTAACAGAGGAGTTTGTGGAGCTGTGAATGCCTGCATCAGTGGACTGGATTAATTCTCTGTCCTGCAGGGTTTACAGACAGAAGATGGCAATAGGAGGAGACGCGGCTCTGGTGGTGAGCATTCCAACTGGCTGTCTCGCATCACCTTGGATTGGTCTGTGGTTAGTCTCCAGACAAGCCAATAACTTAAAAAGCCATTTTCCATTCTGTCCCTGTCCCAACCCATCCCAGATGTATCCTGCCTCATAAAGCATCACTTGACATGGCCCCGACCATCCTGAATTTGCTCATCGGATTCCTACTCTCTCTCAACGTTGCTTCACAGAACCTTGTCACACCCTAAGTGTTGAGATTCCCTGTGAGGCTAGCGGAGGGCTGAGGTCTGGGACTGAACCTTTGAACTTCTGCTGTTTATCCATAAACTGTAGATATTGGTTCTACGTGCCTCTTAGGAATATTGTGAAGACTTAATGTAAATATCCTATTGATTTATTTCTCTCCATCATTTTACACACGCCATCTATCTCCCGCCTGTCACATACAATGTCCTCAAAGCCAGGCATCTCAGAGTTCTGCATCCAATGGTCTGAAGGAAAGTGATAGCGAGGGATGGAGTCTGCGGAGGCTTGGCCTCTGTGTGGAGTAACAGTTCACTGTGGTAAAGAAAGAATATAGCCACATCTTCTGTGTTTGTAACAAAAGGCAGGAGTCTAAATTTTATGTGGCCTATCCCCATTATTAATCGTTGAGAGGGAAGTCAGTTTTTAAACATCATGCCCACTGAAATGATTTCTGTTCTTCCTTCCATCTCAGCCATCAGAAGTCTTCCTTGATGTTTCAGAGCACTCATCTCCTTACATGGTCTCTTGGCAGATGAGACCCAGCAGACTTTCCCAGGCAGATAGAGCGACTCGCTTTTTATGCTGTGTTTTCTCTGCTATGTTTTCTTGTAGAGTTGAAGGTTTATAGAGAGTTGGAGGCTTCTCTTTCCCTAGGTCTTTCTCCTTTCCCTGGAAATATCTGTACATGCTTGCTGTTCATTAAGTATTTGCTCAGTGGCAGCCTCAAGAACCCTTGATTTCCAAAGACCGAGGCTGAGATCTTGTTATGCTATGTTGGCCTCATTCTGTTTTCAGACTGTGTGTACAGGGAGATAGTGGGGAACCCATTTCTTTATCTGCCAGGGGGGCAAAAAGTTGGTCAACTAGATGATTCTGTCTTGTGGAGTCCTGTGGACCAGTGTGGACGAGGCTAGGTCTCAGGACTCTGTCAGAAACAGGTGTGAGTGTGGGGCACTGGTGCCAGGAGGAGCTCAGACAGGACATGAAATCAGGCCAGCCCCGTACAGCCTTCTAGAAACAGAAGCCAACACCATCCATACTAAACCCTGAGCTCAGCAGGCTGTGCAGGCCTGGGGCCGGTGTGCAGGGACAAAGCAACCTCACTGACAGTGACATCGAATCCACGAGGTGATGGGTACAGGATCTGGCCTGACCTAATCATTTCACAGTGTATGCATTTGTTAAAACAGCATCCGGTGTGTTACAAACCTAAACGTTTTTCATCTACAATTTATGTCTATATCCAAACAAAGCAAAACGAGTACTCTCAAAATTCACACCCTTAAATCTAAATTAATCGCATGCAAGGTCCACCTGCAGCCTGACTTTGGAGACTCTTTGGAGCCTGCATGATTAATGTAGAAGAAACCTGAAGGCTTTCATTTTTCCTCCCCATCTAGAAGGTAAAGGTAAAGACCAGCATATCAATCCTAGGGGAAAATACTTTTACTAGAGCACCCTTCCCTGTCATCAAAATAGAACCTTGCAGTACAGCAGAGCCTCAATGTCCCTCCTTGGCTCTTGGGACCTCAGGTTGCTCTGAGCACCATGATGTTGGCTTTCGGGGTGAGATGGCTCTGCTCTTTGCTATTTCCAGAGAAGTGGCTGAAGGATTCCTGTACTGGCTGATTATACAGACAGGATATTTATATCCTGAAAGAATACAGAATGGCTCCACCTAAGAGTTTCTATCGATCCTGGTAAGTATTCCTGAATCTCAGCCCCATTCTTATAATGAAAGATCAGGAGGTACAGCAAGGCCTGCCTACCCTTGAGGGGTGGTCCCATTTCTATGCTTGGAATGAGTTGCCTAGCATCAAAAGACAAAATTAAGAAGTCTTCATTCTGAAGAACAGACTTTTAAATTTTCTTGAATTTGAAGGAAATTTCTCCTTTTCATTCAGTGAGAGCATTGCCACCCCTGCCCAACAACACACCAAGACAGGTGTTCAAATAGCAAGCCTGTGCCTCTGGTGTGCATTGGCATTTCCCAGACTCTAAAAATGTGTGGCTTGTTGAGTGTAGTTTTTTACCTCTGCAATAGGCCGTTACCTCACCATGAAAAACAGCATGCTGAGAATGTACCTGGAGCCAGATATCACATGGGAAAATTGGGCATAAGTATTTTCAAACATACACCTCCAGAGGCTAGCATGATAGCCTGGAGAAAAACAAAACAGGCTTTTCCTGAGACTTTCACAACTAAAATCCCTTCCCCAGGACCCTCCTGATGCAAATATAGAAATAAAGTCTCAGGAATCTATGACTTTCCCAACCTTACCTTGAGAAAGGGCTGTGGGGGAAAATATGTCCTTAATCACGACTTCAGGACCCTACTGTGTCCCATATCAGGGACAGGCTGCTTTGTCTCAGAGAGTCTAGGCATCCTCTGGCTGGATGTGAAGCCCTTCTGTTTGACTGGTACAATCTTGCCTAGAGATTGTGGCTCCTGAGGAATGCGAAAGGTCATACGTGGCCTCTTGACTGCGTGCCTGGTGTTTTCAGGCATCCACAACTGGCTGAGCTGGCCTGGTGAAGGGGCAGTGGCACCTTGCCCATAGCAGGATACTCCCGGAGGCTCCACCCAGAGATCCAGTTGGGGCTAGTGTCTCTCTCCGGATCAAAAAGCTAGTCTCCCAGTGTGAAGGATCTTATCACAGGCAAATCAGACGCCCACACAAGAATTCTCCTAGATTCTAGGGACAAACATTATGGCTTGGAGATGCCCATGGCACACTCTGAATCCCTACTAGGCTTGTTTTGCTGCTGCCCAGGGCTGTTGACCATAAGGCCCCTCAGGACGCTCTCCTGTTACTAAGCTTGCAAGACCAGGAGGCAGTTATCATCTGTTCCCCTTTAGCCTCCGTGTCTCCAGACCCAGCCAGGGCCATCAAGTTCCCAAGGCTTACCTGGCTCCATCTGGGAAAAGAGAAAACATAGCATCATCAGGAGAAAGTAATGAGTCTTCATGGTGGCAGCGGCCAGGGTCCAGAGTGCAGAGAGGAAGAGAAACTTTCAGGTAGCTGAGCTGACAGATGCTTCTGGAGGCCTGAATGAGCTTGTTTTTTTATAGGGACACTGGTTGCATAACCTCATAAATGAGCTGAAGGGAGGCGTTGCAAACCACAGTGAAGTTCTAATGACACCTCATGTTGTTCTCCCTGAGAAGAGTCCAAGTCCTGTGGGCACGTTACCTCCCCCCAGCCCTAGCCGGATTTTATTTTTCATCCTGGAAAATGAAAATAGTCATCTCTTGTCAAGTCTGTTCTGATTCTCAGGTTGGGATTCTAAGGGACTCCTGGCAAGGCCGCCGACACCAGGACCTCTCCTCAGATTAGATAGGTTCAGAGAGCCTGTGAGCAGCCCAGCAACCCAGACAGGTGACTCTCTGCTTCCAAGCTGCTATGGTTCACTTCTGCTTAATTTTTTACAGTGCTCAGGATTTATCTTCTCTTGGCACAATGGGGAACTGATTGCAGACATGGAAGCAGCTGTGGGACTAGTTTCCTCATCTCTGGTCTTCCTCCCTGAGGGTCTCAAATCATCTAGTATTTCCACCTGGGCATGTGTTCCCCGGGTCTTCCAATTCTGGCTCTCTAGACAGCTTCTAAGTCCAGGGAGGTGTGACTGTCCACCTGGTGTATGGCCTTACCTACGTTCTAAGTGTTTAGTTATTGTACCATTTTAAATATCTTATTTTGCATTGAATTTCCAGTACAAATCTTGGAGCAGATTTCCTGGAATATTATGATCTTATTTATGAGCAGCAGTAAATGGCTGCCTAGTATGTAAGAGCAGAGATTATTAAGAGGATACAGAGAAGCTCATAGAACCATTGTGGCTGGAAGGCTTGCAGTTGATCTTCCAGGAACAAGGTCCAGTCTATGCCACAGACTTGATCTGATGAGGATCCTAGGCTGCAGTCACCTTGCAGGAGACACCAGCACAGACTCTATAGAAACTACTGCCACCACCAGCAGAACACCTTTCCATACCAGACATGCACCTTCCAGATACTCCCCTGACACACATACCACACATACCACACACAAGCACCACACACATAAGTGCACACATACACACAAACATACACACACACAAGCATATACACACAAGCACATGCACATGCAGATACGCAATCACAAATATTCAAACATATACACATAAGCACACACACACACACACACACACAAGCACACACAGGAACGTAATGCAAGAATGCACACATACAAGTACACACGCAAACACACACACATACACACACAAGCACACACATGCACACATCCATATTTATCTCTCCATGCATATCCATCCATACATATATATGGACATATGTCCATAGATCACATGGATATATATGAAGAGAGAGAGAGAGAGAAAGACAGTGAAAGAGACACACAGAGAGAGACAGTGAGAGAGTCAGAGACAGAGTTAGGGACAGAGACACTAGACGAGCACCAGCGATGAAGAGAGATTGAGAATGGTGAAGAGAGACAGATACAGATATGTATTCAGAGGGAAAAGCCAGAGACACAGGGAAAGAGAAATACGCAGAGAGATAAACACACGGAGAGACAGACTGAGAGATTTACACAGGGAGGTTTGTTTCTCTCCCAATCCCAGCCTTGGCCCTTCTCTCCCTTCTCTCTTCAAGTGTGGATGCTTCCCTGGCTGCTAGAGCCTCAGTCCTAAGGTGGCTACAAGAGGTTCTGGGGAAGCAAGCCCACTGGATGTTTATTCAACAGCATGGAGGATTGATTGTGTCTCCCATCAGTGTTCTGAGATGGAGAATCCCCCAGCTACTCCAAGGATGTCGATGCTGGGTATAATATAAGAACTGCTAAGTCTAAGTACGGATTATATCAAGATTCAAGTCACATTTACTTACACTAAGCACGTTTACTTGGTTCCTGTGTATGCCAGGAAGTCTTCAGTGACTTGGGGCATGGTGAGAGAAGAGTTTCTTTAGGAAGTTTTGCTTGGGATATAGATGAACGGAGATGACTTAGAGTGAAGCTGGGTATGCACTCTAATGGTGTCATCCGGATGGAAATAAAAGCCCCAGGAGATCACCAGTTCAAAGCTTGGGTTGCACTTGCTCTATAAGGAGGGTCACTGCTGGCTAGCTTCCACGGGTGCCCCCTTCAGCAAACTTGAGGGTTGGAGAGCAAGGCCTTACCGTAGAATAGAAAGGAAACACAGTGTTTGGCTTTCTTTTTCTTACTCATTGTGGGAATTCCAATCCTTCAGTTGACATAGAGAGTTGCCTCTCTGGGTGATACTAGCACAGGTCTTTATGGAGTGCTGTGTGACATCAGGGAAATGGATATAACATTGTGTACTCATGTCACTCTGTAAATGAAACAAACTGATTTTTAACAAAACATCTCAAAACTCTATTGCTGGGTGTCGCGTGATCTCAATTTAACTAGGAGTTTAGGGAGTAATCAGAATCAAAGCTAATTGTAATTTTCAGAACTTCAGTTCTGAAAGAAAACTGAAGTTTTCTGCTTTGAGTGCTGGAGGTACTTTGTTCTTAAGGCCGTGTTTACAAAAGCTCAGCCATCCTGTGACTGGCTTTCTAACTTCTTTCACGGAAGGCTTCATTTCAGTGTTAGCCCTCTCTGTTTTCCCACATCCCTCAGCAGTGCTTGCAGTGAGAGTATGGTCTTTGCTTGGTCCCTCCATAAGAATGAGGAGCTCCGCCTACCCTGGAGGCAGGTGCAGAGGGTAGGAATTCTATACAGGAATATGTCTCTGGGGGATTCATACAGAACCGGATACAGCATCCGCTTCAGAACAAAGCACCACAGTGGCTTCAGATGAAGTAGGGTTCTGGCCTTCTTGTATCAGAGATCTCAAAGTCACAGCTTTTGCTATCAGAAGCCCATCCTGGAAAGATAACAAAGGAGACATGCATCTTGTCCTTCTCCCCAGGAATCCTCCTATTTGTTACAATGCTTCTAATTTGGAAGTATCTCTCACTGGTATAAAAATATACTCCACAAAGGGTAGTATCAGTACTCAGAACTGGCCTATTGCCAAACTGTTACCTGGCCTGTGAGGCGAAGGATTGACACTATTAAGTGTCAATATCAACAGTGCACAGTTGTGTTCAAAATAATCACTTACTGACAGTTGGAAACACAGATTCACATCATCTAAGTTGGAAGGGACTTAACCAACACCTATTTCAGGGAGTTCCTTTTTTTCCTGTAGGGACCTAGGGTCCTTTCCATCAAGCAGGGCTGTAACCTTGCCTCATTAAGATCTGAAGAGCTGCAATACATTTATGCCATATACTAGGCCTCATGCGTGAGTTTTTGTGGAAGAAAGGGTTTCTGGTAGTTAGGAAAGTAAAGAGAAAGTGACTCTAGTTCCAGAGGATCAGATGTTTTGTGGATACAGGAAATAACTGCAGAACGAATAGATTGGTTCAAAGTCACAGCATGAACTGAAGGGGGTTGTTGGAAGGTTTCACTGAGCTTTCCAGGTAAACAGTCCGTGACTCACGTGCTTCTGACCTAGGATTGGGCCACCTTGACCTTGACTCTAGTTTCTCAGAGTCATGGAACCTGAACATACATATAGCGCTCCAGCACCCTTGACTTATTAAGACCTGCATTTGTTTCCCATCAGTGAAACTATTTTAAGGTCATTATTAAGGTGTTTCTTTGGGTATGTGTTCATATTATATATATCTACATCCACGACGGTCTCTTTAATGCTGGGGACCGAGTACACTCACCAGGCTGCCTGAGCCCTTAGGAGTGTTTCTTGGTGTTAACATTGTTGAAAACAAAAAACATTTGGAAGCATTTCAGAAATTCAAAGAATGAATTGCTTTTCCGTTTAGTTTATTTTGAGCACCAAGGGGAGGGTCACAAGACCTCCGTGGAGAAGCAAATTTGCTTTGTATGTTCCACGAGCCCTGCCATAGTCCTCCTGAATCTGCTGTAATCCATTCTTCTCTGCTCATGTTTACAGAAATGGGAAGATACCAGGAGTCTAGAGCTGCCATAGTTGTGAGAACAGAGAAAGGTGCTGAGCTGGAGGAGGAGCAGGAGGAGGGTAAGGAGGGGGAGAAGGAGGAGTGTGAGGAGGAAGATGACGGGAGGAAGAGGCAGTAGCTTGGTGAGAAGCCCAGGGTGAAAAGGTAGAAGACCAACATGGAAGCAGGGCTTAGACAGAACTGGTCGAACAGGATCTTAGACTTGTCATCTTGTCATCTTCAGGTTCAATTTCAATAGTTTTAGAATATTTTCAGAACCAGAGTTCAGGCCACAAGCCCTTCACGAAGCAGCCTCTGGAGGAGAGTCACTAGCACCATCTGCCCCTCAGACACATTCCCAAAACAACCACACCCATTGCTTTGAAGTTTACACATATCTTATACTAAATTTCTGAAAACAAACAGCTTTTCAGTTTTAGCATTTTGAAACTAAGGTGGATCAGACAATCTTCTAACTGCTGGGATCCAGGCTCCTCCATTGTTCTCTTTCCCAATCCATAACGTTGTAGACGTTATCTTAGTGGTGTTTTTAACCAAAAGAAATACTTCCTCTTTATTTCTACTTAAAGCAATTTAAGAGGCAGACTCCCCTGGGCTAGGCATATACATTTCCATCTGGTTTATTTAGTCAACTGAGATCACAAGTGGGTTCCTTCAGAGTGAAAGCCTGGGCTGAATCTATGGGATGTGAAGAAGAATGTGGACCTGGTCCCTGTCCCCAGGAGCTCACAGGCTTGAGGTATCAGTTAAATGAGTAGTTAGTCGTGTCAGAGGTTGGGCCAAGTGTTGGCTTTCCAATGTGCTCTCCATGGAGAATGAGCAGAGCACTGTGGAGGAAGTCTCACTCATAAAATGATGAGCAGGAGGTCCCAGGATGTGAGGTAGCTGAGTACCAGTCTTCAGAGTCTGAAAAGCCAAAGGAACACATTGTAGACAGCATGGCTCTGGACTCCTGAACCTTGGTGTTATCCGAGGGGCTTTCTAAGCTTCTTCAGTCTCTATCTTCCTGTGGAGAATGGAAAGCTGCTGTGGGCAATAGGTAAAGGGAAGTGGATGAGAGCTAGTTGACTGAGTGTTCAGGGAGGTGATTTCAAACCTAGGATATATATTATCCAAAGGAAGGGAGATGCTAGATGGCTTGCACTGTCTAGGTTCTGCATGAGGGGAGGAGGGGCTTCAGCTTGAGTTGTCTTGTGATCCTTCTTAGGGTCACAGTGCCTTGCAGATTCTGCCCTCTGTCCCTTAGCTTGCTTTTGAGCCATATCCCAAGGCTGACCCATCCTCCTAGGGTAAAAGGTATGTACAGAAAATACTTGTAGTGGTTCAACAGTGGGCAGGACAGATGTGAGCTCTCATTCTTAATATAATGTTTCCTTTTTCTCTTTCTTGCTTCCCTCCCCAGAGCATGGCTGAGCTATCGGCCGCCAGCTTAGCCCCCAGGAAGGAAAGCACAGGGTCCAGGCATCCCGGTGGGTCCAGATCAGAGGACTAAGAGTTAATGAGAGTGAATCAGACTCTCGGGAGAGGCTCTCAGAGGAGCATCTCTCTCATTTATTAAAGCGAGGGTGCTTACATTTATATAGTACAGGCAGGAAGGGTGTTTGATACCCAGGGTTGGGATCCTTTGGTTAAGACAAGGATATTGGAGTAGCCTCATTTGCATGTGGAGCTCAAGTCTAAGAGCCAAGGTCTTGCAAGGGTACCTTCTGAGGTGTGATCTCACAGGGAAAAAGAGGAAGACACTTTGTCAGTAAATGGGCTCATCCCTAGGCTTCCAGCTACAGCGCAGATAAGCACCAACCAAGCCACATTCCTTTGCTTCTGTGAAGCAGACCATATTTAATATTTAGCTGGGTTCTGGCCAGATCTAAGGTAAGGAGCAGCAGAACGCCTTCCATTTTCAAACCCTAGGGGCGATTCGGGGTTCAAAAGCCAGCTTTGACACACTCTTAGTCCTTGGACAGCCCCACAGTATACCACTGAATCATTGGATGAGTTTCAAGTGCTAAATTCAGACACCAAGGAGCACATACAGCACTTATACAGGATAACAGGGTTAACCTCATCTGGACTAGAGGGCATTTCCTAGAGTTCAAGAAATTAAAAAAAATGCCAAATTTTATCTTACATTACTTATTTATTGGTGTGTATGTGTGTGTGTGCACGCGTGTGCTTGTGGCTGTGTTTGTGTTGTATGTACACAGTGCACATGTAGAGGTAGGAGGCATTTGGATGTCAGAGGACAACTTTCAGGAGTGTATGCCCTCCTTCCACCACGTGGGTTCCTGGAATCAATGTCAAGTCATCAGGTGTTTCATGAAGTGCCTTCACATGATAAGCCATCTTTCCAGCAGCAGAAGTGGACAATTTAAAGCTGGGATTTAAACGATGAGCAAACCTGTCCAGGCAAAGAAAGTAAAAATGCAGAGAAGAGAAGGAGCTGGGTGTTCTCAGCAGGAAAACAGGGACCCCAGTGGCACTGACTTTCAGGGGCTGATGGAATGAAAGCCGGAAGGCAAAGGGTGGATGAAGGGAGATGCCAGCATGTTAGGAGGGGCACCAGCCATGCCTCAGGCACCTTGTCAAAGAGTTCAGACTTTCTTTCAGGGGCAACAGGAAATCACTAAAAGGACTTTTGTCAGTTATATTGTTGAAGAATATGCATAACGTGAAACTTACCATTTTAGCCAACGTGTTAGTTCAGTGGTACTAGGTACGTTCACTTTACTGTGCAACAATCACTACTAACCAGCCCCAAATCATTGACACTATTCCAAACCAAAACACCAAACCCGTGACATGCTCTCTGGCCCCCTGTCCCAGCTCCATACACTATCTATCCCATTTTCTGTCCTAATTGATTCTGACCACTCCACTGACCCGACATAGTGGAACCAGACAGCAACATCTGCAGTGTAGAGAAAAAAAAAAAAATATCCCTAGCAGAGAAGATTGCTGTCATTCCTCAGACAAAGAGACATCTAACTCCAAGTCAGATACTTGGCATGGCTATTGTCAGAATCAGTCCCCCAAGCAACTCTGTGAGCTGGGAACTGTTAATCTGGTTTAATGCCCGATGACAAGTCTAAGGACTTGTTCAGTGAGAGAGCAGGGGTTTGCATTAGGTGGCAGTCAGTTGTGTTGGGCAGGAATTATTCCTTTGAAAACCTTAATAATCACCTATTCTTCCAGGGAATAAAAGGATTGGGCTAGCTTGTGTCTGGAACTCCATTGCACTTTCTCATGCTGAGAGTGAGTCACAACCACTGAGCTGGTAGACGGGGTGCCATTCTTTAGGTCTACCTTGGCTTCCATGGTCCTGTACCTCCAAACGTGACTAGCTCAGGTCTCCATGTTCCTCTCTAGGTTTTCCCTCCCACTTTTCATATTTATGAGACTGGTTCCCTTACCTGGACATATTCCCCTCAGCGCTGTGTTGAAAAATCTGTCCACCTGTGACTTTTCTAACAAGTCCTTCCATTTTGAATGTTGCATTTGGTACAGATCTCCCCAGTTTTCTGTCTCTGCTTTGAATCACGGGTACCCGTCTCCTATTTGTGTCAGAACATGTAGGCTGGTGTTTAGATTAATACAGACTAAACCCACGAGGACTGTTGGCACAGCCCAACAGCGCTGATTTCAAACGCACCCATCCTGCACTGCTCTTAGGCTTAGTCCTGTGATCACTGAGTAAGTGGATGACTGTTGCTGTCTGTGCCAGGTGCCCTGGCAGGTGTGATGTCACAACAGTGTGTAAGATGCTCTACTGATTTCCCTTCTTCTGGAATGTCAGATAGCAGCCATCTCTGTTGGCACAACTCACCCAGCTTGGTGTGTCTGCCCAGTGTGTGAAACCTATGTTAGACTCGTGCCCTCCTTCGACGTCTGTGAGGTTAGTACAGCAGACTTAGCCTCAACACTTCCCTACAGAAACTGAGGCCTAGAAAGGTGGCTGTATGTTTTTGGTGTCAATCCCTGGGTGTACAAATACCACCAGTCTTGCTTTCGGCCCTATGTTGTCACCACAGGCTTAGAATGGAAAAGGAAGAAAAAGTTAAAAAGCAAATAACCATGTTACCTGACTGAAGGCAAACAGGGCTTCGTGTGTCACAGGTGACAATCAGAGGCACAGGTATACTCATGCAGCAAGGGCAAGAGGCAAGTCTATTTCCAAATCGCAACAAAACTCCACCGCACCACCAAATTATAAGTCTCATTAAAGGTGTTCAGAATCAAATCACATTTTAATTCTTAAATTGCCAAGTTTCTGAATGTCAGTAACGTAGCCGTGCAGCAGGAAAGGGGGTAGGTATTGCCTTTTACAACCCACTTCCCCCACCCCTAGTGTACCTCACTCTAGCTCAGAGCTGCCTCCCAGTTAAGCTGCTGCAGACAAGGCTAGGGGCTGAAATCCGGGGCCCTGGGGAGCTCGGCAAGTGATCAGACAGGTGCTGGCTGCACATGGCCTGGTACCAAGCCAATCTTTCTAGTCAGGGGAGACTGCTAGTGCTGTCTCTGCAGGCTGTGTGGTTTCAGATATGAGGGCCATTCTTAAAAATAAACTGTTAGTCTTCAACAAGGGCCCAGGCAGAATCTTCAAAAATTTGTTTTCTAGGCTTCAATTTCTATCTATCTGCCTACCTCTTCTCTTTTCTTTCTCTCTCCCTCTCTCCCTCCCATTCTCTCTCTCTCTCTCTCCCTCTCTCTCTCTCCCTCTCTCCATTTCTCCTAAGTCAAAGTTTCACTGTGTATCCCAGGCTGATCTTGAACCAGAACCTCTTACCTCAGTTTCCCCAGTGCTGGGAACACCACACCTGGTACGGTCTGCCAGTCATGTTCTCACGTGCTTTCTTTGCACCACATGATCCCTGGGAGCTTACAACCCTTCCTATACTTGAATCTGGAATCCAGGATGGATGACCTTGTTTCAGAAGGGTGCCACACATCTTGACACTTCTTCCCAGTCTGGCTTGGGTTATGGGGTTAGGTAGTGCCATTCGACAGGCTGGACCTGTTGACTTGGGAGGCTCAAACCTAACCATCCTTGCCGAGGAACTCAATGGCTTCTGAGAGGTGCTTTAACTCCCTGTGACTCAGTCTGTCTGTGACTCAGTCTACTTGAGTGATAAGTGTCCTTACTGAGTCTGATCATTGTGGGGATTGCCTGTGTTATAGAGCTGTAACCATGCTGGGCACAGCGTTCACCTTGAGGCAGAAGCTTTATGTAAATCCATGTGATTTGCCTCCCACCTGCACATTGTGTGGTCCACACTGGGCTTCCAGTGCTGTTCTCGGCTCTGAGGTCTGTGGCTCTCCACCCTACTCCAGGACCCTGGGTTCCTCAGCTTTGTGCTCAGAAGGTGCCAAGAGCACTGGAG
This sequence comes from Cricetomys ansorgei, assembly GCA_026225945.1. Lineage (NCBI taxonomy): Eukaryota > Metazoa > Chordata > Mammalia > Rodentia > Nesomyidae > Cricetomys > Cricetomys ansorgei. The sequence continues at coordinate 8,564,970 of JAMJFZ010003960.1, forward strand.
TTCGTGCAGGTGTCAGTTACTTCAGCACACCCCTGGCTTTGGGTTTAGGTGAGTGTTTTTTTTTTTTTTTTACTCTCATTGAGCAAATAGTTACGGTGATATATTACATATAACTACCCTGGGTAGATTTTTTTTAATTGTATATGGACTTTTCTAACATGCAAATGTGTCTAAACAGAGCATAGTCAAAACTTAGAAAACTGATGTAGCATTAAAAACATCAGAGTGATGCACACTGTTGTGCTCATACAGTAATTAGGAAATGATTTCGTGCTGAGGAAACCCAGGTAGGTCTTGAGTCCTTCTCGGTTCCCGAAAGTCTCACTCCTTTCCTGGAAGAGGTAGGGCAGGGTGTTGGCATTTAAATCGACTGCTTTCCTTTCTCAGGCACTGGACTGCTCTGTATTAATATATGAGGGTATGCACACTGACCCAGGCCCGTTTTTCTTTTTTCCTTCCACCCTCCCTCCCTCCTTCCCTCCCTTCCTTCCTTTCTCTTTCTCTCTCTCTCTCCCTTTCTTTCTTTCTCTCTCTCTCCCTTTCTCTCTCTCTCTCTCTCTTTCTCTCTCTCTCTCGCTGTTGTTCCATTTGACTATGCTGGACCAAGGTAACTCAGTGAACCACAGTTATCACGTGACCTGGAATATGGGGAGCTTTCCTTGACGCATTCTCACCAAGTTCCCCTTCTGACATCTAAGGAAGGGACCTAGTGAACTCCCCAATACCTGCCCTGACTCATACCCCAGACATTCACCCAGAATCACCCAGAATCAGGAAGAACTGGAGTTTCCAGAGGGACCCTGGCTATGGGAGGGTTAGGAGAAAGGACCAGCAGAGTTAACAGGTAGAAATCTTTTGCAGAATATGTTGTGTTCAAAGAGTTTTCCCAGCCTGTTGCTCACACCAGAAGGAACATGTTGTTATAATTACCTTTTCTATGCATGAAAGTTAAGTGAAAAACTTTGACTTGTACTGGAGGACTTATTTTGAGCCCTTCCCTTGGGAGAAGCGCTCTTGGGCATGAAGGTGGAGAGGGAAGATCTGTGTTAGATCTCTTTCCGTCCTCGATTGCCACCCGTTATTGTTTCTAAATGGGTAACTCTTCTTAAAATTACATTTTATTTATTTATTTTGTGTGTACACATGACACAAGTGTGGAGATCACAGGACAATTTCTGAAGATTTGGTTCTCTCCTTCCACTCTGTGGGTCCCAGGGATCTGAGGTTGTCAGGCTTAGCAGCAAGCACTTCGCCCTCAGAGCTATGCCACCAGCCTCTCCACCTTCAGTTTGTAAGGCAAGGTCATCTCTCACTAACCCCGAGGCTCCTCAGTTTGGGTAGGCTGGTGCCAAGGAGCTTCGGGAATCCTGTCTCTGGGTCCTGAGTACTGGGATGGTAGGTGTGCCTTGCCATCTGGCTTTCCATATACATTCTAGGGATCTGAACTCGGTCCTCATGGTTGTGAAGCTGGACTTTACTAATAAAATCACTCACTCAGCCCCAAGCCTGGCATATCTTTTGAAGTTAAAATGTGCTGACTTTGACCTTTCTCCAAGCATCCTGAGGTTTTCATTGTTTGTCTGTCTGTCTGGTGTTTTAGAAGATGCTGGGTAGATTGGTTGAATCTCCAGCAAGCCTAGAAATGTTCCTCCTGTCCCTTCACTCCCAAGCCAAGCCCATTCTTCTTTGGCCACACTAGGCCTCTGTTAGCACCATTGTTGAAAGCAGCTTTGACAGTCAGGAGTAGACCCAGTGGAGAGTTATTGAGCTATGGAGGAGACATCAAAGCATTTTTTTTTTTTAACCAAGAAGAGTTTGATGGTCAGCACCACTTACATTCTGGACTGTGTAATTATCTGATGTAGGGCTGCCCATGCATTGTAGGGCAGGGTAATAACCACCTTTCCTGGCCTCTAACCACCAAGTGCCAGTAGAATCCTTCATCATAAAACCCAGCTGATGGATGCCAGATATTTTGACGCCAGGGCTGTGTGGGTCTCCCCAAAGAGGAAAGGTACTCAATGCTTCATCATCTTCGAGAGTTCTCAGGGTTCTCTGGGCAAATGTCCTGGAGAAGAAGTGTTGATGGGAAAGAGGAGTCTCTGCCGTGCTTCACAGCTGTGACTGTGCATCATCCTTAAACGTCCCCCAACCTCTGATGGTCTCCTTGGGGGAATGGCAGCCTTTAAACTAACGCTGGGGGCAGAAACTTGGGTCACCGTCTGCCTGCAAAAAGAAACTTTCTTTGCTCAGGATCCTACCCACCCCGCCCTCCGCAACACTCCATCTTTCTCAGGTTATACCTATAGCTGTGCTTGTTGGTGGAAACTTTGTTAAGCTCTCTCCTCGACAAACAGATAAAAGAAGGAACTAATGCGTACTACGTCATGAACTATTCTGTTTTAAAATTATGGACAGATGTGTAATAGAAATGTCCCTATCCTAAACATATTTACATGTGCAGTTAGTACTGTCACACTGTGTTAGACACCACACACATCCACACTCAGATAGTTTTCCTCTTATGTAATTGAAACACAGTACCCACTAAAAGCTACGTCTCCATTCCTTATGTCTCTTAAGCCCCTAGTAGCTTTCATTCTATTTTAATCTCTATGAGTATGATCAACACTAGATACCAGATGGATTCATTACCCTCTGCTCTTTCCTGATTGGTTCACTTCACTTAGCACCATGGCTTCAAGGATGGTAAATGTTACCACATGTAATAGGATTTTATTCCTTTTCAAGGTTCAATAATATTCCATTGCACATGTAGACCCTAACTCTCCATCAAACCAATACCTGAGTTGTTTCTACTCTTTGTCTGTTCTGAACAATTTTTCCAGAAGCATGAGTGTATGAATATTTGTTTGTGTCCCTGATTTCAGGGTATATACTCAGAATTAGAATTGCTGAACTATGTGGTAACTATATTTTTAGTTCTTTTTGAAGAACTGCACAGTGGCTGTACTATTTCATGTGTTCACCATGAGTGCAGAAGAATTCTAATTTCTCTACATCCTTGATGACATATGGTGTAGTGTTAACCCCATGGGTCAAGAATAAGACCATTACCACAACTATTGAGCCAAATTTGAAGCAAGCTTTAGTTAAATACTGGTCTTTGGCCAGGACCATTCTGGGGTTCCCAGAAAATGTTGATGAGTCACAATTTGCAGAGACTTATAAAGGCAGAGCCCATAAGGCTATGCATTTCCCACCAGGTCCAATCAGGGGCAAGCATATATGCTGAGGTACTTCCTGCCTAACGTGATCAAGCACATCCAGTGCAGCTGGGTCAACCAAACTTGTTTATGGAAGTGAAAACAGGTGGCTTGTTGTCTTATGTCAACAATGGCCTCCAGCATTTCAGAAAGTATCTGTCCTTGGGCAAGTAGGCTTACAGGTTAGAGGCATTTTTGTTTTATGGATCTCTTAGGCACAGTAATTAAAACTTAAAATATAACTTTAACTCTCACAGTATCTCATTTAATTGAATGTCTCAGTCAATGGGATAGGAGCAGATTCTTGCCCAGTCATTAAGTCACTAGACAAGAAATGTGCATAATGATAAAGATCGATTTCACAGATTGAGCAGAGAAGATATTATGATTGTTACAAATGGCATAGGGAAGAGAGGATTTTCTTAGAGAGAGAAGATACCCCTCACACCAACAGAAAGATCCTTGTTTTCAGAAGAGTGAATGGTGCCTGCTTCTGATTTGTTTGTTCCCACTGCAGAAGCATACACACCAGAGAAACACAGATCAGGGAGGAGGACAGGGCCTCCAGCCAGGGGAGCCTTGCGTCTCAGCTCACTAGCCACTGGCTTTGACTGGTTATCCCTCTGTCGCTCCTACCGCAAGTGAGAAGGTGTGCGAGAGCTCAGTGAGTCTGTTCTTTGTACAGTTGCTACCAAACAGTCACAGAGAACAACCTTACGGGAAACTTACCTTTAATACCCTTAACCTAATTTCTTTCCAAAAGAAAATGCTTTCCTTAAATTGGCAAGTGAAAATGGAACATGTTGATGGTGGCTGATAGAGGGCCTATTGTAAACCCAGATTCCTATGGGATTATACATGACCTTGCTGAGTCAGCCCAGAAAGGAATGTTTATAGAGATATTTCCCAAGATAATCTATCTGTCTTGCCTTTCAGTTTAGAAAAGAATGTACAGATAACCCATCTCCCAAAATAATCTGCCTTGCTTGAAGCAGATGAGTCCAGGACAGAGAGGCTGCAGAACTGCGTACACTCTCCGTGGCTGCAACAGTTTTCCCATCCTCAAACCCTTCACCTCACCCTTACAAAAGCTCGCAGCCAACTTTTTCCCTTGGCAGACCTTTCAATTTCCTGCAGGAGAGAGGCTGCCACTTACTGTGTGTGCTAATAAATACAGTCCAGTCTGTCGAAGGTCAGACTCCGGTCTTTTTTCTGTCTTCTGTCTCTTCCTGCTAACTCGGAAATCTAACGGTGGCCTTGTAGTGGTCCAGAGTAAGAGCATCTCAACCTGATTAATGTGCCCATTATCTCAGATCCCACATTTTTTGTCATTAGAAACTCTTAAAATCATTTTAAAATATTTTTTAGGGTTACTACTATTTACTAACTAGTGACCACATTTTACAGTAGGTCTCCTGAACTTATTCTGCCTACTAATTATATATATATCTTTTGAATTTTCTTTTTCTTTTTTGAAATTAAAATATAGTTAAATTATTTCCCCTCTTCCATGGAGAAGACTACTTTCCCACTCTCAACATCTCTTAGTTGCCTGCAGTTCTTGGTTCAGGGTTGAGGACCCCTGAGATCTCTCCCTTCCAGGTTAGCACATCTGTTCGTGTTGCACTTGTTCAGGACGTGTTTAGGCAGTCATGTTGATGAGCTCCATGGGTGTAGCCTCTCTGACATTGTAGGAGACACAGTTTCACAGCAAATTTCTTGTTCTTCTGGCTCTCCCAATCTTCCTGTCCTCTCCTCCGCTGTGATCCCCGAGCCCTTGGGGAAGGAGTTGTGATGTAGATGGGCACATATATGTATATATATGTATATACACCTATGTATACTGGACACAATACAGTCATTTGTTCTCTGAATTTGATCAATTGTGGTTTTCTGTAATGGTCTCTTTCTGCTGAACAAGGAAGTTTCTTTGTTGAGGGGTAAGAACTACACCTGTCCTCAAATTCACCCCAGATTATTGCATAGAGTTAGAGCAGTATGTTTTTTTTTTCCCTATCTAGTGCCTCTGAGGGACCATCTGGCAATGTTTGGAGACATTTTTGGCATCCCATCTGATAAGACCGTGCCAATGGCACCTGGTAGCCTGAGGTCAGAGAGGCTGTCAATCATCACTTGAGGCACAGGGCAGCTTCCCACCACAAAAGATTATCTTTTCTGACATGTCACTGGAGCCGAGGTTGGGAACCTCAGCTGAGAAGATAGATTATCCCTTTTGGCATGCTATAAGGTATTATCCTGTTTCAATAGGTGTGACAGCCACATCATTTACCACCTGTACCATGACAAGTATGGATCCTAGAAAAGTATGTTTCAGTGTGTCTCTGTTGGAAACAATGGAGTCTGTGGTAGTCTTATCTGATCAAAGATGATTAATAATGCAGTCAGCTGTGCATAGCTTATAGTCTTGCTACTCATTCAAACAACTACAGAGTCTCAGCTTGAAGATTTCAGAGATAAAAAGCTTTGGTCCCTGCCCATAAGCAGCTGAAACCCACAAGTAGCTGAGAACAAAAGCAGAATCCTGCCTACCACACAATGAGATAAGAGCAGGCTGACCTTCATTGCACAAGCTTGCTGCCTTTCTTTAAGAGATGAGAACAGCCACCATGTTTGACAAAGAAAATGGGTGGCAAGGCTTGTGTACTCAAATGTCATATGAACTGAGGAGCTGTGCGAACTGTTAACAATGGGAACTTGAATGCTATATTGTACGTGTTTTTAAACAGCCAAAGAGACTAAATGCTCAACATCAAAGACTTTAACATTTCCGTTACATTCTATAAATCTAAGCTATTTCTGTGCCCATCCATCACCCCTTCCCAGCTCCTGATCGACAGGAGGTGATGCTGCTTTCTGGACTCACATCTGCAATCGTATCCCTCCATCATGGAGTTCCCTCTGCTGGTGTTGAGTGAGGTTGTCAACCTGGGGAATGTCAATTCCAAAGGAAACTCCATTTTCCCCAATTCCAACTGTTAGACCAAAGCCAGTATTCCTCAAGGACTTGGTAAGCCAGTCATCTCTACCAAAGGAGCCATTCATCATTGGCAGAAGGACTGAATGACTGTCTGTGGTGACTATGGCATACTGGTCTCCAGGCTCCCCCAGTATCACAAGTTCATATTAATATGTCAGCGTCCACCCTACCATCCTAGCTCCTCTTACCGCCTCCCCCTCCCTAAACTTCTCCAGCTCAAGGGCTCTGTTATAGTCTGGCCCCATTTGTGTATGTTTGGGAATTATTTGTGACCTGCTTCCCAGATGACTGGGTAACTTGTTTTTTCCTGTGGCCTTGGTTAAAGGCCAAACTGTTTTCCCTTTTGTGAATCCATGCTTAACTGGTCATTAACCTGTCTCTACAGAGACTTTCAAACTATGTTTGCTACAAAGCCAGAGTATTCCAGCCACAGATTGCTCCAAAACAGCTTGCACTTCCCTGCTCCCTGATGGTCCCACAGGGCCTGCACAGAAAGTGGAACAGCTTGCTCTTCCCAGCCTCATCTCATGTTCTAACCTTTTGAGGTCCCTATGTCAGCAGGAAGTAGTCATAGACAATTACATCACCCCCTTATCCCATTTATAACCAGCAAAAGGTTGGAATGTTGGGGTCTTAAACCCAAAAACTACTGGATCTCACAGTACACGTTCCTTCTAGTAAAGAGTAAACCAAGACAAGAGAATGGAATAGCAAGAATGATGTTTGCTACTGGTCCAAGGTCCAAGTATCAGCCCTCGGAGGACTACAGGAAGGAGATAACATGTGGCTGGAGTCACACTGATTTAATAGCATTCCATCTAAGATTTCTGTCTCTGCTAAAGCTTTAATTTTTAAACTTTATGATATGTCTTTGTTAACTGCATTCCAATTCTGTGTGTGTGTGTGTTTACTTCCTCTGTTTGTCCAGCAACAAAGTTGGTATAAAGGAGAATCAAATGCTTTTGTTGTAGTTAGACACTGTGTGGGCTCAGCAAGTAGACAAGGAGGCATTCGCATACATGGAAGCCCTGTCTGACCGCTACAGAGGGAACCACTGTCATGGCCAGTGCCGTACTTGACAGTGGAACCCCAAGCTCTGAGCTCAGGTGTTTTTATTGATCCAGCCTCCTCAGGTGCAGATCATAAGCAATCAAACATCCACCACAGAAATCTAGCACCTGCAGACCATACAAAGCACCAAGGTCTATGTGTCCCTTTTTCCAACAGTGCATAAAACAATTTCAAACATAACTAAAAATAAACTTCCCCCACATTTCCCTTTCTCTGTATAAAAAGAATATTGCTTTACCTTTACAACACAATTTAACACTACACCAGCAAAATCATTTACAAGAGGAACAATTATGAGGCTTCTAATGCACATGACCAAATGACACCAAGCATCTATCAAGCTTTTTATAATGTCTTTGGACAGCAGAAAAACATTATCAATGTCTAATTATCTGGAATTCACTCAAGATATTCTGGAATCCTCCAAAGGGGTTGGATTTGGCTCTGCCCTCTGCAACACACACAGTTTTTGTCCTCCAGGTTCTGAGTGGCTCCCCTCCACTGTTGCTACTGTTCTTGGTGGTCATCCCATGGTATTGGCATCTTCAGAAGATTCAGGTCCCTTGCTGCAATTGGGTTGCACTTTCACCAATAGCCTCCTCTGGGCTCTCTTCAAGGTGCCAAGCCTCAACTTCTTTATATGACCTCTTCAGTTTGGGCCTTCAACTGCCACTGGGGCTGCACCTTAACCAATGGCCTTTCACAAGCTCTCTTCATGGTGCCGAGCCTTACCTTCTCTGCATGACCCTTTCATTTTGGTCCTTCAACTACTACTGAGGCTGCATCATCACTAATGGCCTTTCCTGGCCTCTCCTAGTGCCAAGCCTCAGTTGCTTTCCATGACCCCTTCATGCCTTCAAAACCAGTGCCACCTGGGTAACAAAGTACCAAGTTCGGCTGCTAGCAGGAGATACAACCTTGGCCAGTTCTGGAAGACAGTTTCTATGTGCTGATCCTTAGGAAACACTTTCCAGATTTTTAGATTGAGTCTGGTTTCCTGGAAAAATAACTTGGTCACTGTAGGAAGAGTTGCCTCATGGTGTGGAGGTCTCATCACCGTCACCAATATCTGGACTGCTTGCCTTTCTCTTAGTCAGGTTTGCAGGAAAAAAAAAGAAAAAACTAAGATGTGGTTTCCACAGCAGCAGGGGTTCCTGGACTGGTGGGAAGAATATCTGGCAAAGTCTTGATAGTTTGGCATTCTTTCTCACCACCGCAATGGGGAAACATACAACCCAAACACAAGATCTTGAGCTTTACACACATACAAGACAGCTATCGGAAAACTCAGTTTGTGAAACAGTAAGAGCTACCACCAGGAGCAGGAAGGAGCGACGGCTCCATGATCAGGAAGAGCAGTAAGAACCTTGCTTTTTCCTGCTCCCAGCTGAATTCTTTATCTCTAAGGGCCTCCATTCTGTGGCTCTCACCTCCGAGCCTTTCCCCTCATTTATTTACCAATTTTATGGCTTTCTCTTTACATTAAGGCTTATTTTCTCGCTCTCTCTCTCCTCTTCCTTCCTTCAGGAGCCTTCAGTTAATACCTTCATCTCTTTCATCTGCTAGCCTCCCTGAGTGTACTTTACCGGACTCTGAGGTATGGAGTTTGTTTCTTTTCTTTCTTGCCTCCACATTGGATTAGCTGGCGTGATGTCCTGCCCCACGTTGTAGTAGTTTGTAGTAGTTAGCCTGCTGTGTGAGCTCAGCCAGGAAGACAAGGAGACATTCTCATACATGGAAGCCCTGTCTGACCTCTACAGAAGGAACCACTGTCACGGCCAGTGCCGTACTTGACAGTGGAACCCCAAGCTCTGAGCTCAGGTGTTTTTATTGATCCAGCCTCCTCAGGTGCAGATCATAAGCAATCAAACATCCCCCACAGAAATCTAGCACCTGCAGACCATACAAAGCACCAAGATCTATGCATCCCTTTTTCCAACAGTGTATAAAACAATTTCAAACATAACTAAAAACTAACTTCCCCAACATGCTTTCAGGAGCACACACTCTCTTTCAAGAAGAATGGCCCGACCGTCATTAAATTCCTTATCTTGCAACCTCAAGGTGCATTTAATACTGACACCATTTCAGGCTCCCCTCCCAGGCTACTCATCTCCCTTATAACTTTGCTATGTGGGGTGCACTCCCTCTCTTTTGCCCTTCTTTCTGTCTTTCTCTGTCTCCCTCCTCTCCTTCTCTGTGATCTCCCACACCCTCCCCCCTTTCTCTCTCTGTCTCTGCTCTGCTTCTGCTTCTCTCCAGTCTGCTGGCCACATTCAGTCTCTTTCTCTCTCCTCTGGACTCTTGCAGATGCCTCTACCCTCTACCATCTGAGCCATCTTGCTGCCCTTTTACTATTTTATTGCAAGATACTAAGCTAATGGGAGGGACTACAAACTCCAAAACTGTATGTGTGCCTAAGATTACCTGTGTGCATTAACATCTCTCTTACCCCTCTCCTCTGTCTCTCTGTATGTGTTTGTGTGTGTATGCATGCATATGAGCATGTGTGTGCACACGTGGAAATGTAGTGTCAAGCAGGGAGAGGTTTGTGTAAAAGTTAATCAGGAAGAGCACAGGTAATTACTCTGGGATGGAGGTTCTGAGAAGATGACTCTAAGGAAGATATTCGAGCAGAGAATTTGGCAGTGAGGAGGGCCCTTGTACAGGACTGACCAGGGAGCTAATTAGTGATCAGCCACCAACAATGTACACATGCATGCACAGACATGCATGTGAGCACATGTGCACATACATGTCTGCAGTGTCTACATGGGACTGATGTGTGGATTCACAGGTATTCACAGACACATGTACATACACTGACTGGTATTTCCTCTTAGCTTCAGCTTTATTCAAACATACAGGCATTGCTAGTGTCTACCAGTCACCTCTAGCCAATGGTCTATAATGAGTAGTCTAGGACAGTGTCTGGGGTAGTTGTCCATCCTCAGATAGTTAAAGAAAGAGCCTATAGTTAGCTGAACTTTGTTTCCATATGTCTGATTCCTCCTGGAAAGATGGTAGTGATATTGGCTCACTGTTGTGTTATGGTTCAGATGTACTGAGCTAAATCCAGCTATGTCTGGGGTCTGCTTTCCTTTGGTCAGCCCCATGTCCGCAGCAGTTCAGAAAACCCAGCTTCCAGGGCTAGTACAGTGACTTGCAGATACTGCCTGGACAATTATCAAACATGTAACTTCAGGTGTGTGATTAGAGCCCTGGTCATGTTTTCTCACCTGCTACATCTGAGACCAGTTCTGGTTCTAGAATGTTAAGGTAAAGATCTTTCTATCACTTGGGTCAGGTGACTTGTTCTGTAATATTTGCTAGCAACTTCTAGGTCCTAAATTCTCCTTGAATATTTAGAGATTCATAAAACTCTAGGCATATGCTAATTGGAACACCTAACTCCCTCTTTCCGCTTGTCCTTCTGTTCGAGTAATTGTTACATAACCTAACTCTGAAGCTGAGACTCAGTCTCCCAAATACTTGGAAACATGGTGATCTGCGTCTGGTATGAAGATACTACAGAGTATAATGTAAGTGGAAGCCATAACAGAGATCATCTCTACTTCATTTCTCAGAGAAGACCTAGGAGGGAGACTTTGAATCAATTCATTTCCTTATGCACTCCTCCAGGATGTACTGAGCAATCATGCTTTGGGTATATGGACTTAACAATCATGATAAACACTGCTGTTACAATTTTAGAAGTTCAGCTGCCAGAAAAGATACAAAACAAAGACAAAAACAAATAAGCAAACAACAACAACAAAAAACCAACCATGATAGAATGTGTTATTCTAGACAGTTTCACAAGTTATCACAGAAGTGCATTCAGTCAGAAACACTACTTCCTCATTCCAGGCTCTGTGCTACACTTGGGGAACATAACAAGCAAATAACAGAAGTCCCTGGTGCTGACGGGGTTTGGAATCCCAGGGAAGATTTAATCTACTCCACGAGAACACTATAGAGCAAAGAGGTGTGCACTGCCATGTTTTCCATGTGGTCAGGAACCAAATAGGGCTTGTTGATGGGGAAGAAGTAGTTGACCTTCACTGAGGATCCGCAAGGAACCCACAGAGAGAGTCCCGGCCATCCATCACCTCACTTTAGGCCTGGAACTGGGAGACAAGAAGCACCCATGCAACTGTACGACAGTTCAATGGTCCTTGCTCAGAGACATGATACCTTTGCAAATGGAGCACCTAAGAGGCTCACGAGGCTCACTCAGACGATGCAAGGGCTGGAAGCAATCCTCACTCTTCTTCTTCATGAGGAAGAGGCCTCCAAGGCCAACATTATCTTTCTTCAAACTTAGAAGAAAGTGTCCATGGAGGGGTATGAGTATTGGTCCTACGGAAACCTGGTCAAACAACATCTGGCAGAGTTTTTCCCAACACCTGGGGAAAAACTGCAAGAGAGAAGGTGCTCAGATCCAGGGTGGCCTAACAGTACACCGCACAGGTGCCACCAGAAGGGACTGAGACCTGTGCTGTAGGAGCCACTTCAAACCATTTACCGAGGTTGAAATATTTCCTAAGGATGGCGGGATGCCAACAGGGTTTCTGAGAAGGATATGATCCAATGTTTTGTTTTCATGAATGTGTGGGGAATGGTTTTGGGAAAGGGGCAGGAAAGATAAGGGACAAATTGCACAGTTGCTGGATGTGTTTACAAAGCTTCTTTGTTCACTGTTTTATTCCCAGAACCAAGAAGACATGTTCAGTAGAGCTGAGGAGTTCATATTTCAGTTCCTGGTTTTAGAAAAAAATGATCTGGAGGACCATGGTGGTGAAGCACCAAACAGTTGATCAAATCTCCCCCTTAGAGCTCACACTGCAGTGGTTAGGGATGCAGAGTCTTGTCCTATACTTAACTGACACAAACTGGAGAGGTAGGCTTGTCAGGGCTCTGGGGTGAAGGCAGAGTCATCGCTGCACACTCCCTAACCAGCTTGTCAGGACCTGTTGGCCTGCTGCTATTAAAATATGACTGGAAAGATGACTTCATACATGTGCTTTATGTTTGGGGGAAGAAATTGTGTCTGAGCAACATGTTTCATCTTTCATTCAGTTCTGGAGATCCTTGAAATCCAGAGGTCCTGAGCAGCTGAACCCAGACAAAGCTGTCTTTCACGGTAAACAAGGCCTTAGAAGCTGGCAGGATGAGTTTTGAGTCCCAGCTCTACTTTCAAGATGAAACCACAGACAATTTACCTACTGGTTGAATGAGTCAGATCTTTTTTTTTTTAGAACTATAAAATAAAATACTCCCAGAGCCTCGACTGTAGAATTGTCCCGAGGAATGGATCGATGACCTGTCAACTGAAACCTGGCACACCTAAGTACGACTTAAGGGCTCGTGATCACTGCAGCCATTATTATTAAGTTAGAGGACGGAATGGCAGTCAGACCTATGAGGGCGGGGACACCCCAGCAGGGTTATGCTTGCAGGAAGGTCCCCAAACCTAAGTAGTCCATGCGCCTGCATCCATTGTGTTTTAGTTTCTAGATCCATGGTCCACAGTCTTAATGAAGGGGAGTGGGCATCCCCTAGACACAGAAATAGATGAAACTTAGTTTTTTCTCCCTAGGGAAAGAGACAGTATGCTCTTTGTCAAAAGGAAGATATTTGGTGCTAAGAAAGTCAGACGTCAGCTGATGGCTCGGTACCCTGCTTCCTATTCTTAGCACAAAGAAAGCTTCCTTTGCGACAGTTCCCATATTGTCTGTGTTAGTTCTCACGGGTAAAATGTGAGAGAGAATGGGGCATTTCATCCGCAGTAAGCCTTACTACAGTGAATGCATTCCATGAGATCTGTGCCTCCATCTCTGCCTGCCGTGTGACATCAGGACAGCATGGAGGTCACACTGAGAGTGCTGACTGTCCAGGTGGGAGGAACCGGGATTCTGTACTGGAATGCAGCCTGACCAATAAGGAACCTGTTGTCTGCAGCCACACAGTGGTCAAGGACTTTGGAAGAGTTTCCTGTTGTGGAGAGTCTGATTAATCTGCAGGTAAAGTCTTTTCTCTCATTTCCCCTTCTGAGGGATCAAGATGAGCCAGTAATGCAAGGACTCTGCTTACCCAGGGCATATCAATAAATGAACAAAGGATGTACAAGGTCACTAATCCTAATTTTCTAAATGAGATGGCATAAGAAATACTAATTAGTGGAAGTTCAGAGAGTGACTCTAACTTCTGAAATGGAGCCTAGCTCTCCAAGTGTTTGTAAAAACCACCTCAGCCCAGATGGATGGAGAGAGAAGACTTGGTCTCAGGGTGCCTCCCGAGTCAGAGGAGACACTTTACTGTGAGTTTCAGGGGAGTTCCTGTTCTCTTGATGAAATGTCAGTTTTGTTCACAGGATGAACTTCATCATCTGTCTTCTCTCCAGATGCTCTCCTAGTCTGTCTCCAGACAGCCCATTCTCCAATGTTTCTAGGTTCTGTGAAGGGAACTTGAGGGATGCTGCTGTGGGCTGAATTGTCTTCTGTAGGAGGAAGTAAGACCTCCATGAATAAATGGCTGTCAGGAACTTAGGCAAAGGCAGTGGCCATGGGGGTGTGGATGCTTGGTGAGACTGCTCAAGCTATGCCTAGAAACAGATGACATCTCGTAAGATCTAACCAGCAGAGGACATCTCAGGAAGATTGTCTTAAGGAACGAATGGGAGCAGGGCAGGGAATATAAATTGTATCCCTTTTTCCTGAACAAAGAGAGTTTGCTTGTCCATGCACTACCCAGAGTCTGTGTCTCATGATTCTGCAACAACTCATCCTCCACTGGCAGCAGTGGGCAGACAGGGCCAGAGGGGTTACCAGGCAACTGTCTTCCCTTCACTCCAGATATTGAAGCTGTCACTCCCAGAGTGATGGCATTGGAGGTGGGACCTGTGAGAGCTGATCAGGACTACAGGAGGTCCTGATGGAAGAGTGCCATGATGAAGAAGAGACACAAAAGACCTGGCTCTGTCTCTTTCATCAAGTGAGAGTAAGAGGAAGGTTCCAATTTCAAGCCAGGAGGTAGCTTGAAATTCCTCTTTGGGGACTCAACCTAGAAATTTCCTTGATCTTGGATTTCCCAACCTCCAGAACTGTGAGAAGTAAATCCTGCCAAGGCTCTCACTATGTGGTGTGTTTTGGCACAGCAGCCTTAGCTGACTGTTACAAACGCAAGTAGAAGGAGACAGTGGTTCATGTGGGGTATCACAGGAGAGTCGGTTCAGTGAAGCCACTCAGGGTTCATCCTTGGAAGCACTGACACCCGGTGCTGGGATGTAGGCCAAAGCAGATTCTGAACTCTTTACCTGTGGTCTGTAATGTGCCTGTTTGTTATGACTAATTCCAGAGCTGGTGAATTCAGATCATGAGTCACACATGACACAGCTGTTTGTAGGGCAGAGGTGGCATGGCACTGAGGCTAGTTTCTCAAACAGCATTTGTAATTCAAGAATTTATTTTTGAAAGAACTAGCTGTGTTTCTAATTTTAATGTTTATCAAATCTCTCCCATAAACTTAGTAATTAACATCATTGAGTCAGTGAGATAAAATTTGTCTTATTTATTTTTGATCCAAAAGAAAGATAATAAGATAACTCTACTGAGTGATTCGTCAAAAGGTGCCAGAAGTTTTTGAGCAGTGCATAGCAATGTCTCAGTCGGGATGGAGGAGGGAAGCAGACTACCGGTAATTCTCTGTTTGAAGTGGGTACATGTTATTGCTATGCAACCCCAGTGATTCAGGTTTGATTCCCAGAACACACTTATGGTGGAAGGAGAAAACTGACACCACAAACTTGTCCTTTGACCTCGATGTGATGCCCCTACAACACTAACAATACATAAAATAAAAGTTTGAAAAATGAGTAGATATTTGTACAGATACTGTTTTTCCTTTTCTTTGCTATGTATTTTTTTTTCCTGGCCATATTTATTGGACTATTATGTTTGTTGAATACAACAATAAAACAAAACATTTGTATGCATTTAAATAAAGCTTATAGCTTAGCAAACATGAGGGAGAGACAAAAGAAATAAATAAAGAAAAAAGGCTCTTCCTTCCTGGGAATCCAGAGCAACATTGCTCAACAGAGGTGGGAGGCAGATGGGGCCGCATAGCATCAAGGACTATCGGGTACTGCCAAAGCTGACTGGCTTTCTTGAGACCTCAATCCCATTGTTTTCTCTAAAAGTATCTGGTCTTCGGTGAAGTCTGTGGTATTTGGATGAAATACTTGAACAGTATACAGGCCATTCCAGCAGAAGAACAGCCCCAGGTCACTGAAGTCATGAGAACATGCCGAGGTGTGTTGCGCCCTCTACTGGTAGAACAGATCACAGCCCCAGCTTCTAAGAATGCCTTCCAGCTCATTCCTAAAACTCACCCTGTCCCTTCTGATTAACACAAACTATGCACCCCCTCCATGCCTCTCTTTCACAGCCAGGTACTTTTAGAGGTTCCTTCCCTGGAATCATTGAATTGCTGCATAACTTGATCAGGTAAAACTTGGCCCAACTTTTCTCAAAGCTTTTAAAATATAACCAGCTGCATTCATCTGTCACGTATCACAACACCCAGCTTAAGTAAACATTACTGTCACCTTTGTAATTCCCCTGGAGTGGTGCTCACGCTCCTGGCTGCTACTGTTTTATTCCATGCTGAAGACCACGGGGACTCGCATTTTTTCTCACTATATCCAATAGGATACATAATCTATCAAGCAGTGACCTGGGCGGCTGGGAAACAGGGCTCCACCGCACTAACCTCCTTCAATTCTCAACCTCCTCCGGCCCTCCCCTTGCTCATCCCTCCATTTTTTGTCCTTATCTCATCTCCTTTTTGCTAAGAATAACGAAGAAGGCCCAGCACCGAGCATGGCAGACCATGCTCCAGGTGAGTGTCGCCTGTCATTCCATTGAGTTCATTCTCCAACTGCAGACAAAGTGAGTGCGGGTAAAGAGGGGTGTGTTCACTCCGCTCAGTAATGGAGGCAAGGGAGAAGGCTCCGTCACCGGTGAGCCAAGGCTCCAGAGACATTGTGACACTCACCGCCTTATTTTAGGGCACTTGTTAAAGTGCTACCTGGGGCTCTCTCCTAAGTCAGCCTACAGTTCTCGCAATTCACTGCCTCCTCCAAATCCCCTCCCACCCCTCTGCTCCCAGCACTACCTGCCTTCTTGGTCCACAGGTTTCAAGGACCTGGTTCTTTGGCTTTTACCATGTACATTGCAGCTTTTGTCCAGTCTTTGGCTCAGCTTGTCTCTGTGTGAGTCTGAAGTGAAATATAGGTCCCTGTGATCTGTGTTGTTGTCACCAAACCTCACCTGTAGCCTCTGATGGATTCTGGGAAGGAAGTGGATGTAGGAAGCCTGGAGAATCCCTTGGACTGTTTCATAGGATGGAAACATTCAGAAGCCCAAGAGCTCTACGGAGTCAGATGGCAGGGGGTCGGCCCTGTGGGTGAACGCCACCGCAGTGTCCTCTCGTCATTTTGCTTAGGATGCGTATCAGTCATGGCTGTGGGGAGAAACAGGGTCGGTTCCTTCATTTGGGAGAATGAGGCTGTGAGACCCTGGGGGCAGAAAAACTGTGAGATCTGTGGGGGGAGGCTGGCAGGCTGGAGACCCAGGGAGGGGTTGCAAAGCAGGAACTCAGAACTTTGGTAGAAAGGTGCTCTACCTCACTTGGGCGTGCAGCGAAAAGCAAGACAACACAGGACGCATCTGCCTTTATGCTCTATCTGTCTCTTTTACCTTGAGCCAGATCCCTGCAAAACTCTGTATGTAGGTGTGTTAACCATTGAAGAAATAGTCATCTGAGGTAGATTATCTCTATTAGATACTTATCTAATCTGAAGTAGATAATCTCCCCCAGTCAAGATTAAAGACACTGAAACAAGAATAAGTAAAGGATTTTACTGTCAGGTTTTACAACCAGCCCGTGAAGGCACACAGAATTCTCCAGCCATTGCTGTAAACCAGCATCTCCTTGGATTTCAGATAGCCAGTCTTAGAGTCAGATCACCCCACCGTGAGGCTACCCCTCACCTGATACAAGGACATCCATCTCTGGGAAACACTGTCCCCACAGACAATGCTTGTGACAGTGACTTCTCCAGAGCCACCGTCCAGAACCTTCTAGAATGAGGACAGAGACATGGTCAGACATTTCACAGTTAGTCCAAGACCGTATCGATTAAGGCCCCTTTCTCCCTTGTGTCAGTACTCTTCCATCTGAGCTAGGAGTAAAAGGCTAGACCTAATTTGTTTGGACTCCACAAAGAATCCAATACATGCTTGGCCTTGGATTTCAGGAAGCAGTTCAATTCAAGTTGAAAAGCTGTCTGCTAACAGAGACCCCTCCTCATCCAGAGAGCCTCTGATCCATGCCTGCTTTTAACTGGTGGATCCAGCCAGTCCACACTATAGAGGAAAGTCTGCTTTTCTCAAACTTTGTCAATTAAGCATTAATCTCATTGAACAAAACTTACTCCAAGAACAGTGCTTACCAAAGATTCAGGCACTGTGCTCTCCCGACCCCGACGTCTACAGTCAGTTATCACGCAGTGTCCCGGGCTGTGGGTATTCTCTATCTCCTGACTCCGAAAATTATATTACTCCTTTTTCTTTTTTTTAAAGAATGAGTTTTCACAAAGTCCAGATTTTGAAAGGTCAACAGTAGGTCAGTATTCCATATACCTGGGGTCCTGGTTTCAACCTGCTAGGTTAATTCAGACTCCGAGGCTTTGCCCTCTAACAGGCCTAAGAAGGAGATAATGGATATAGGGCAGGTTAGCAGTGGTAAAGTGCCCAGATGACCCTTCACTGATGTTGTCTCCTTCTTATTGGAGCAGGCTTTCTACTATCGCAAGGTCAGGAGCAGGTCATGAAGACACGTTAGAAAAGACAGGACAATAAGGGCTTCAGGTGAGGATGTGGAAGACATTTTCTGAAGTAGAGGTTCTCCCCCCATGGGTGTGTGATGACCCTTTCACAGGGGTTGTCTAAGACTGTCTTCAAAATCACAGTTATGAAGTAGCAATGAAAATAATGTTATGTTTGGGGGTCACCATGACATGAGGAACTGCATTGAACGGTCGCAGCGTTAGGAGGGGTAAAATCACTGGTGTAAAGGAAGACAGAAAAACACCGTGTTTGTGTCTTCATCCCCGTTCTAGGAGCAGGTTGGGAGATCTGCCACCTACCCCTTTGGAGCGACATCCACCTGTTCCCCCTTCAGTCTAGGTCCACCTTAATCTGCACTCTGAGTATAACTGTGGCTGTACTATGCCCTCCTGGGCACCTTGTTCTGCCTGTGCTTGCCTCACATCCCCATTAACAAGAATCGGGGACAAGCTTGGATCCTCTCCCTATGCCTCCTGCAGGGAGGAAGCTGGAACAAAGGCAGCGTAGACATCTAGACTAGTTGGCGTGTCGGACGAAACGAGGTCACTAATAAATGTCACATTTACATTGCTTTTTGTTTTATTAATTTGTATTTTGATTGTAGACATTTATGGGCTACATAGTGACAACCTGATTTATGTATGCTCTGTGTAGTGATTCAATCAGGGTGGTTAATATTTTCTAGTCAAACATCTAAAATGTTTATTGGCAGAGTAGTCGTACACAGATACAAGGCACAAGATGATGTCTTCATACGTGTTCCTAACATGTACTGCCCACGGCAGAGAAAGTACGGTTCCTGTGTTCTCACGGCCTTGTGCTTGGAGCCTTTGAGATTCCTTATTGTGAAAATATACATTTACAGAAGCTGTGGTTAACCTACTATGTTGTAGAACTGTAGAATTCACTCCTCTTCCCATGTTTTTGTGTCCCATTACCCAACCTCTCCTCGCCTCCCCTCACCCCAGATTCCAGGAGTCACTTTTATACATTCAGAATGGCAATTTTTGCACATGTAAATGCATGATATTTACCCATCTGACTTAGTTCATGTAATACAATTTTTAATTCCATTCATTTTGTTGAAATATAAAGGATACAATTCTTTCCTAATGTGTATATGAGTAATATACATTACTTTAACAGTGCTGTATGTCAATAATGTTTCACTGCATATAAACCTCAAATTTTCTTTATCTGCTCATTCACTTACAGAGACACAGATTGAATATGAATCTTAGTATGTGAAGGGTGCTCAATAAACACGGATTCACAAGTGTCTTAGGGGAATTGATTAGCTTAGTTTCATAGTCCAAAAACGTATAGCTAGGTCACAGGATCAAATCCTCAATTCTACCTTAAGTTTTACTCTTTTTTTTTTTTTTAATGAGGAGCCTTCTTGCCAGTTCGAACCACCTGTAGATATGATAACCTGCATCCTACTGCAATGTATGTTTTCTTTTCCCACACCACCAACCATGCTTGCTTTCTTGATGTCAGCCGCCATGACTAGGGTTAGCTGGACTCTCAGTGTAGTTTAGGTTCCCATTTCCCCAATGGCTAAGAGCGCTGCACATTTTTTCATGTCCCTGCTGGCCACTGGTGCTTCTTTGGAGAACAATCTTTCAAATCAATTTTGATGATTTTTGGTGTTTGGTTTGCAATGGAGCATCCCTCTTCTACTCAAAACATCCCTCATCTTCTTTGAGATGTCGTTGTTCGAGGTACTAGCCACACGTGTCCATGACGATACAACAGTCACAGCATCCTATGAAATCCCAGCCTCGAGCTGTGACTCAGAAACCCCAACCTATTACAGAGCAGGAGAGATTTTAGTGAGTTTACTACAGTTTTACTAAAGTTACTAAAGTGAAATTTCTTAGTTTCCTTTGGAAAGTAGTGAGGGTTCTTATTCTATTCCAAACTTAGTGGATTACACCACAGATCAGTCCATTTGGCCACTGGTAGATGTTCATATAGACAGAATTAGGGAGGCTTATTGTGATTTCTGCAGGACTTAGGAAGTAATCATTGAGGTCAAACATACAGATTGACACGTGGTGTAGGTGGAGTGGATGAAAGTACCCAGAAAGAATCTATAGCTACAAAGACTGATTGACCAATAAGAACTTAGTGGTGCAGAGAAGTCTGAATGTCGCAAGCTCAGAGCCAAATTATTCTAATAGCCATTTATTGCCTACCTCTGCCTGTGAACAAGCATCCTTGCGAGGATTACATAAATCTTTTGGGCGGTATTAACAGATCCTTAGCTGCCACAAGCTCCAAATCTAAAAGTATCACATAACATCCGAGGGCTATAACAGAGGTCTCCCCACCTCTTACTTTTGCCCTTTCTTTAACGCTCCTGATGTACATACCGACGTATTTGAAAAGTGTGTTGACTTCTCACTACCGTTCTCTTATTATAAAAACGTCATAAAATTGCTATGCCATTGGAACACTTTTTTCGGGGAGGATCTAGAAACTGGGGGTCTGTGTTCCTGTAAAGGGGTCCTCATGATCCAATTATACACTGACAAAAAAGTAAGAAAGAAAAAGGAAAAAGAGAGAAATGAAAGCTCAGCGCTAGGATGACAACTCAAGTTTCTACGAACTATTTAAGCTTGTGTCAACATAAATACAAGTCAGTTTATGATTTTTAGCCAACCAGATATTAGTGATTAGGGTCAAGGTGTTCACAACCCTGAAATGGAGTATACATCATAATCCCCATAACAAGTTTTTCCTAAGATGGTCAGAGTGGCCAGAAACCCAGAAATGGAACAACTTAGTTCCAGGCAAAACAGACCAGTAATCAGGGTCAAAGCGATCACAGCTCAGAAATAAAACATCTCAGTTCAAGTACTCAGTGACTGGTAACCAGGCCCAGGGAGACCACAACCCAGAGAGGACACATCTCAGTTCCCAAAATAAGTACCCAGCCACCCAGCAATCGATCACTTTGTTTCGACTTTACTGGTGGACTCTGAAGGCTAGGGGACTTTCTCATTTTTCTGGGAACCTGAACGTTATCCATGATTTAAGATGGATTTTACAGTTTAAGATGGAACAGGTTTTGCCATTTCATTTCCAGTTTAGAGACACTCATACTAGGCTCCAGAAGAAAACGTTTTTGTTTTTGTTTTTTTTGTCTGTTGAGAAAAGAGTTACAATTCTGTATCAACAATGGATCCTAGCTCTGTGGACCATCAAAGATTCGGAAGGTGAGTTCTCTGGTTTCCGGCCCTCCCAACACCTGCCTTACCTCCCACAACTCGTGTGTGTGGCAATGAGAACCCTCTTCTGAAGGCAGGCTACTCTCACACCCTGCTCTCAGCACAAAGAATAACCATAGGTCACTGGATGGAAGCCACCAGCTCCTTGCAGCCCTGTGAGAATTATGGACCATAGATGACATTTACAAAGTCACCACTCTGGAGGTGGGGCCCAGGAGAAACGGAGCCGACATATTGGGCAGACTAGAAAGTGTCATGCGGCAGCCAACTTTATTCAGAGCCCAGAGAATTTATGCTTCGAGGGTTAAGAAAGATCACATGAGTAAAGTTCTCACGAGTTCAAGCTGTGTACAAGCACAAGGTCAAGCTGCACGTGGGAAAAGCATGTTTTTCCATAGAAGCATGCAAACATTTAATTGAGTAAGAACAGCAAACATTAATGAGTAATCTGAAGTAAGCTCACTCCTATCTGAAACACCTAGGGGAACGTGAAACCGAAGTCATGAGAGTTACGCTTGTCTCGGAGTTTTCTCACAGGCACTCAGAGTGCTCACATGACTCCACGCCTGGACCGTGTTCCAACAATTAGGGCCTTACTCTTGTCTCTTCCTCTCACCTCACACCTAACTCCAAAGCGAAGACTGAGCAGCAGCCAGGAACTCAGCCACTGTTCAGTCTGTTGAGCCCAAGCACTAGCTGTCTGCCTTTCTCAGAAGCTCCCAGAGTTTAAGCACTGACCTAGTATCCACACTGCAATGGCGCTTTGTGGCCAGATGGTGGCACATTTTCTGGATTATGCTGGCTTAGTAAATCAGTAGTTGCAGGTTCTCCTCTAAGATCCAGGACTTCACTAGCCACGGGTAACTGGCTAGGTTTCCGGTACCAGAGATTGTTTCCCTCTTGTTGAGCAGGTCTCAAGTCCAATTAGAAAGCTATTGTTGCTGCCAAGGTATGTGTGCCATCACTGCACTCTGAGGGTTATCATGCCATGGCATCAGAGCTGGGTAGGACTGTTAGTTGCTTCCCTCCTTTGGATGCTTTCATGGTACCAGAAGGCACATGAAAGCTAGTCCTCAGGGAGGAGACTTTCAGGAGTACTAGCTCAGGAGCCTCTGAGTCCTGCATCTGAAGTACATGATGTCTTCAGTAACAGGGATTGACCTTCCACCTCTGGGGTGCCGCCAAGAGCAATAGCCACAACCTGTGCTGTCTTGGGAGGTTCTGGGACAGCTTTGATCATCAACGCAGAAGACGTCTTCTCATGCCTGGTGTTGGAGTTTATTGTTAGATGATCTTTGGTTCTTAGAGGGAGTATTGTCTGACCTGATGAGAAGATTTAATTAAAATGATATATGCATATTTATAAACAGACTACATGTATTATAGCCTTTCTTTCTTCTTTTATTCTTTCATCCTTCCTTCTTTTCTTCTTTCTTTCTTTCTTTCTTTCTTTCTTTCTTTCTTTCTTTCTTTCTTTCTTTCTTCCTTCCTTCCTTCCTTCCTTCCTTCCTTTCTTTCCTTTCCTTTCATTCCTTTTCTTTCTCCCTTTCTTTCTTTCTTTCTTTCTTTCTTTCTTTCTTTCTTTCTTTCTTTCTTTCTTTCTTCCTTTCTTTCTTTCTTTTCAGGAACATTAGTAGTATGATTGCTAATGCTATCTTAAATGGAGCCAATACACTCTCAAGTCTTAAAAGACAGATGTTTTCTTGGGGTCTTTTCAAAACTCTAACAATTTAGGGAAGAAGGTGGTGGCTTTTCTGAGAAGTGTGATGCCATGATTGTTTAAGTGTGGCTGATATAGAACTGTCTTTGAGAATGATAAAAATGTAAATGGAGACAGTTGGGGGACAAGAAAAGCACACAACAGACAAAAGAAGTACTTCTCAAACCTGCGTTAATCCTTGCTTTTCTAGTATTGGGAGACAGGGCTTTATTTAAAGGGTTTGTTCCATGAAAGATTCTAGTATGGGTTCCCAATGACCTCTCATTGAGTCTAGTAGTAAGTATTCAAGAAGATTGACACAGAGAATGGGTGTAATGGATTTATTTCAAATAAGAAAAATCAAGAGCAAGAGCAAAGGGCATTGGTACTGGGCTCCAACTCGTGAGGAGAATGGTGTCCTTGTTTGGTCTCAGCTCTTGATGCTCAGTGGCAGCAGAGTAGAAAGGTTTTAGATCTCCTTATACAGGTGCCTCTTACAACTTCAACAGCATAACATCTGCCTCTGCAGGAGCACACCTGGTTCCTCCATAGACCTAGTGACATGGAGATTATGAGGCACTGAGGATTGGGTCTGACGTGTGTGGGAAAGGAAACTGAGGTGTTTTGTGTTGAATGTGTACTGTGACTTCCTCAGATCAAGCTGCATTAACATCTCTGTCAACAGAAATGAATACATATAACAAGTGCTGGTCACTCGGGATGTAAGACTTACCTCAGCAGCCTTCACTCCTGTGTATGCCTGGCCCTCCACACACACATAGAACATATTATCATCCGAGTCCTAGATTTAAAATTATCCTCTATGAAGTAAAATATGCTCTCTTTAGCTAAGTTTTTGATCCAGAAATATTTATTTCTATCCATATCTTAAACTTGGTGAATCAGAGACAGACTTTAGAACAAAGTCTGCAGAGGAAGAACATCTCTTAAATGCATTTGTCTCTGACTTTTTACACGAGAGAGATAATTAATTAACAAAGCTTGCAAGCAAAGTGGACCTTTCCAGACCTCACGCACAGCCCATGCCCAGCCTTCTCTTCTATCTCCAGTCCTCTACCATGTGGGAGTCTTCACCTGATTCTTGAAAAATGGGGCTTTCCACACCTCCAAAGGAGATAGACGTGGTCTGGTCCTCTTCTGCTGACTGCTTCTGGTCTGGGGCTTTCAGGGCATCTCCTAGGAAGGCTCAGCCTGGGCCTGGAGGACCAGCAGAAAGGCGGTGATAAGGGCAGGTGTCTTCATGGCTGAGAGTCAGCTGGAGGATGGATGAGCGGGAACCAGGTGTGTGGGGGTTGAGGACTCATCCTGTATTCACGGGTCAGTCAGGAGAGAGCTCAGAGACAGGCTGTGCAGTGAGACAAAGAGAGCATTGATGAGAAAAGGGAGGAACTTTTTCCCGTGAAGCCGCCTTGATGTTCCTGTGTTCTCCTGGCTTCCAGAAGGTTGATTTTTGTTCAGTGTCTGCTTGCTGAGGAGAATGACGATAGGAGTATTGCTGTCAACTCTTTATTATCTGTGTCAATATTTACTCATTAATATTTGAAAAGGGAAAAACACAAAAGTATCCCTTTTCTTCAATATTTTGGAACTGTTTGAAAAGAGGTGCCATTGATTCTTTTTTAAAACCATTTTGTAGGGTTCAGCAAGTGAAGCCAACTTATCCTAGGACTTTCCACGTGGAGATCCATAAGCATTCTAAAAGTTGCATGGGGTTGAGAGAAGCTCGTAGTAGCAAAATATAAACTTGGTATAGACACAGGGGCATGTTAAAACCCCCTCTAAACCACTGGTGTATACCGTGGACAATGTAGCATGGAGATAAGAAGTCCAAAAGTTTAAAGGAAATTTGCTTATTTTATTTTTAGTAACTATACAAAGTGACAGGTCATGTGATGATGTTTTCACATACATGTTGATAACCTTCATCTTCAGTGACACCCAGGTCCTTTAAGTGGGGGTTGGGGAGTTGCTTTAACAAAAGTTGCTGGAGCAACTAGCTAGGTAATAAAATGCAGTAGAATTCTACCTCACACTATGTATAAAATTCAACCCAGAGTCAACCATGGGTTCTTACAGATGAAACCAAATACTGAACGAAAGAAGCACTCAAGTGTTCATCATCAAAATTAGTATTTTAAGCTTTGACCCTTTCCAGAAAGCCGGTAGGGTGATCTCAGCCACTGTGGTGTGTGTGCTCGTTCGTTGTGAGAGAGGGTCTTCCATAGCCTGCTCTGGCCATGGGTATTGCTGTCTTCCTGCCTGCTTCACTCTCGAGATGGGGTCACAGGCCTGTGCTCCAAGGCCTGGCCTCAGTTGTGATTGAATGAGACATGTTTTGAGCCAGAAAAACACTAGATGCTGAGTCATAAAAAATCAGGACAGAGCTTCTTCTGCACTGGGTATGCAAGCTGTTTCTCAGAGGTCACCAATAGCATTCCTGCAGAGTCAAAGTATAATTTTGAAACCTCTACAGCCATTCCTGGAGGTGTTCCTTTAAATCACATGGATATCCATTAATGGAACTGTATGGCATATTTTTGAGGACTAATGAATGTTCCTGGGGCATTCTAAAATACAGAACTTTATACACTACTGTTGATAAATATTTAAGCAGCCGAGAATCAAGGAAGCTTATCATTTGTTTTTATTGCTCACAAATTCACGGCAGTCCAACACCAAATAGAAGCAACATGCGGCATAAGCAGAAATACAAGATCAGAGGAACACCAACAGGTTCAGGGATTATAAGGAAGCTTTGTGTTGTTCATTCCACATTTCATGCCTTTCCCTCCTCCGATACATATACAAACATTAAAATCCAACCCCATTTTAAAGGACTCATTTTTCCGTGATCCACCTTGTAGTGACCAAATACAAACAAGATAAGCATCCATCCCCCTTCATAAGCGACCTGGATCCTGCAGCCCAGAAGAAGGCCCTTACCTCTGATCTGCCTTTGCCTCTTCACCCAGTCCTTACACTCACAACTAAACCAGTTCAATAGCCAGTCAGACATCTTGGAGCATGCACTGAAATGCAGTTTATTGAGACCCAGGTGTGTCTGTCTATTCTCCTCAGTTGCTCTGGTGTGCTTCCATATTGAAATGGCTTTTTGCATGAGATGCTGTGCCAGACAGAGTTCAGACTATTTCAGGAAACCTGGATCAGCTCCCATAGAGAAGTAGATGGATGGCACGGCAGTGGCCAGGAGGTGGCGCAGTTGTTTTAAAGTCTCTTATTTCCCCAGAGTTTGCAGAAGACTCTCAGTGCAGTAGGGTTTGGCATCAGGCTCCAGTCTGCTGAACCCTAAATATCACTGCATTAGGTCCAAAGCAGGTATGGCGGAAAGACAGACACAGAAAGAGAGAGACTGAGAGAGAGATAGAGAGAGAGAGAGAGAGGAAGGTAGGGAGGAAGGGGAGAGAGAAGGAGAGGTGGAGAGAGAAAAGGGAGGGTAAGGATGAAGGGGAGGGTGAGGGAGAGCGAGAAGAAGAAGAAGAAGAAGGAGAAGGACAAGGTGAAGGGGAAAGAGAAGGAGGAGGAGGAGGAGAAGAAGAAGAAGAAGAAGTAGAAGAAGAAGAGAAAATAAGGGAGAGGAGAAAGAGAGAGAGAGTGACTTGCTGGGAGAAGCTGGAATCTATGAATGAACATATCTTCTGAGCATCATTGAGGGTGTTAGTTCACAAAAACAATCGCAAATCGGTGTTATCACTTCAGGATTTGGAAGGCTTGAGCATCTCCTTTGATTTTACTGGAGTTAAACTAGTACCTTAAAAATGACTTTAAAAAAAAAAGGAAACAAAATAAATGTGGGAGCATTCTCTCATATCCGTGCTCAAATACACCTGTTCAATATGGTAGGTGGTTGTTAAGAATTGGAGGCTGTAGGCCCATAGTTCCCTGTGCTGCCCACCAAGAACCGGGAGCCTGAACAGGTGACATGAGATGCTGTGATGAGCAAGCGAGCGTTCTCGGGCACCCAATTCATCTTGCTGTACCTCCATGTGTCCTGGCGTTTCTCTTATGTAAGTGAGCATCAGTCACATTTTCCCTGGAAGCCCATTATCATGCAAGGTGATGGATGTCTGTAACCACAGCACTCAGAAGGTAGAGGTAGGAGAAGCAGAAATTCAAGGTCAGCTTTGGATACATAGCAAGTTGAGGTGAAGATTTTATCTCAAAAGAACAAACCAAGCAACAACAAAAGAAAAGATTTGCAAACTATGTAGATATCATGTGTGTGTGTGTTTGCACTTGTACGTGTGTGTCTGTGTGTCTCTGTGTGTGTGTGTGTATAGTTCATTAAATAGTTGGATTTCACCTGTATTCTAAAGTGTTTGATATAGATTATATAATTTATGTACTTTTTATGTTATACATTACAACAAAATTATATCAACACAAAATGTGGAAATATGTTGATATATCTGTTTATTACAATGTGGTACAGGATATGTTTTTAATCTTTGGCAAATCATAAACTGTGTTTATTATGAGTTCAGAAAATCAAACCAACCAAAATGGAAAAGGAAATGATGCCAACATCCTTGAAAAATACTTGTACCACTATGTTAATCGCCGCCTCATTCACTGCAGCCAGGAGAGAGAACCCAACAAGGGTCCTTCAGAGGACAACTAGGCTGTCACTAGAAGGACACGGTGGACAAGGGTTCAAGGTCAGTGGGCATGCAGTTGATCAAAAGACAGACCAAAATGGAGGAGGTAGGAAGAGTCAAATCCTAACCTACAAGGGCACTGGACCAGTCTATCAGACACAGGCATTTTAGCTTCTCTTGGAAGAGAAGAAGGCAGTCTCTGGAAGGATGCCATGCTATGATCTGTATGGTGGGCAGCATGGGACCCAGGAAAGTTATACTGTCCCAGCACAGGCTTTGAAGATGTAGGCTGCTGCTACTGTTGTCCTTTACACAGACTGGGTTTTCCTGCTGTCACTCCCCTAAATGCCTGATGTTTTAAGCATTAGAACCCTGGGATTCTGCAGCCTCAATCAGGATGGTGGGTTGCATGGATCATTGCCCTATGTATCACCCCCCCACCCCCCCGCGCGCTGCCCATGTGAAGCTGTATTTTACAGGCAGTATCAGATTCTCAACAGCTTAGCACAATCTGAGAAGTGTAGATATGAGTATCTTAAGATACCTAATCCTAGATATCTTAAGATGTAGGTAAAGACCTGAGCACATGGACTCTGCGCTTTCAAAAGCCAGGCCTACATATATCGAGTCCAGCCCCACCAGGTGTGGGCAGATAGTTTTGGTAACCAGTATATCTTGGTGGGACTTCCTGATTTGCTTCCTATTTAATATCTCTTTGCTGCTAACCTTTCTTAACGCTACTTAAAGTTGTGTCTGTGGAGCTGATACAAATCTAGGGCTTCATGGGCAGATATATTATCAGTTAAATCCTAACATTTAGAGTGAGGATTTTGGTTTCTTTGAGAAGTTAAGTGACTGTGACTATGGGAAGTGAAGATATTCGCGAGGTTTTCTGTCGCTCACATCACCAATGACTTGGAGAGTGGTTCTACTACACATGAGGCAGATCACAAGACGAGGGACGGGAGTGATGACAGCAGCACTGTCCTTTCTATCATTCATCAGAAATCCATGGTATAGTCTTGACATTCCCACCAACTGGATCCTGAAATTTCTTTATATCATTCTGGTGTTTGGTTCCCAGCGTCTTGTTTAGAGACAACAAACACACACACACACACACACACACACACACACACACACACACACACACACAGCGAACTTGCTGCAAGGACTTTATTTAGATATAAAAGAGGAAGAAACTCAAGGACACAGCATGGGACCAAGAGCAGTGTTCTTCAAGTTCCCAACCCATATGATAAACCCATTCTTCCTCTTGTTTTCACTGCTCAGCTGCAGCAGAGTCGGAAGATGATTCCACGGTAACGGCAGAACCCATAGAGGCGTTCTTGACCATTACAGCCGCCTAATCTGCAGTAGCAGCTCAAGCCCGACAGCACATCTGGGGATATAGAGATAATACAAGACAGTAAGTGTCAGGTCAGCAGGGAGGAAGAGGTCCTGGTCACGATACACGCTGAGTCCAGTGGGTTCCCCACATCCATCAATGCTGACAGCAGTATGAGCAAACACAATCAATACAAACGAACACACATGGTAAGCATGCAACCTGTACAAAACTGAAGACCAATCTCCATTTGTATTAATTTTGTCTGGTGTTTTTGCACTCCTGCTATCATACATTTTTGTTGTATGCACCCTGTCATTACATAAATATCTCA
Organism: Cricetomys ansorgei; assembly: GCA_026225945.1. Lineage (NCBI taxonomy): Eukaryota > Metazoa > Chordata > Mammalia > Rodentia > Nesomyidae > Cricetomys > Cricetomys ansorgei. The sequence continues at coordinate 8,594,436 of JAMJFZ010003960.1, forward strand.
ACATACACCTCCAGTTTCCAGGATCTAGTGGATGCAATACAATATTTTCCCCATGACCAGATCTAGATACTTAGGACTAGAGAATAAAACTAGTCACTATGTCTCTTTAGGTAGTAAGCCAGGTGATATTCACAAACCTATCTTGCAATAAAGAATAAATAAATAAACAAACAAACACTTGCTGAAAGAAATTAATTTATTTGGCCCTTGCTATTCAATGAGAAAAACAAAGAAGTAATAAGGTCACTTAGGTGACCAAGTTCAGAACGTATCTCCATCTCTTCCCTCTACTCCTCATCTCTAACGTGCTAGCATCTCTCACCTGGGTTTTGAAGAGCAGTGCGTTCATCCCCTTCGAATGATATGACCACATCCCGGTTCGCCTCTCCCAGCTGCTCCTGGACTGGAATCTCCTCACCCCTTGGTTGGAGACGTCCTGCCTGGGTCTGGAGGGCCAGCAGGAGAAGGGCAGTGAGCAGAGGGAGGGTCCTCATGGCTGTGGGTTTCCTAGGGGGTGGAAAAGAACAGGAACCAAGTGTGTGTGGGGTATGAGAAGAGAAGGGTCTGAGACAGGCTCTGCGGGTGGAGAGGGTCTACACTGATAAGAAGAGGGATTTGTCCTCAAGGTCCTTTTGATAGTCTTAGGGTCTGCTTGCACGGTGGCGTGGTTGATGTATCTGCTGACTGGCTGTGGTTAAAGCTGGAAATGAGGAGGAGGACTCTGCTGTTGTGTCCTGTTATCACTTAGATTTTGGACTTACCACCTGAAAGAGTATTTATTTTTTAATGTCAAAAAAGGAAAGAAATAGTATTTTCTTGCATTAAGTTCAATGAAACAAATCTTCTAAACCTCAGAAGATGGATTCTGATGCCTTCTCAAGTTGTGGACGCTAGGGTCAGACCTGGATCTTGATGATGTAGAGAGCCAGAGCTTGTTAGGTTTCTGGTTACAGCAGCTGTGATGACCACATTGACTTTATCAGCCTGTGAGGGAAATAAGCGCTTGGGATTCCAGGAAAGTCACTGGTGTCAGAAAAAGGAATGCTCATTCTTTCCACCTCTATGCAAAAAAGAGTGACAACTGAGACTGTAAGCTATTAAAGCATACGAACCAATGATGAGACACAGTTGGGTCTTTATTTCAAATAAAATGAATTAAGGACCCAGGCATGAGACAGGAAAATGTAAAAACACTAAAAAAAAAATGCAGAGCTGGGTCTGGACAGTGGTTTCCTGTATAACACCAAAGGCACCAGGAACAGAGCGAAGGGGAGCAGGTGGGATTATACTGGACTGTACAGCTTCTAGGTGGGGGAGGAAAAGAGCACTGGAGTTAAAAGACAAACTAGAGCATGGTGGGAAAGACTGGAAAAGCATACATGTGAGATGAAACCAATCTCCAAAATATATAGGCAACACGTGCAACTCAATAACGAAAACCAAGCCAAACAATAAAGTCAGTGAGCCCAGAGAGGTAATTCTTAAAATAGAAAGACATTTTAAAGATATTATTGTCCCTACCTGGATGACGAGTAAGACGTCTGTTTTGAAAAACAGCTTTGTAAGTTTCTCGTCAACCAGTAACTGCTGTCCTGAGCAGCTGCCAGAAGCCCAGACAGAAAAGCCCTTGAAGTGTGTCTGCATGTGTGGGCTCCTACAGAGCATCCTTGCCTTAGGGAGTCAGTTGCAGCCACGTCTCAATGACATATCCATACTTTAAAAGTTCAAGGGGCTTCCATTACTTACAGATCCTTGGGTTAGGCAGGGAGAGCAGAGCAGGAGAGACAGCACTCCTCTGTCCAAGGATTTGGGATACAGCAGCAGCTGAACCCCAGGCTTCCCCTGTTTAATGGTCTCTTGTGATGTCCTAATTTTTTTGTGGTTAATTTCTATTGGATACTTTGAACATGTGTGGTGCAAGGACAGTTAGGCAATTTGGAAAAACTTGGGGCAAAGCAGAACTTCCCAGAGGGACTTTTATCTGTCTTGTCCAGGACTAGACAACACTTATTTGTATCAGTATCACAGAGTGGAGCCTGTGCTGCATAGCCCTGTAAGCCGAGGCTCTGTCACTGATTTCAGAGAGTATGAAGGAGCACACAGGAAACATGTGGCTTACAGATCATGGCTTATGCGTTGTGAAGAGGACTAGAATAAATATTCAATGAACACGTAGAGAAGGACTTGACAGCTATTTCTCAGTGAGCCTCCGGAGGACCTGAGTTAAGACCATCAGCACTAGTTAAGCCATTCAGCGGAGTAAGGATGTTGCACTAAGCTAAGACAGTACATTAGTTCTGCTGTGTGGCTGTACGGGTCCTAATGGAATCTCCCGTGTGACTGGTGTGCACACAGCATGCCATGCTCTTGAGGGACCAGATGCAAGCTTCCTTGCCCACTAGATAAGGCTAAGCAGTTAGCTAGAGTCACATGGGCAAAACACTTACCAGATTGTTTCTTAGACATAATGTCTTCTGGATGTCCCACAGGCTGCACAGATGACAGAGGAATTGGCACCAGCTGGTCTTAGCAAGTGATGTGTGCTCAGAGGCATTTTGCCTAAGTCAACACTGGTCCCAGATAAGGCTCCTGTTAGACCAAGCATGACCAGAATGCACAGTGAATGCTGGAGTTGCAAAGGGTCTCCGCTATACACTCCTTAGTAGGGCAAACATTGCTTTAAGATGGCTTCAGATTCTTTGACACTTTCCCTCAGAAGGCAGGCTTGCCCCAGCTCCTCTTGATCATATACCTGGTAATTTCTGGACAAGTAGCAAGGTCTCACACATGTCCCGAGGCTGCATTTGTGTATCCAATACTTGAAATATTAATACTTTGGCTTTCTCCTTATTGGATAATACTGTGATCTGAATGCTTAAATCTTACTAAAATTAATGTGTGAACCGCCCTCCCCAAGTGGTTGTGACATTCACAAAGGGGATCTTCTGGCAGGAGATCAGGTTAAAAGGGAAGAAACCTGGTGGATATGGAAATTCTCTTTTATAAGAGATGCAGGGAATTGACTTGTCCCTTTCATCAGGTGGGAACACTTCCTGAAAGTATCATTTATAAACCAGGAAGTGGGCCATAGTATAGAGTAAACCTTCTGATACTTTCATCTTAGATTTCACAGCCTTCAGAACTAGGAAACAGGTACCATCTGCTGTGTCTGATTATTATGTGACCTGACCGGGGTTTCGTATTATACCAGTCAAAGTAGACTAAGGCAGATGTTCGCACTGGAACCCATCTCTCATACTTTGGGAACCCCGAGTCTTATGGGAGAGACAACAAGGAAGAACTGAGGCCCATGGTAGTGGTGGCTCAGAAATATTTACAGCCAGCTTTGTCGGGAAAGAAAAGTTTTGATTTCTAATGTTTTCAAATACCTGTCATTAAAACCCACTCGGCTTTCAGACAGGGACAGCTGTTCATGACTCCACCCTCCTGAGGCAGGATAGATGGCTGCAGTCTGCACATCTGGTCTCAGCTCACATCCCCCCTGAGCTTCCTCTTGACACCAGCACTGACTTGCCCACCACACAGAAGAGTTCTTCCTCAGTATACTCCGCAGATGCTAGAGCACCACTCCTCGCATGTGGCTGCCCAACATTTAGGTGGTAAATGTGAGTTGGAGCACATGATGTGTGTCCTGTTTGACATCCATTTCTTACAATGGTTTCTTACACGGCTGTAGGAGAGCAGAGAATGACCATATGCATAAGGAGAGAACCTGTGACTTGGGTGGGTTATCATGTCCATCAGCTTTTGCTTCGTCGAGGTATAGATGGAGCAGGACTTCACCTCTTCACTTAAGTTCTCAAGAATAACCCAGAACACATCATAGCTAGGTGACAAAAAGTCCTGCACTCTTTGGGATGTTTTGATAAACAACTTCTTAATCAGTTTTTCATCAAGATTTCTGCAATAGAGATGCAGGATTAGTGTGCAGCCCCAGTGCTGTTCAGGTCTCTGTCCATGAGAATGCATTTAATGGGAGGTGCATGGCCTTGGAGTTTTCTAGAACATGAGGGAAAAAAGCAAGAATTTGTTTTTCTAGGATGTTAAGCTAGTAAGGCACCATAGATCATTCAGCCTGCCATTTGATGAAGAGCCATCAGAGAAGAAAAAGAAAAGTCAGCATGTAGTAGTACGCTACAATCTTTTACCCTCGATTTAGGGAAAGAGAAAGGAAAGATAGAAATTGTCACCGCTTTCTAAGGACAGCAACTCAACCAACGAACCACCAACGAATGCCCACCTCCATCTCAGGGCTTCAGACCTTTTATTCCCTAAGCCAAAAGTTCCCATAAACCCACGTGGCATGCAATCCCAAAGACAAGCTACAGGTGCCAGAATGACTGCAGCTAACCAAATTATAGCCACCTGCATCAAGCATTCCAAATCCAATTTGTAAACATCTATCACACCTGGGGTGGGGATGCAACTCTAATCCAGTTGCCATTTTGCGTTTTTAAAGGAACCAAAATTACCAAAAACTTCTTCCAAGGTACCCTCTACATCAGCTCAACACTTATTCCTTGAACCAGCCAGTTTCTCCGGTCAGGATTCCTCTTACCATTCTTAAAAGATGGAGTGAAGATCCTGCCTCAGCTTGAGGTGGTTCCTTAACTTTGAATCCAAGACTCATCCAAGTCCAATCCAACCAAGACTTGGATCCAGTTAATACACATGGGAAAAATGAGCAACCCTAATTTAGAAATTCAACATGACGGACCCAGTTACAAGTGTTCTGGGTATAGTCCGGGTATCAGAGATCCCAGTTGATTCTAAGGGACAACTTTATTGAGGATAATTATCAAAGGACCAGGCTCAGCCAAGTCAGAGAGTTGGAGGCAGTGGCATAGGCTACAAACCAGGAGTTTTAGGTTGACACCCGAAGGAAGGCAAATCCAGGCAATGGCAAGTGCGGGCATGTGGTCATTGGCTAGAAGGCTGAGGAGAGTAAGGAGAGGCTCATTGTCTTCTAGGGAATAAGGTACTGAGAGCCTGGGAGGGTGAACCTCTGCTCCACATTACATTGGAGAACCTTTTCTCTAACCTACACGTTTCTGAAATGATTTGTGGAGCTTTGAGTGGGAAAGGGAAGTTTCAAGAGTACAGAAAACATACATTTTCTTAATCCCTTATATTTTGTTTCTGATTGTAGAAAGAATGCAGAAAACCAAACTTTCAAATATAAATGATTTCTTTATGTTGGAGAGAGAGACGACTTTGTGTATTGTAGCTCTGTACAATATTGCTAAGAGATGGCATCAACCCCATGTTCCTCGGTGCATGAATAGATAAACAGAAAGTCACACACACCACACACAGACAACCACATACACACACACATGCACACAGACACACACATATCCACACACACATACACCAAATACACATACACACCTCACAGACACACACACATACAAACACCACGCACACAGACACACCACAAATACACACACAAACACACACATGTACACATTGCACACAGACACACACATACACACACAGATACACACACACAAGCACTATACACACAAAACACACACACATACACACCATGCTCACACACAGACACAAACACACACATACAAGCACTACACACACAAAAACACACATACATACACACCATGGTCAGACACAGACACACACAGAAACACACCACAGACACACACAGACACACACCACAAACACACAGACACATTCACAAAAGACACACACACACACAGACACACACAGATACACACACACACAGATACACACACCACACACATGCAGACAGACACACAAACACATACTACACACACACACACACACACACACACACACACACACACACACACACTCCTGGAGGACATCACTCTGTGTGATATCCAGATGGCCGAAGGGAAGGACAAAACATTCTTACATTCATAAGATGAAAAGCAGCACAATGAAAAGTGAGAATAGATTACTTGCTGCTGGAGCCTGGCAAGGTCAGGGGATTCTGGGGAGAAGTTGGTCAGTGGGTACAGAGTGGCTTTCAGATAGGAGCAGTGAGTCTGGCAAACTATTACACAACGATATGACTGTAAATACTAACGAGTTATATATTTCAAAGTAGCTAGGACAGTAGAATTTTAGTGTTTCTCTGTAAAGAAAGTATAATTGTCTGACATGACAGATACACTACTTCCCCAATTAAGTCATTTCACAGTGAGCCTGTGTATCAACCTTTAACATTATGCACCTCAAATTTTCACCGTTACAATAGGTCAGTTTAAAAACAAGGAACCCTTGCATTTTATAAGAAAATTGCACCCTACACTTCAAAAGTGGGAAGGAAGAATGAGATGATTGCATCCGGGGTCAAGGATTTGCAATAGGGAGAGAAGTTGGGATAAACTCCCTAGACACAAAGGCAGGAGAGGTTTTTAGCTCTGTGAGCTAGCGGGGAGGCCCTGGAGAACGTTAGTGGCCAGGTTGGCCAAGGTGATTGTGCCATGCGTTTGCTAATTGACACTTACTGGAATTAGGCTACTAACTGCCCCTAGAAAGAGAGGACCTGTGTCCTCAGACCCTGACATCTCGAAAGATCTCCTCCACATCTGATTCAATCATCAAATGGGTTGTGCTTAAAACAGGAGCGACTTAGTGAAGGCAGAGGATGTCGTGGGACTTTGTTAACTGCATGGTGTGCTTGTGATCCACTGCTCAGTGTCCTGTGGTGTTTGCGTCTCAGGGAGTTGCACTGGCTGGAGTGACACTTGGTCTACTAATTCAGCCAGAGGAGTTAGTGTCTATCATGGCCAAACACAGATTGTTATAGCAACTGCCAAGTGTGATGCTTCTAACAACCTCTCTTCCTCACAGAGTGACGGAGCATTCTGTTCTTCCAGCACGTCCCCATCCTTAGCGAATGTCCTCAGAAATGTCTGCTGTGAACCCACTGGGCAATGCAGTCTTAGAGGTCACCCCTACTGCTGCTCTTTGTCAGACTTGGTTTCTTTGCCTTCCCTTTCTGGAGCGTGTACTCGTTCTGGAGTCTGAGTCTAAGCACCCTGTAGCACCACTCGGGACTCCCGGCTTCAGGGAGAACTGTCTGCGGATTTCTTTCTTTATTCTGGAGCCCACTTCCAAGCCACAATAAGTTGATCAAAGCTATAAAGCGACCACTTGGGAGTGGAGGAGCACACTGGAGACACTGAGCAGGTATTCCTTGTGTGTTTGAAGACGGTTTTCTGTGGAGAGAATGAGCTATGTCATATACAATAGAGGTGCTGAGGTCATGGGCACACAGTGTCGGGTGCCCTGCTTTCCTTCCTACCCATTCTTTCTCTGTACTAACTTAATTAATATTGGTAAAGACTGTCTCCATGAAGCAGATAACCCAGGGCTTAGAAGGCAGAGGCATAATCCAGGCCTGCTCCTTGAAACTTCAACACTTGTTAAATAGCCCTCTGAAAAATTAAGATGTGAGCGCAGTATGAATCTGAAGGCGAGGTGCGTGTTTTCCTTAACATGGCGGCAATGATTTTGAGAGTGAGTTGAAGCTACTTGAAGGCAGAGTGAAAAGTCAAGAGCGATATGTAGCAGGATCATCAGGACTCTGAGCTTTCTTTACACTTTGTGTCTGAACCCTTGGGTCGTCCTTAAAATTGTTAGCATTTGGAGCCAGGATTTTGTAAAACACTAAATTATTTATTCATTTGCAACGGTTTCCTTGAAGATTCTGGTACCTGAGATCCAGAGGCCTGGCTGAGCCTCACGGCAAACATTGAAGAATGCAAACACACAAGGAGTAATTGCAAGGAGATTTATTGGAGATAAAGTAGAATCACAAAGACAGTGGTCATCGGAGGTCTCTCTTGGGCCTCAGAGAACATGGGCATCTTGTTGTCTCTGGTCTCCATGTTCAGCGGCAGCAGAAGAAAAAGATTATCAAGCCCCCTTTGCGTTTGCATGTCCCACGTTGTATTCCTATGCCGCAGCCTCTGGGTAAACATTGGCAACTACTTCTTGAGCCTGGGGATACACAGAGAGAATCAGACATTGAGTTGGAGGTCAGCAGGATGGGATAGTACACAGTCCTGTACAGATGTGTGATACACTGCGAGTTTGTTGTGTTGGCTACCTTACAGCCCGCAGCACGGTCAACTCAACACAAATTGAAATAATGTACTTAAGGTAGCACTGGGAATGTGCAGGACTTCAGTCCCATTCTGACGTGTCTTTACGTTTTATGCTCCTTTGCTCACCACACATATACCGAGTGCACTGTTACGCTGGCTTGAAGTTCCGTTGTACAAATACACACGTCTCTTTACACTTATACTTTGTTCTCTGACGATCTACTCAGTATATTGCTCTATATTCTGGTAAAATATTCAGGTGTACTTTTTAGATCAAAAGGCTTGTGAGAAATAAATCACGTCACACTTGCTGTTCTTGCTATGAATAAGAAATAGAATAAGATTAGAAATATAATGAAGTAAGATCGAGTTACTGAGGGAGCCAGACTGCTCGCCCCAGGACTCCCAGGCACACCTTCAAGACACTCAGGAGACTCCAAGCTCCTATCATGCTGGGCACCATCACTCACCTGCACTTCGGAGAGCAGAGCCTTCTGGGTCTGTCAAGGTGATGACCATACCCAGGTCCTCTGCCCCTGGCTGCTCCTCATTTGTAGTCTCCTCAGCTGCTTCTGGGAGAGGGTCTGCCTGGGCCTGGAAGGCCAGCAGGAGCAGGGCAGAGAGGAGGACAAGTGTCTTCATGGCTTGAGAGTCACCTGGAGGATTGGTGAGCTGGAGCCCAGTGTGTGGGGAGTGAGGAGCCAGCCTGCATTTATAGGGCTCTCAGGAGAGGGTTCAGAGACCACCCGACACATAGAGAAGACATGCATGATGGGAACTGGGAGACACTGCTGCCCTCAGGACTCCTTTGATGTTCCTCTGATCTCACAGCTTCCGTCTTGATGCTGGACTCTGTGTTCAGTGACAGCCCTCCCTTCCAGCTGATAATGACCATGGACTCGCTATCTTGTCCTGCTTCCCATCTGCTGGAATATTATTTACCTTTTTCTGTGGTCAGGAAAGAAAAGAGGTGGCCATCTTTCTTTTCTGTCTGTCTGTCCATCTTTTGTTTTTCGAGACAGGGTTTCTCTGTTGTACCTCTGGCTGTCTTAGAATTCACTTTGTAGACCAGGCTGGCCTCGAACTCACAGTGGTGGGCATTCCTAATTTATAAGCTCATGGAACAAAGGCTTTTTGTTTTCTGAAGTTGGCGCCTGCTATTCTCAGAAAGAGTAGACGCTGGACCAGACCTGAATGCCAGGGGCAGTCCGTTCTTTGTGGGATTCAGGGGCATTATCACCCTCAGGAAGTAAGACTTTATGAACCCCTTCTTTTGGGGCCATTTTAGAAGGCCTTATCACCCTGTAGTGACTGGAGCTCCCAGGAGACCAGGGACAGAGGTGGTCAGAGTAAAACTAGACCAGGCTGTTCTGAAGAAGACAGTATGAGCTGAACACATCTCAGTCGTGTGTCAAGGTGCCTCTTCACACCCTGGGAGCTGTCAAATGATGTGCTCATGTCTGAGCTCCTGCATTTTTTTTCCTTTTAGAAAAATGTAAACTCTCATATAAGAAATAATATTCAAAATGTAAGACAGATAATATGCTTCTTCTGATCTTAAGTGCTTTACTCCAGGACGTCATTGCCATTCTTATATGAACACCATTGTGTACATGTTTTTATTCCTTTTCCCTACTATGTATACACCAAATACAGAACACTCTATGATTTTCTATCAGCATATGGTGTCCCAGTATAAGTTCTAGATCATATTTATAGCTTGATAAATACTATTCATTTGTGAAAATGTGTTTATTTGTTGTGTGTAATAGCAAGCAAAACAATACTAATACTACTTACACACACACATATAAACATAAATATATACAAATAGACATACATATATAGACATGTATATGTACTCATTTATACACGCATGCACATGTCATATTGCCTCGTGACCTCCTCCACGCCTTTGTAGACTTAAAACTATGAGTCAAGGAGCACACCTTATATTTCAGACACATTCCTGTCTTCCAGATCGCCACAGAGTTGACCTCAGTAGCACTTGCAAAATTTGCACACTCAGAGCCCGCCATGCTCTTTTGAATGATTCATAGTACCGTGTGTTCACTTCCTCTCTTGCTGCAGTGTTCAAGGCAGAGCTGGTTGTTGAAGTCCTAGAGCGTCTCAGAAATACCCCCAGTAAAATACAACCTCGACGGAGAGCGCCTCTTTAAAGTAAGTCGATCAAGTTTCCATTTGCAGCGTGGTTTTCATGTTCTTATTATTTAGTGTTCTTTCCTTTGTGCCTTCCCAAATTCTTGTAGCAACATCTATATCGCTTAAGGAAAGACACCGGCTCACGAGAACACCAGAGAAGGGAGAGAACAGATTTCCTCCACCTGTGAAGTCACAAATGGCCACTTATACTTCGGGGTTTGGTGAGCCTTGGGAGGACATACAGATGTTTTCCTTGTGAGTTTACAGTCTGCTGGAGTTTTAATGCTCTTTGTGGCTGAAAGCAGGCTGATATTTACGATGATGTTTTTCTCATATTTCCTAGTCCCAATCTGATAGGTAAAAGTTGATATTTCAGTATCTCACTGATTAACAGTCTTCTCATGAATTGATGGCAGAAGTGCACACACTCAAGTCGTGTCTGCACTTGTATTTGATAAAGGTCCCTTTGAGGGAGTTGTTGACACATTTATCTTACTTCTTTTCTAAAGACAAAGATTTATTTACTTTTATTTTTAAATGTGTAAGTGATTTGCCTGCATGTGTGTATGTGTGTGCCTGTTGCCTGTGAAGACCAGAATAGAGTCAAATCCCCTAGAACTGGAGTTATAGACATCTGTGAGCTGCCATGTGGGCACGGAAACCTAACCTGGCTCTTCTGCATAAGGACCAAGCTCTCTTAACCACTGAGCGAACTCTCCAGTTACATATTTCCTCTATTTAATCCTTAGCTGCTGTTCATAACTTCTGGAAATTTTCTCTTTATGCTATACAATGCAAATCTATTTAATGATTATGATTTTTCTTTGTCCTTTTTGATTTGCGGTACTAAACAAACTAGTATTTACGTTTTCTTTAATAACTATTTCTGAATTTTCTTTCTTTCAACTTAAATTGTCAAACTCAAACTTGTGTGTTTTAGTGATTTTGTGGCCTCAGCCAAATTCCTACCGTATGTATCCTGTGTCTGACTCACAGTTGTCTTTCTCACTCAATCCCACCACACAGGAAGTTCCACTTTCCCAGGGACGGTTGCCAGGATCTTTAATGTTCCGAAATTGGTAGGTGCCTGTGTGGATATCGTATGTGGATGCCCAGCAAGCAGTGAGGAGTTTGGGCTGTGGATGCAGCTGTTGTGTAAGAGACATTGAAGTTTTGTTAGAGAAATGCAAGGAGCTCTTTGTAGTTCTCTGCTCTCTCTCCTAAGCATCATTGGACTCAATTTTATCTAAGAATCATCACATATTCAAACATTGCCTCTGAAGAATGGAAGCTAACCTCTAATGGCCTCTGAAACCTCAGATCTTGCACCTGACCCCCTTGGGCACATAGGTGGCACTGCCTTGAGGAATTGGTCCTCCTTACGATCCCTGTACCTGGGCTCTAAGATGGGGGTCACCCTGCCCTTGTTTTGTATCGCAGACCAGTGTGCAAAAATCAACAGAACTCCCAGACACCCTAATATCAAGTCCGTTTCTTTAGCGGTGATCATACATGTGACTGATGACATGTGATAACCGGCAAAGACCTTTTCTTCTCTTATTTCTAGAATGTGTAGGTTATTTACTGACGGTTTCCCATCAAATCCTAGTGGAGGGAAATTGCAGAGATAGAGACCAAGGAGAAGTTGTAGACAGACCATCTGTCAACAGATGTCTTTCAACCCTGAGCCACAGTCTGGTTCTAAACAAGGAAAACAACTAATCCCAATAAATGACAGAAGCTAGCACTCTGAAATGCAGAAGTTTCGGCAGAACATAGGGTAGCGGTGAAGTACAAGGAATTTGGCCACAGCCCTATTGCCCAACCTTTGGAGTCCCTGAGTAAGGCAATTAACCTCTCCAAAGTTACTTTACAACCCCACATAATATTGGTCAATAAAAGTGGCTTCTTTATTGGGTTGTTGTGAAACCTCATATCGGAATGGATAAAAAGATCTTAGAAACAATAAATATAAGCTAATATAAATATATTGCATATATTATGTACTTTGAGAATGCCATCTGGCTTATGGTAAGTTTCAAATGGCATGATTTCTATGAAGTCACACAAGGCCATCCTGACACTGCAATAAATGAAAATTTAGGAATCTCCCCATACATAAGAAGTTGTCAAGTTCAATAGCATATAAATGTTTTATCTAATAGTTTATTACTTATACTTGGTGAACTAGCAGGGAACCATTTTTTCTACTTTCAAAATCCTCAGGAACTTTATGGCATTGATAATCTCATTGTTAAAGAGAGATCCCACAAAATAGGCAGCTTCCCAAGTTAGAGTAAAAGAGGTTAAGTATGAGCAGAGAAGAGAGAGGCGTCAAGTCTCTCTTGAGGATGAATGAGACTTGGATGGGCTGAGAGGTGACGAAGTATATTCCAAACATTAAGACAGAACAGCGAAGCATGTATAATCTTGTGTGTACCACTAGGATAGTGGAAGATGTCCAGTAACATTCCCAGCATTCTTCATTCAGTTTTGAAAGGTACTTAAAGCTATTGTTTTTAGGCTGTATCGTATAGTTATATGTATTTTTATTATACACATATCCATATGATGAAATATACTGATGTGTTTATACTTACTTAAACGTGCAACTAAGTTTAAAAGTTCTGCTAAGTGGAAGAAGACCTCAGTTTTTAAAAGTGAATTCAGGGAAAGCATAAGGAAAGACAGAAAATTAATACAGTCCTTCACTTTTTCATATACAACATGGGGACACGTAATGTTCCCAGGGGAGAAGCTATCAGTTCAGTACAGAAAGGAGTCCTGGTGAGCACTGGTGGTTTCTTGAACCTGGAACAGGGAATTTCCTAGCAGGGCTGAAGATGAGAAAGGGCTTGCAATACTATTTAAGGTTTAAACTTAGTTGCACGTTTAAGTAAGTATAAACACATCAGTATATTTCATCATATGGATATGTGTATAATAAAAATACATATAACTATACGATACAGCCTAAAAACAATAGCTTTAAGTACCTTTCAAAACTGAATGAAGAATGCTGGGAATGTTACTGGACATCTTCCACTATCCTAGTGGTACACACAAGATTATACATGCTTCGCTGTTCTGTCTTAATGTTTGGAATATACTTCGTCACCTCTCAGCCCATCCAAGTCTCATTCATCCTCAAGAGAGACTTGACGCCTCTCTCTTCTCTGCTCATACTTAACCTCTTTTACTCTAACTTGGGAAGCTGCCTATTTTGTGGGATCTCTCTTTAACAATGAGATTATCAATGCCATAAAGTTCCTGAGGATTTTGAAAGTAGAAAAAATGGTTCCCTGCTAGTTCACCAAGTATAAGTAATAAACTATTAGATAAAACATTTATATGCTATTGAACTTGACAACTTCTTATGTATGGGGAGATTCCTAAATTTTCATTTATTGCAGTGTCAGGATGGCCTTGTGTGACTTCATAGAAATCATGCCATTTGAAACTTACCATAAGCCAGATGGCATTCTCAAAGTACATAATATATGCAATATATTTATATTAGCTTATATTTATTGTTTCTAAGATCTTTTTATCCATTCCGATATGAGGTTTCACAACAACCCAATAAAGAAGCCACTTTTATTGACCAATATTATGTGGGGTTGTAAAGTAACTTTGGAGAGGTTAATTGCCTTACTCAGGGACTCCAAAGGTTGGGCAATAGGGCTGTGGCCAAATTCCTTGTACTTCACCGCTACCCTATGTTCTGCCGAAACTTCTGCATTTCAGAGTGCTAGCTTCTGTCATTTATTGGGATTAGTTGTTTTCCTTGTTTAGAACCAGACTGTGGCTCAGGGTTGAAAGACATCTGTTGACAGATGGTCTGTCTACAACTTCTCCTTGGTCTCTATCTCTGCAATTTCCCTCCACTAGGATTTGATGGGAAACCGTCAGTAAATAACCTACACATTCTAGAAATAAGAGAAGAAAAGGTCTTTGCCGGTTATCACATGTCATCAGTCACATGTATGATCACCGCTAAAGAAACGGACTTGATATTAGGGTGTCTGGGAGTTCTGTTGATTTTTGCACACTGGTCTGCGATACAAAACAAGGGCAGGGTGACCCCCATCTTAGAGCCCAGGTACAGGGATCGTAAGGAGGACCAATTCCTCAAGGCAGTGCCACCTATGTGCCCAAGGGGGTCAGGTGCAAGATCTGAGGTTTCAGAGGCCATTAGAGGTTAGCTTCCATTCTTCAGAGGCAATGTTTGAATATGTGATGATTCTTAGATAAAATTGAGTCCAATGATGCTTAGGAGAGAGAGCAGAGAACTACAAAGAGCTCCTTGCATTTCTCTAACAAAACTTCAATGTCTCTTACACAACAGCTGCATCCACAGCCCAAACTCCTCACTGCTTGCTGGGCATCCACATACGATATCCACACAGGCACCTACCAATTTCGGAACATTAAAGATCCTGGCAACCGTCCCTGGGAAAGTGGAACTTCCTGTGTGGTGGGATTGAGTGAGAAAGACAACTGTGAGTCAGACACAGGATACATACGGTAGGAATTTGGCTGAGGCCACAAAATCACTAAAACACACAAGTTTGAGTTTGACAATTTAAGTTGAAAGAAAGAAAATTCAGAAATAGTTATTAAAGAAAACGTAAATACTAGTTTGTTTAGTACCGCAAATCAAAAAGGACAAAGAAAAATCATAATCATTAAATAGATTTGCATTGTATAGCATAAAGAGAAAATTTCCAGAAGTTATGAACAGCAGCTAAGGATTAAATAGAGGAAATATGTAACTGGAGAGTTCGCTCAGTGGTTAAGAGAGCTTGGTCCTTATGCAGAAGAGCCAGGTTAGGTTTCCGTGCCCACATGGCAGCTCACAGATGTCTATAACTCCAGTTCTAGGGGATTTGACTCTATTCTGGTCTTCACAGGCAACAGGCACACACATACACACATGCAGGCAAATCACTTACACATTTAAAAATAAAAGTAAATAAATCTTTGTCTTTAGAAAAGAAGTAAGATAAATGTGTCAACAACTCCCTCAAAGGGACCTTTATCAAATACAAGTGCAGACACGACTTGAGTGTGTGCACTTCTGCCATCAATTCATGAGAAGACTGTTAATCAGTGAGATACTGAAATATCAACTTTTACCTATCAGATTGGGACTAGGAAATATGAGAAAAACATCATCGTAAATATCAGCCTGCTTTCAGCCACAAAGAGCATTAAAACTCCAGCAGACTGTAAACTCACAAGGAAAACATCTGTATGTCCTCCCAAGGCTCACCAAACCCCGAAGTATAAGTGGCCATTTGTGACTTCACAGGTGGAGGAAATCTGTTCTCTCCCTTCTCTGGTGTTCTCGTGAGCCGGTGTCTTTCCTTAAGCGATATAGATGTTGCTACAAGAATTTGGGAAGGCACAAAGGAAAGAACACTAAATAATAAGAACATGAAAACCACGCTGCAAATGGAAACTTGATCGACTTACTTTAAAGAGGCGCTCTCTGTCGAGGTTGTATTTTACTGGGGGTATTTCTGAGACGCTCTAGGACTTCAACAACCAGCTCTGCCTTGAACACTGCAGCAAGAGAGGAAGTGAACACACGGTACTATGAATCATTCAAAAGAGCATGGCGGGCTCTGAGTGTGCAAATTTTGCAAGTGCTACTGAGGTCAACTCTGTGGCGATCTGGAAGACAGGAATGTGTCTGAAATATAAGGTGTGCTCCTTGACTCATAGTTTTAAGTCTACAAAGGCGTGGAGGAGGTCACGAGGCAATATGACATGTGCATGCGTGTATAAATGAGTACATATACATGTCTATATATGTATGTCTATTTGTATATATTTATGTTTATATGTGTGTGTGTAAGTAGTATTAGTATTGTTTTGCTTGCTATTACACACAACAAATAAACACATTTTCACAAATGAATAGTATTTATCAAGCTATAAATATGATCTAGAACTTATACTGGGACACCATATGCTGATAGAAAATCATAGAGTGTTCTGTATTTGGTGTATACATAGTAGGGAAAAGGAATAAAAACATGTACACAATGGTGTTCATATAAGAATGGCAATGACGTCCTGGAGTAAAGCACTTAAGATCAGAAGAAGCATATTATCTGTCTTACATTTTGAATATTATTTCTTATATGAGAGTTTACATTTTTCTAAAAGGAAAAAAAATGCAGGAGCTCAGACATGAGCACATCATTTGACAGCTCCCAGGGTGTGAAGAGGCACCTTGACACACGACTGAGATGTGTTCAGCTCATACTGTCTTCTTCAGAACAGCCTGGTCTAGTTTTACTCTGACCACCTCTGTCCCTGGTCTCCTGGGAGCTCCAGTCACTACAGGGTGATAAGGCCTTCTAAAATGGCCCCAAAAGAAGGGGTTCATAAAGTCTTACTTCCTGAGGGTGATAATGCCCCTGAATCCCACAAAGAACGGACTGCCCCTGGCATTCAGGTCTGGTCCAGCGTCTACTCTTTCTGAGAATAGCAGGCGCCAACTTCAGAAAACAAAAAGCCTTTGTTCCATGAGCTTATAAATTAGGAATGCCCACCACTGTGAGTTCGAGGCCAGCCTGGTCTACAAAGTGAATTCTAAGACAGCCAGAGGTACAACAGAGAAACCCTGTCTCGAAAAACAAAAGATGGACAGACAGACAGAAAAGAAAGATGGCCACCTCTTTTCTTTCCTGACCACAGAAAAAGGTAAATAATATTCCAGCAGATGGGAAGCAGGACAAGATAGCGAGTCCATGGTCATTATCAGCTGGAAGGGAGGGCTGTCACTGAACACAGAGTCCAGCATCAAGACGGAAGCTGTGAGATCAGAGGAACATCAAAGGAGTCCTGAGGGCAGCAGTGTCTCCCAGTTCCCATCATGCATGTCTTCTCTATGTGTCGGGTGGTCTCTGAACCCTCTCCTGAGAGCCCTATAAATGCAGG
Organism: Cricetomys ansorgei; assembly: GCA_026225945.1. Taxonomy (NCBI): domain Eukaryota; kingdom Metazoa; phylum Chordata; class Mammalia; order Rodentia; family Nesomyidae; genus Cricetomys; species Cricetomys ansorgei. The sequence goes on from JAMJFZ010003960.1 coordinate 8,611,673, forward strand.
CTGGCTCCTCACTCCCCACACACTGGGCTCCAGCTCACCAATCCTCCAGGTGACTCTCAAGCCATGAAGACACTTGTCCTCCTCTCTGCCCTGCTCCTGCTGGCCTTCCAGGCCCAGGCAGACCCTCTCCCAGAAGCAGCTGAGGAGACTACAAATGAGGAGCAGCCAGGGGCAGAGGACCTGGGTATGGTCATCACCTTGACAGACCCAGAAGGCTCTGCTCTCCGAAGTGCAGGTGAGTGATGGTGCCCAGCATGATAGGAGCTTGGAGTCTCCTGAGTGTCTTGAAGGTGTGCCTGGGAGTCCTGGGGCGAGCAGTCTGGCTCCCTCAGTAACTCGATCTTACTTCATTATATTTCTAATCTTATTCTATTTCTTATTCATAGCAAGAACAGCAAGTGTGACGTGATTTATTTCTCACAAGCCTTTTGATCTAAAAAGTACACCTGAATATTTTACCAGAATATAGAGCAATATACTGAGTAGATCGTCAGAGAACAAAGTATAAGTGTAAAGAGACGTGTGTATTTGTACAACGGAACTTCAAGCCAGCGTAACAGTGCACTCGGTATATGTGTGGTGAGCAAAGGAGCATAAAACGTAAAGACACGTCAGAATGGGACTGAAGTCCTGCACATTCCCAGTGCTACCTTAAGTACATTATTTCAATTTGTGTTGAGTTGACCGTGCTGCGGGCTGTAAGGTAGCCAACACAACAAACTCGCAGTGTATCACACATCTGTACAGGACTGTGTACTATCCCATCCTGCTGACCTCCAACTCAATGTCTGATTCTCTCTGTGTATCCCCAGGCTCAAGAAGTAGTTGCCAATGTTTACCCAGAGGCTGCGGCATAGGAATACAACGTGGGACATGCAAACGCAAAGGGGGCTTGATAATCTTTTTCTTCTGCTGCCGCTGAACATGGAGACCAGAGACAACAAGATGCCCATGTTCTCTGAGGCCCAAGAGAGACCTCCGATGACCACTGTCTTTGTGATTCTACTTTATCTCCAATAAATCTCCTTGCAATTACTCCTTGTGTGTTTGCATTCTTCAATGTTTGCCGTGAGGCTCAGCCAGGCCTCTGGATCTCAGGTACCAGAATCTTCAAGGAAACCGTTGCAAATGAATAAATAATTTAGTGTTTTACAAAATCCTGGCTCCAAATGCTAACAATTTTAAGGACGACCCAAGGGTTCAGACACAAAGTGTAAAGAAAGCTCAGAGTCCTGATGATCCTGCTACATATCGCTCTTGACTTTTCACTCTGCCTTCAAGTAGCTTCAACTCACTCTCAAAATCATTGCCGCCATGTTAAGGAAAACACGCACCTCGCCTTCAGATTCATACTGCGCTCACATCTTAATTTTTCAGAGGGCTATTTAACAAGTGTTGAAGTTTCAAGGAGCAGGCCTGGATTATGCCTCTGCCTTCTAAGCCCTGGGTTATCTGCTTCATGGAGACAGTCTTTACCAATATTAATTAAGTTAGTACAGAGAAAGAATGGGTAGGAAGGAAAGCAGGGCACCCGACACTGTGTGCCCATGACCTCAGCACCTCTATTGTATATGACATAGCTCATTCTCTCCACAGAAAACCGTCTTCAAACACACAAGGAATACCTGCTCAGTGTCTCCAGTGTGCTCCTCCACTCCCAAGTGGTCGCTTTATAGCTTTGATCAACTTATTGTGGCTTGGAAGTGGGCTCCAGAATAAAGAAAGAAATCCGCAGACAGTTCTCCCTGAAGCCGGGAGTCCCGAGTGGTGCTACAGGGTGCTTTAGACTCAGACTCCAGAACGAGTACACGCTCCAGAAAGGGAAGGCAAAGAAACCAAGTCTGACAAAGAGCAGCAGTAGGGGTGACCTCTAAGACTGCATTGCCCAGTGGGTTCACAGCAGACATTTCTGAGGACATTCGCTAAGGATGGGGACGTGCTGGAAGAACAGAATGCTCCGTCACTCTGTGAGGAAGAGAGGTTGTTAGAAGCATCACACTTGGCAGTTGCTATAACAATCTGTGTTTGGCCATGATAGACACTAACTCCTCTGGCTGAATTAGTAGACCAAGTGTCACTCCAGCCAGTGCAACTCCCTGAGACGCAAACACCACAGGACACTGAGCAGTGGATCACAAGCACACCATGCAGTTAACAAAGTCCCACGACATCCTCTGCCTTCACTAAGTCGCTCCTGTTTTAAGCACAACCCATTTGATGATTGAATCAGATGTGGAGGAGATCTTTCGAGATGTCAGGGTCTGAGGACACAGGTCCTCTCTTTCTAGGGGCAGTTAGTAGCCTAATTCCAGTAAGTGTCAATTAGCAAACGCATGGCACAATCACCTTGGCCAACCTGGCCACTAACGTTCTCCAGGGCCTCCCCGCTAGCTCACAGAGCTAAAAACCTCTCCTGCCTTTGTGTCTAGGGAGTTTATCCCAACTTCTCTCCCTATTGCAAATCCTTGACCCCGGATGCAATCATCTCATTCTTCCTTCCCACTTTTGAAGTGTAGGGTGCAATTTTCTTATAAAATGCAAGGGTTCCTTGTTTTTAAACTGACCTATTGTAACGGTGAAAATTTGAGGTGCATAATGTTAAAGGTTGATACACAGGCTCACTGTGAAATGACTTAATTGGGGAAGTAGTGTATCTGTCATGTCAGACAATTATACTTTCTTTACAGAGAAACACTAAAATTCTACTGTCCTAGCTACTTTGAAATATATAACTCGTTAGTATTTACAGTCATATCGTTGTGTAATAGTTTGCCAGACTCACTGCTCCTATCTGAAAGCCACTCTGTACCCACTGACCAACTTCTCCCCAGAATCCCCTGACCTTGCCAGGCTCCAGCAGCAAGTAATCTATTCTCACTTTTCATTGTGCTGCTTTTCATCTTATGAATGTAAGAATGTTTTGTCCTTCCCTTCGGCCATCTGGATATCACACAGAGTGATGTCCTCCAGGAGTGTGTGTGTGTGTGTGTGTGTGTGTGTGTGTGTGTGTGTGTGTGTAGTATGTGTTTGTGTGTCTGTCTGCATGTGTGTGGTGTGTGTATCTGTGTGTGTGTGTATCTGTGTGTGTCTGTGTGTGTGTGTGTCTTTTGTGAATGTGTCTGTGTGTTTGTGGTGTGTGTCTGTGTGTGTCTGTGGTGTGTTTCTGTGTGTGTCTGTGTCTGACCATGGTGTGTATGTATGTGTGTTTTTGTGTGTGTAGTGCTTGTATGTGTGTGTTTGTGTCTGTGTGTGAGCATGGTGTGTATGTGTGTGTGTTTTGTGTGTATAGTGCTTGTGTGTGTGTATCTGTGTGTGTATGTGTGTGTCTGTGTGCAATGTGTACATGTGTGTGTTTGTGTGTGTATTTGTGGTGTGTCTGTGTGCGTGGTGTTTGTATGTGTGTGTGTCTGTGAGGTGTGTATGTGTATTTGGTGTATGTGTGTGTGGATATGTGTGTGTCTGTGTGCATGTGTGTGTGTATGTGGTTGTCTGTGTGTGGTGTGTGTGACTTTCTGTTTATCTATTCATGCACCGAGGAACATGGGGTTGATGCCATCTCTTAGCAATATTGTACAGAGCTACAATACACAAAGTCGTCTCTCTCTCCAACATAAAGAAATCATTTATATTTGAAAGTTTGGTTTTCTGCATTCTTTCTACAATCAGAAACAAAATATAAGGGATTAAGAAAATGTATGTTTTCTGTACTCTTGAAACTTCCCTTTCCCACTCAAAGCTCCACAAATCATTTCAGAAACGTGTAGGTTAGAGAAAAGGTTCTCCAATGTAATGTGGAGCAGAGGTTCACCCTCCCAGGCTCTCAGTACCTTATTCCCTAGAAGACAATGAGCCTCTCCTTACTCTCCTCAGCCTTCTAGCCAATGACCACATGCCCGCACTTGCCATTGCCTGGATTTGCCTTCCTTCGGGTGTCAACCTAAAACTCCTGGTTTGTAGCCTATGCCACTGCCTCCAACTCTCTGACTTGGCTGAGCCTGGTCCTTTGATAATTATCCTCAATAAAGTTGTCCCTTAGAATCAACTGGGATCTCTGATACCCGGACTATACCCAGAACACTTGTAACTGGGTCCGTCATGTTGAATTTCTAAATTAGGGTTGCTCATTTTTCCCATGTGTATTAACTGGATCCAAGTCTTGGTTGGATTGGACTTGGATGAGTCTTGGATTCAAAGTTAAGGAACCACCTCAAGCTGAGGCAGGATCTTCACTCCATCTTTTAAGAATGGTAAGAGGAATCCTGACCGGAGAAACTGGCTGGTTCAAGGAATAAGTGTTGAGCTGATGTAGAGGGTACCTTGGAAGAAGTTTTTGGTAATTTTGGTTCCTTTAAAAACGCAAAATGGCAACTGGATTAGAGTTGCATCCCCACCCCAGGTGTGATAGATGTTTACAAATTGGATTTGGAATGCTTGATGCAGGTGGCTATAATTTGGTTAGCTGCAGTCATTCTGGCACCTGTAGCTTGTCTTTGGGATTGCATGCCACGTGGGTTTATGGGAACTTTTGGCTTAGGGAATAAAAGGTCTGAAGCCCTGAGATGGAGGTGGGCATTCGTTGGTGGTTCGTTGGTTGAGTTGCTGTCCTTAGAAAGCGGTGACAATTTCTATCTTTCCTTTCTCTTTCCCTAAATCGAGGGTAAAAGATTGTAGCGTACTACTACATGCTGACTTTTCTTTTTCTTCTCTGATGGCTCTTCATCAAATGGCAGGCTGAATGATCTATGGTGCCTTACTAGCTTAACATCCTAGAAAAACAAATTCTTGCTTTTTTCCCTCATGTTCTAGAAAACTCCAAGGCCATGCACCTCCCATTAAATGCATTCTCATGGACAGAGACCTGAACAGCACTGGGGCTGCACACTAATCCTGCATCTCTATTGCAGAAATCTTGATGAAAAACTGATTAAGAAGTTGTTTATCAAAACATCCCAAAGAGTGCAGGACTTTTTGTCACCTAGCTATGATGTGTTCTGGGTTATTCTTGAGAACTTAAGTGAAGAGGTGAAGTCCTGCTCCATCTATACCTCGACGAAGCAAAAGCTGATGGACATGATAACCCACCCAAGTCACAGGTTCTCTCCTTATGCATATGGTCATTCTCTGCTCTCCTACAGCCGTGTAAGAAACCATTGTAAGAAATGGATGTCAAACAGGACACACATCATGTGCTCCAACTCACATTTACCACCTAAATGTTGGGCAGCCACATGCGAGGAGTGGTGCTCTAGCATCTGCGGAGTATACTGAGGAAGAACTCTTCTGTGTGGTGGGCAAGTCAGTGCTGGTGTCAAGAGGAAGCTCAGGGGGGATGTGAGCTGAGACCAGATGTACAGACTGCAGCCATCTATCCTGCCTCAGGAGGGTGGAGTCATGAACAGCTGTCCCTGTCTGAAAGCCGAGTGGGTTTTAATGACAGGTATTTGAAAACATTAGAAATCAAAACTTTTCTTTCCCGACAAAGCTGGCTGTAAATATTTCTGAGCCACCACTACCATGGGCCTCAGTTCTTCCTTGTTGTCTCTCCCATAAGACTCGGGGTTCCCAAAGTATGAGAGATGGGTTCCAGTGCGAACATCTGCCTTAGTCTACTTTGACTGGTATAATACGAAACCCCGGTCAGGTCACATAATAATCAGACACAGCAGATGGTACCTGTTTCCTAGTTCTGAAGGCTGTGAAATCTAAGATGAAAGTATCAGAAGGTTTACTCTATACTATGGCCCACTTCCTGGTTTATAAATGATACTTTCAGGAAGTGTTCCCACCTGATGAAAGGGACAAGTCAATTCCCTGCATCTCTTATAAAAGAGAATTTCCATATCCACCAGGTTTCTTCCCTTTTAACCTGATCTCCTGCCAGAAGATCCCCTTTGTGAATGTCACAACCACTTGGGGAGGGCGGTTCACACATTAATTTTAGTAAGATTTAAGCATTCAGATCACAGTATTATCCAATAAGGAGAAAGCCAAAGTATTAATATTTCAAGTATTGGATACACAAATGCAGCCTCGGGACATGTGTGAGACCTTGCTACTTGTCCAGAAATTACCAGGTATATGCTCAAGAGGAGCTGGGGCAAGCCTGCCTTCTGAGGGAAAGTGTCAAAGAATCTGAAGTCATCTTAAAGCAATGTTTGCCCTACTAAGGAGTGTATAGCGGAGACCCTTTGCAACTCCAGCATTCACTGTGCATTCTGGTCATGCTTGGTCTAACAGGAGCCTTATCTGGGACCAGTGTTGACTTAGGCAAAATGCCTCTGAGCACACATCACTTGCTAAGACCAGCTGGTGCCAATTCCTCTGTCATCTGTGCAGCCTGTGGGACATCCAGAAGACATTATGTCTAAGAAACAATCTGGTAAGTGTTTTGCCCATGTGACTCTAGCTAACTGCTTAGCCTTATCTAGTGGGCAAGGAAGCTTGCATCTGGTCCCTCAAGAGCATGGCATGCTGTGTGCACACCAGTCACACGGGAGATTCCATTAGGACCCGTACAGCCACACAGCAGAACTAATGTACTGTCTTAGCTTAGTGCAACATCCTTACTCCGCTGAATGGCTTAACTAGTGCTGATGGTCTTAACTCAGGTCCTCCGGAGGCTCACTGAGAAATAGCTGTCAAGTCCTTCTCTACGTGTTCATTGAATATTTATTCTAGTCCTCTTCACAACGCATAAGCCATGATCTGTAAGCCACATGTTTCCTGTGTGCTCCTTCATACTCTCTGAAATCAGTGACAGAGCCTCTGCTTACAGGGCTATGCAGCACAGGCTCCACTCTGTGATACTGATACAAATAAGTGTTGTCTAGTCCTGGACAAGACAGATAAAAGTCCCTCTGGGAAGTTCTGCTTTGCCCCAAGTTTTTCCAAATTGCCTAACTGTCCTTGCACCACACATGTTCAAAGTATCCAATAGAAATTAACCACAAAAAAATTAGGACATCACAAGAGACCATTAAACAGGGGAAGCCTGGGGTTCAGCTGCTGCTGTATCCCAAATCCTTGGACAGAGGAGTGCTGTCTCTCCTGCTCTGCTCTCCCTGCCTAACCCAAGGATCTGTAAGTAATGGAAGCCCCTTGAACTTTTAAAGTATGGATATGTCATTGAGACGTGGCTGCAACTGACTCCCTAAGGCAAGGATGCTCTGTAGGAGCCCACACATGCAGACACACTTCAAGGGCTTTTCTGTCTGGGCTTCTGGCAGCTGCTCAGGACAGCAGTTACTGGTTGACGAGAAACTTACAAAGCTGTTTTTCAAAACAGACGTCTTACTCGTCATCCAGGTAGGGACAATAATATCTTTAAAATGTCTTTCTATTTTAAGAATTACCTCTCTGGGCTCACTGACTTTATTGTTTGGCTTGGTTTTCGTTATTGAGTTGCACGTGTTGCCTATATATTTTGGAGATTGGTTTCATATCACATGTATGCTTTTCCAGTCTTTCCCACCATGCTCTAGTTTGTCTTTTAACTCCAGTGCTCTTTTCCTCCCCCACCTAGAAGCTGTACAGTCCAGTATAATCCCACCTGCTCCCCTTCGCTCTGTTCCTGGTGCCTTTGGTGTTATACAGGAAACCACTGTCCAGACCCAGCTCTGCATTTTTTTTTTTTTAGTGTTTTTACGTTTTCCTGTCTTATGCCTGGGTCCTTAATTCATTTTATTTGAAATAAAGACCCAACTGTGTCTCATCATTGGTTCGTATGCTTTAATAGCTTACAGTCTCAGTTGTCACTCTTTTTTGCATAGAGGTGGAAAGAATGAGCATTCCTTTTTCTGACACCAGTGACTTTCCTGGAATCCCAAGCGCTTATTTCCCTCACAGGCTGATAAAGTCAATGTGGTCATCACAGCTGCTGTAACCAGAAACCTAACAAGCGCTGGCTCTCTACATCATCAAGATCCAGGTCTGACCCTAGCGTCCACAACTTGAGAAGGCATCAGAATCCATCTTCTGAGGTTTAGAAGTATTGTTTACTTGAACTTAATGCAAGAAAGTACTATTTCTTTCCTTTTTTCACATTGAAAAGTAAATACTCTTTCAGGTGGTAAGTCCAAAATCTAAGTGATAACAGGACACAATAGCAGAGTCCTCCTCCTCACCAGCAGCTTTAACCACAGCCAGTCACCAGACACACATCAACCAACCCACTGTGCAAGCAGACCCTAAGACTATCAAAAGGACCTTGAGGACAAATCCCTCTTCTTATCAGTGTAGACCCTCTCCACCCGCAGAGCCTGTCTCAGACCCTTCTCTTCACATACCCCCACACACACTTGGTTCCTGTTCTTTTCCACCCCCTAGGAAACCCACAGCCATGAGGACACTCCCTCTGCTCACTGCCCTTCTCCTGCTGGCCCTCCAGACCCAGGCAGGACGTCTCCAACCAAGAGGTGAGGAGATTCCAGTCCAGGAGCAGCTGGGAGAGGCGAACCGGGATGTGGTCATATCATTCGAAGGGGATGAACGCACTGCTCTTCAAAACCCAGGTGAGAGATGCTAGCACGTTAGAGATGAGGAGTAGAGGGAAGAGATGGAGATACGTTCTGAACTTGGTCACCTAAGTGACCTTATTACTTCTTTGTTTTTCTCATTGAATAGCAAGGGCCAAATAAATTAATTTCTTTCAGCAAGTGTTTGTTTGTTTATTTATTTATTCTTTATTGCAAGATAGGTTCGTGAATATCCCGTGGCTTACTACCTAAAGAGACAGTGACTAGTTTTATTCTCTAGTCCTAAGTATCTAGATCTGGTCATGGGGAAAATATTGTATTGCATCCACTAGGTCCTGGAACCTGGAGGTGTATATTGAGATATTTATGTAATGACAGGGTGCATACAACAAAAATGTATGATAGCAGGAGTGCAAAAACACCAGACAAAATTAATACAAATGGAGATTGGTCTTCAGTTTTGTACAGGTTGCATGCTTACCATGTGTGTTTGTTTGTATTGATTGTGTTTGCTCATACTGCTGTAGCATTGATGGATGTGGGGAACCCACTGGACTCAGCGTGTATCATGACCAGGACCTCTTCCTCCTTGCTGACCTGACACTTACTGTCTTGTATTATCTCTATATCCCCAGATGTGCTGTCGGGCTTGAGCTGCTACTGCAGATTAGGCGGCTGTAATGGTCAAGAACGCCTCTATGGGTTCTGCCGTTACCGTGGAATCATCTTCCGACTCTGCTGCAGCTGAGCAGTGAAAACAAGAGGAAGAATGGGTTTATCATATGGGTTGGGAACTTGAAGAATACTGCTCTTGGTCCCATGCTGTGTCCTTGAGTTTCTTCCTCTTTTATATCTAAATAAAGTCCTTGCAGCAAGTTCTCTCTGTGTGTGTGTGTGTGTGTGTGTGTGTGTGTGTGTGTGTGTGTGTTTGTTGTCTCTAAACAAGACGCTGGGAACCAAAACCAGAATGATATAAAGAAATTTCAGGATCCAGTTGGTGGGAATGTCAAGACTATACCATGGATTTCTGATGAATGATAGAAAGGACAGTGCTGCTGTCATCACTCCCGTCTCTCGTCTTGTGATCTGCCTCATGTGTAGTAGAACCACTCTCCAAGTCATTGGTGATGTGAGCGATAGAAAACCTCGCGATTATCTTCACTTCCCATAGTCACAGTCACTTAACTTCTCAAAGAAACTAAAATCCTCACTCTAAATGTTAGGATTTAACTGATAATATATCTGCCCATGAAGCCATAGATTTGTATCAGCCCACAGACACAACTTTAAGTAGCGTTAAGAAAGGTTAGCAGCAAAGAGATATTAAATAGGAAGCAAATCAGGAAGTCCCACCAAGATATTCTGGTTACCAAAACTATATGCCCACACCTGGTGGGGCTGGACTCGATATATGTAGGCCTGGCTTTTGAAAGCACAGAGTCCATGTGCTCAGGTCTTTACCTACATCTTAAGATATCTAGGATTAGGTATCTTAAGATACTCATATCTACACTTCTCAGATTGTGCTAAGCTGTTGAGAATCTGATACTGCCTGTAAAATACAGCTTCACATGGGCAGCGCGCGGGGGGGTGGGGGGGTGATACATAGGGCAATGATCCATGCAACCCACCATCCTGATTGAGGCTGCAGAATCCCAGGGTTCTAATGCTTAAAACATCAGGCATTTAGGGGAGTGACAGCAGGAAAACCCAGTCTGTGTAAAGGACAGCAGCCTACATCTTCAAAGCCTGTGCTGGGACAGTATAACTTTCCTGTGTCCCATGCTGCCCACCATACAGACCATAGCATGGCATCCTTCCAGAGACTGCCTTCTTCTCTTCCAAGAGAAGCTAAAATGCCTGTGTCTGATAGACTGGTCCAGTGCCCTTGTAGGTTAGGATTTGACTCTTCCTACCTCCTCCATTTTGGTCTGTCTTTTGATCAACTGCATGCCCACTGACCTTGAACCCTTGTCCACCGTGTCCTTCTAGTGACAGCCTAGTTGTCCTCTGAAGGACCCTTGTGTGGGTTCTCTCTCCTGGCTGCAGTGAATGAGGCGGCGATTAACATAGTGGTACAAGTATTTTTCAAGGATGTTGGCATCATTTCCTTTTCCATTTTGGTTGGTTTGATTTTCTGAACTCATAATAAACACAATTTATGATTTGCCAAAGATTAAAAACATATCCTGTACCACATTGTAATAAACAGATATATCCACATATTTCCACATTTTGTGTTGATATAATTTTGTTGTAATGCAGAACATAAAAAGTACATAAATTATATAATCTATATCAAACACTTTAGAATACAGGTAAAATCCAACTATTTAACTAACTACACACACACACACACACACATACATATGCACACATACATGTGCAAACATACACACACACATGATATCTACATAGTTTGCAAATCTTTATTTTGTTTTTGCTTGGTTTGTTCTTTTGAGATAAAATCTTCACCTCAACTTGCTATGTATTCAAAGCTAACCTTGAATTTCTGCTTCTCCTACCTCTACCTTCTGAGTGCTGTGGTTACAGACATCCATCACCTTGCATGATAATGGGCTTCTAGGAAAAATGTGACTGATGCTCACTTACATAAAGAGAAATGCCATGACACATGGAGGTACAGCAAGACGAATTGGGTGCCCGAGAACGCTCGCTTGCTCATCACAACATCTCATGTCACCTGTTCAGGCTTTCGGATCCTGGTGGGCAGCACAGGGAACTATGGGCCTACAGCCTCCAATCCTTAACAACCACCTACCATATTGAACAGGTGTATTTGAGCACGGATATGTGAGAATGCTCCCACATTTATTCTGTTTCCTTTTTTTTTTTTAAAGTCATTTTTAAGGTACTAGTTTAACTCCAGTAAAATCAAAGGAGATGCTCAAGCCTTCCAAATTCTGAAGTGATAACACGGATTTGCAATTGCTTTTGTGAACTAACACCCTCAATGATGCTCAGAAGATATGTTAATTCATAGATTCCAGCTTCTCCCAGCAAGTCACACTGTTTCCCTTTTTCTGCTCTCTGTCCTCACTCTTCCCTTTTCTTCTTCTTCTTCTTCTTCTTCTTCTTCTTCTTCTTCTTCTTCTTCTTCTTCTTCTTCTTCTTCTTCTTCTTCTTCTTCTTCTCCTTCTCCTTCTCCTTCTCCTCCTCCTCCTCCTCCTCCTCCTCCTCCTTCTTCTTCTTTTTCTTGCTCTCCCTCTCCCACCCCCTCATTTTCACCCTTCCTTTTCCCTCTCCCTCCCTCCCTCCCTCCATCCCTCCGTTCCTTCCCCCTCTCTGTCTCTGTCTCTGTCTCTGTCTCTGTCTCTGTCTCTGTCTCTCTGTCTCTCTCTTTCTGCCATACCTGCTTTGGACCTAATGCAGTGATATTTAGGGTTCAGCAGACTGGAGCCTGATGCCAAACCGTACTGCACTGAGAGTCTTCTGCAAACTCTGGGGAAATAAGAGACTTTAAAACAGCTGTTCCACCTGCTGGCCACTGCCATGCCATCCATCTACTTCTCTATGGGAGGTGATCCAGGTTTCCTGAATTAGTCTGAACTCTGGCACAGCATCTCATGCAAAAAGCCATTTCAATATGGAAGCACACCAGAGCAACTGAGGAGAATAGACAGACACACCTGGGTCTCAATAAACTGCATTTCAGTGCATGCTCCAAGATGTCTGACTGGCTATTGAACTAGTTTAGTTGTGAGTGTAAGGACTGGGTGAAGAGGCAAAGGCAGATCAGAGGTAAGGGCCTTCTTCTGGGCTGCAGGATCCGGGTCGCTTATGAAGGGGGAGGATGCTTATCTTGTTTGTATTTGGTCACTACAAGGTGGATCACGGAAAAATGAGTCCTTTAAAATGGGGTTGGATTTTAATGTTTGTATATGTATCGGAGGAGGGAAAGGCATGAGATTTGGAATGAACAACACAAAGCTTCCTTATAATCCCTGAACCTGTTGGTGTTCCTCTGATCTTGCATTTCTGCTTATGCCGCATGTTGCTTCTATTTGGTGTTGGACTGCCGTGAACTTGTGAGCAATAAAAACAAAGGATAAGCTTCCTTGATTCTCGGCGGCTTAAATATTTATCCACAGTCGTGTATAACGTTCTCTCTTTTAGAATGCCCCAGGAACATTCATTAGTCCTCAAAAACATGCCATACAGTTCCATTAATGGATATCCATGTGATTTAAAGGAACACCTCCAGGAATGGCTGTAGAGGTTTCAAAATGATACTATGACTCTGCAGGAATGCTGGTGGTGACCTCTGAGAAACAGCCTGCATACCCAGTGCAGAAGAAGCTCTGTCCTGATTTTTTATGACTCAGCATCTAGTGTTTTTCTGGCTCAAAACATGTCTCATTCAATCACAACTGAGGTCAGGCCTTGGAGCACAGGCCTGTGACCCCATCTCTAGAGTGAAGCAGGCAGGAAGACAGCAATACCCATGGCCAGAGCAGGCTATGGAAGACCCTCTCTCACAACGAACGAGCACACACACCACAGTGGCTGAGATCACTCTACCGGCTTTCTGGAAAGGGTCAAAGCTTAAAATACTAATTTTGATGATGAACACTTGAGTGCTTCTTTCGTTCAGTATTTGGTTTCATCTGTAAGAACCCATGGTTGACTCTGGGTTGAATTTTATACATAGTGTGAGGTAGAATTCTACTGCATTTTATTACCTAGCTAGTTGCTCCAGCAACTTTTGTTAAAGCAACTCCCCAACCCCCACTTAAAGGACCTGGGTGTCATTGAAGATGAAGGTTATCAACATGTATGTGAAAACATCATCACATGACCTGTCACTTTGTATACTTACTAAAAATAAAATAAGCAAATTTCCTTTAAACTTTTGGACTTCTTATCTCCATGCTACATTGTCCACGGTATACACCAGTGGTTTAGAGGGGGTTTTAACAGGCCCCTGTGTCTACACAAAGCTTATATTTTGCTAGTACGAGCTTCTCTCAACCCCATGCAACTTTTAGAATGCTTATGGATCTCCACGTGGAAAGTCCTAGGATAAGTTGGCTTCACTTGCTGAACCCTACAAAATGTTTTTTAAAAAGAATCAATGGCACCTCTTTTCAAACAGTTCCAAAATATTGAAGAAAAGGGATACTTTTGTGTTTTTCCCTTTGCAAATATTAATGAGTAAATATTGACACAGATAATAAAGAGTTGACAGCAATACTCCTATCGTCATTCTCCTCAGCAAGCAGGCACTGAACACAAATCAACCTTCTGGAAGCCAGGAGAACACAGGAACATCAAGGCGGCTTCACGGGAAAAAGTTCCTCCCTTTTCTCATCAATGCTCTCTTTGTCTCACTGCACAGCCTGTCTCTGAGCTCTCTCCTGACTGACCCGTGAATACAGGATGAGTCCTCACCCCACACACACCTGGTTTCCGCTCATCCATCCACCAGCTGACTCTCAGCCATGAAGACACCTGCCCTTATCACCGCCTTTCTGCTGGTCCTCCAGGCCCAGGCAGAGCCTTCCTAGGAGATGCCCAGAAAGCCCCAGACCAGAAGCAGTCAGCAGGAGAGGACCAGACCATGTCTATCTCCTTTGCAGGTGTGGAAAGCCCCGTTTTTCAAGAATCAGGTGAAGACACCCACATGGTAGAGGACTGGAGATAGAAGAGAAGGCTGGGCATGGGCTGTGCATGAGGTCTGGAAAGGTCCACTTTGCTTGCAAGCTTTGTTAATTAATTAACTCTCTCGTGTAAAAAGTCAGAGACAAATGCATTTAAGAGACGTTCTTCCTCTGAAGACTTTGTTCTAAAGTCTGTCTCTGATTCACCAAGTTTAAGATATGGATAGAAATAAATATTTCTGGATCAAAAACTTAGCTAAAGAGAGCATATTTTACTTCATAGAGGATAATTTTAAATCTAGGACTCGGATGATAATATGTTCTATGTGTGTGTGGAGGGCCAGGCATACACAGGAGTGAAGGCTGCTGAGGTAAGTCTTACATCCCGAGTGACCAGCACTTGTTATATGTATTCATTTCTGTTGACAGAGATGTTAATGCAGCTTGATCTGAGGAAGTCACAGTACACATTCAACACAAAACACCTCAGTTTCCTTTCCCACACACGTCAGACCCAATCCTCAGTGCCTCATAATCTCCATGTCACTAGGTCTATGGAGGAACCAGGTGTGCTCCTGCAGAGACAGATGTTATGCTGTTGAAGTTGTAAGAGGCACCTGTATAAGGAGATCTAAAACCCTTCTACTCTGCTGCCACTGAGCATCAAGAGCTGAGACCAAACAAGGACACCATTCTCCTCACGAGTTGGAGCCCAGTACCAATGCCCTTTGCTCTTGCTCTTGATTTTTCTTATTTGAAATAAATCCATTACACCCATTCTCTGTGTCAATCTTCTTGAATACTTACTACTAGACTCAATGAGAGGTCATTGGGAACCCATACTAGAATCTTTCATGGAACAAACCCTTTAAATAAAGCCCTGTCTCCCAATACTAGAAAAGCAAGGATTAACGCAGGTTTGAGAAGTACTTTTTTGTCTGTTGTGTGCTTTTCTTGTCCCCCAACTGTCTCCATTTACATTTTTATCATTCTCAAAGACAGTTCTATATCAGCCACACTTAAACAATCATGGCATCACACTTCTCAGAAAAGCCACCACCTTCTTCCCTAAATTGTTAGAGTTTTGAAAAGACCCCAAGAAAACATCTGTCTTTTAAGACTTGAGATTGTATTGGCTCCATTTAAGATAGCATTAGCAATCATATTACTAATGATCCTGAAAACGAAAGAAAGAAAGAAAGAAAGAAAGAAAGAAAGAAAGAAAGAAAGAAAGAAAGAAAAGGAATGAAAGGAAAGAAAAAGGAAGGAAGGAAGGAAGAAAGAAAGAAAGAAAGAAAGAAAGAAAGAAAGAAAGAAGAAAAGAAGGAAGGATGAAAGAATAAAAGAAGAAAGAAAGGCTATAATACATGTAGTCTGTTTATAAATATGCATATATCATTTTAATTAAATCTTCTCATCTGGGCTGACAATATTCCCGCTAAGAACCAAAGATCATCTAACAATAACTCGAACACCAGGCATGAGAAGACGTCTTCTGCGTTGATGATCAAAGGTGTCCCAGAACCTCCCAAGACAGCACAGGTTGTGGCTATTGCTCTTGGTGGCACCCCAGAGGTGGAAGGTCAGTCCCTGTTACTGAAGACATCATGTACTTCAGATGCAGGACTCAGAGGCTCCTGAGCTAGTACTGTCCTGAAAGTCTCCTCCCTGAGGACTAGCTTTCATGTGCCTTCTGGTACCATGAAAGCTTCCAAAGGAGGGAAGCAACTAACAGTCCTACCCAGCTCTGATGCCTATGGAGCACAACAACCAGCATGGCGTGATAACCCTCAGAGTGCAGTAATGGCACACATACCTTGGCAGCAACCAATAGCTTTCTAATTGGACTTGAGACCTGCTCAACAAGAGGGAAACAATCTCTGGTACTGGAAACCTAGCCAGTTACCCGTGGCTAGTGAAGTCCTGGATCTTAGAGGAGAACCTGCAACTACTGATTTACTAAGCCAGCATAATCCCTAACTACATTGTAAACAGTTGTCCTTCTACCCACAGATAAGTATAGTCCTTATCCCTCATTAAGGAAACTCTGCAATCGAGGGAGACCATTGCAGCAAACCACAACCAACAAACATGTAGAGCCCAATCGATATAGCTACAAAACAATGCCTGCACCTAGGGCTCAGGGAACATAGCAGAAGAGGTGAGCAGAAAGTTTGTAAGAGCCAGGCAGTTGGGAGGTTCGGTGTGAGATTGTGCCTTGGAAAAACGTTAGAAGTTACACTCCTGAAGTCTTTCCAGCATGACTGTGCAAACATGAGCTGAACAAGGAGAACAACAGGATACATGCTAATGTGGAACCGGGTGGGGGTGGGGAAGAAGGCCTTGGCCCTCCTCAAAGAACTACAGGCAACTAAAGAATGCAGAGTGGTGTAAAAAGTCTTCCCCAGGAGAGAACACACCAATTGTTTATCCAATTGTGAATGATTATCACTGAAAACATACATACAATAACATTATACACACCAAGAGGAATGTATTTAAAAAATATATATATACTTATGTGTATTTAACAACAATTAATGAAAATGGAGGCCATAAATCTGAAAGAGAGCAAGAGGGATGTACGAAACAGTTTGAAGGGAAGAAAAGGACCTGGAAAATGATGTCATTATATTGTAATCTCAAAAAAATAAAAATAAATAAATTTAAAAGATAATTTCTGACGCAATAGCTGTGTAATGATGCTGGTTGTGGCGATCAGCTCACAGTGCACATGCGTCAAATCATCCCATTGGATACATGGTGTGCCGTGTGTCATTTGTATCTCAAAAAAGCTGAGGACAGAATAAATTAGATAGTGTTATATGATACATGTATTAATATTTTCCATTTAAAGTGTAAAATAACCAACATAAGATGTACCTAAAATTGACTTAACGTTGAAAGTTAAGTCGCTGATTAAATGTGTAAACATTCAATTAGCAAAAAAATAAAACATTAAAGGAGAATGAAATGGGTTATTAATAATAGTATAATGAATAGGCCAAAAATCCTAAGACTCTGTATCCTACTATATATTTAGAAATATATAGTCTATACATATGAATATATATCCTACGTATAAATATATAAAAATAGATTTATCAATATAAAATATCGATAAGCATAAAATTTTCTCTATATATGTTGAAATATTCCTACATATTTGTGAATTATTTATAAGCCACATACTGTAAAACTTACAGTCATATATGCACAATTTGGTGCCAACAGCCTTGTCTGAGAAAGAAGCACATTTAACATCTAAGAGCATGCTGATCCTTGGCTCACTAAAGACAGGAGGAAACGGAATACAACAGGATTTTCCAGCTCAAGGATGATGGATGCGCTGTTTCCCAAGATGTATGGACGTGTTATTCAGCTTCATCTCAGAAAAAAATGTTCCACATCTCAGAGCACTCTGACCCTTGGCACACTAAGTATGGAGAGAAATGATCTGTACAGTAGATAACTTGTTTCTTTCTCAGAAACAGGGGAATGTGCTATTTCTGGTGATGTGTAGCCTTGCTATGTTTCCATATAGGCTTCTATCTTACCTCCTTCTTTGTCCTTCCTGGTGATCTACTCAGCAAAATCTATTCCTTGTAAAAGTGGTTTAGTGTTTGTCTGGGATCTTTGCGTGTAATTGTTCCTAATACAAGCTCAGCACAAGGGGTTCTGTGGGCCCTCAGTCCTTCTCACAGGGGTCCCTAGCCTCTGCTGAAAATCCACATTGCAGATTGGATTCTTGTTTCATGGACTGAGCTCCAATACCAACAGCTGTGGTAGCAGTCTGCTGTGGCAGCTCCCAAGGAAGAATGGAGACATTTTCATAGGTGCAAGCCCTGTCAGACCTCAAGAGAGGGAATCACTATCTTGGCAAGCGTCATCCTGGATGATGGAACCCCGAGCATCTCATCTAAGCTCCTGAGGTGTTCTATTGAGAGCACAATCAGATTCTGAGCAATCAAACATCTTTTCCATAAAGACAATACCTGCAGACAGTACAAAATCCCAAGGCCTAGGCAGCCCTTCACCCAACAGTGAGCAAAACAGCCATTTTAAACATAACTAAAAATAAACTTCAGCAACAAACAATAACAGTTCATCTCCCCAAACTCAAAATGTAGAAATACAATTTCTCAACTACACTTTGCAATATGCACTCTCCTGGGTTGTCTAAAGGCTGTTGAAACCCTGGTACCTCCTCTACAGTACAGCTTTGGGGAGACACCCCAGAAGTAAAAAAACACAAAGACATTCTCCAAGCCACCGAGAGCTGTTGTCCCTGGTGGGTGTAGAGAATGACAGCATAGAGACAGTGCACGCCAAGGAATGGAGAGAGAAGACTGGATCAGAGGAAACAACAGTAGCAACGGTGTCCTCTTACGTCACAGGCTGGCATGGTCAGGACCCATTTACCTCTGTTACCATTTCTCCTGCTGATCCCCCAACAACACCATCTGGGGTTTGGCTCATCTCCAGTTTTTTCTTCTTCTTCTGTTCTAAGAGTCACACGTGGCCCATTATTCTGAAGGGTCAGTCTGACATATTGGCGGGCTACAGTGCAAATCTTCTGTCGGATCTCTATTTGCCTCCAAGAGGCCCACAGAGCCATAGATATTGCCTCTGTGTGCCATTCGAATATCTATCAGAGAGTGAGAGGAAGCCTTGGTGAAGTGTATGGCATGGGCACCAGACTGCTCATAACTCCTGTGCACAGAGGACTTGCTGTTGAGGGCTTAGCATCATACGTGGGAAAAAGAGTAGGCCAAAACAGTCCAAGGCTACTTTTACTGGGGAGGTAATTCGTGGACCTGACCAGGAAGCCCTACAGTTACAGAGAGACGGACAGTTGGCATAGGAACAGACAGTGGTTCAAGACAACAATTCTTCAGTTTTCCAGTCTGGACCACCCAGACATGAACTGACCACCAGAACAATGCCAAGCTTCCCCAGAAAGAGATAACACTCTGACCCAGTGTCTACTCCAGTCTGACTCTGCAGAGGGTCTCTTCTTCTGAGTGAGAGTATCTTAGCCTGGCAAAGACAGTACAATTGTCCAGAGCTGTCCCTGTGACCACTTGGGCTTCAGAACCACAGTAGTGTAGCAAGGGAGAGGAGAGAGAGTTAGTATACCTCTCTCATAGGTAGACGAGCTCTTTCACATTGTGTAGATGATTGCGTTTCCAGGAGGATGGCAGGCAGCTTACCCTGGGTTCCTGCAGCTGACACAGACGTGATGGTATCATCTCAGGATCCTAAACTGAGGCATACAGTCACTGTGGCACCCAAAGCGCTGGGTTCCTAAATCACTACATCCTCATTGTTTTTCCCTCAGTGTGTTTCCACCAGTGGGTCTGTAAGCCACTTAGTGCCCGCTACTACCAGTTCACCCACTAAAGCAACTACATAGCAAATGTCTCCAAATCAAGAATTAATAATAAGCCAGGCAGTGGTGACACAGACCTTTAATCCCACCACTTGGGAGGCAGAGGCTGGTGGACCTCTGTGATTTTGAGGCCAGTCTAGTCTACAGAGTGAGTTCCAGGACAGCCAGAGCTCCAACAGAGAAACCCTGTCTCAAAAACCAAACAACAACAACAACAAAAAGAATTAATAATAAAAAAGTACTGACATGGAAAAATTAACATCTACTGGTCGATCGAGGCTCTGGGAAACCCTCCAAACCACAGAGTTCTCACAGCAAACCAGAAGAGCCTGTGTAGTTGTTCTGTTCCTAACTATGATGGCACCTCCAATGAAACTACCAAATGTGTGAATTTAATACCTGGCTACCTTCCCTACCTCAGGTAAGAAGCAGCTGTTCAGTGCAACTCCTCAGTCCCGTCTTCATCCGAGGGGGAAAGAGATGGAGAAGATCCCAGTTCCTGTCTTCTGTTGCCTTTAGTCGGAGCTGTGGACATCTATCCTGCCTTCTCTTGTGACTTGACCCCATTCTCCCAGCCACATGCTGAGGCTGTCTCCTGCATCCTCCTTTGAGATTCTGCACAGTAAACAACTCAAATTCCTTTCCACATTTAAAACATCATGGAAAAAATTACTAGAAATCTTAATGCTGCATTCAGTCTCATTTTCCAACGTCATGAACTCTTTAAAGGATTGGACTCAGAAGGCATGTGTTACAGCTCATGACAGACATATGTCCTCAGGAAAATATACTTTACCAATGGCAGCTCTGTAAAGACATGAATTACTGCTATACATATATACATACATATATATATACATATATATATATACATATGTGTGTATGTGTGTGTACATATATATTTTGAACTACTTTGTCAGTGGATAAATGCATTGGTAAGAGCATTGTGAAGCTCTGTACACGTGTTATTCCAAACCTTCCACACTCTGGATATGTTATTCACACCACAGGGCTAATATCCGGGGCGGGGGACATCCAGTTGTCTGCCTTGTTCTCTGAATTCTGTAGTGACAAGAGTCTGTGCTTGTGCACAGCTTCATTTGTGCTCAGTAGACCTGTTAACTCATACATCCTTTAGTTCACAGCTACTTGGGACTACCACAATATTTTGGGCTCTGAGAACCATTAACTGATGCTCAACCCTACTCTCCAGAGAATGTGCCACCATCTGGCCAGAAAGCGCCATTGCAGTGTGGATACCAGGTCAGTGCTTAAACTCTGGGAGCTTCTGAGAAAGGCAGACAGCTAGTGCTTGGGCTCAACAGACTGAACAGTGGCTGAGTTCCTGGCTGCTGCCCAGTCTTAGCTTTGGAGTTAGGTGTGAGGTGAGCGGAAGAGACGAGAGTAAGGCCCTAATTGTTGGAACACGGTCCAGGCGTGGAGTCATGTGAGCACTCTGAGTGCCTGTGAGAAAACTCCGAGACAGGTGTAAGTCTCACGACTTGGGTTTCACGTTCCCCTAGGTGTTTCAGATAGGAGTGAGCTTACTTCAGATTACTCATTAATGTTTGCTGTTCTTACTCAATTAAATGTTTGCATGCTTCTATGGAAAAACATGCTTTTCCCACGTGCAGCTTGACCTTGTGCTTGTACACAGCTTGAACTCGTGAGAACTTTACTCATGTGGTCTTTCTTAACCCTCGAAGCATAAATTCTCTGGGCTCTGAATAAAGTTGGCTGCCGCATGACACTTTCTAGTCTGCCCAATATGTCGGCTCCGTTTCCCCTGGGCCCCACCTCCAGAGTGGTGACTTTGTAAATGTCATCTATGGTCCATAATTCTCACAGGGCTGCAAGGAGCGGGTGGCTTCCATCCAGTGACCCATGGTTATTCTTTGTGCTGAGAGCAGGGTGTGAGAGTAGCTGCCTTCAGAAGAGGGTTCTCATTGCCACACACACGAGTTGTGGGAGGTAAGGCAGGTGTTGGGAGGGCCGGAAACCAGAGAACTCACCTGCCCCACCTTTGACGGTCCAGAGAGCTAGGATCCATTGTTGATACAAAATTGTAACTCTTTTCTCACCAGATAAAAAAAAAAAAAAAACGTTTTCTTCTGGAGCCTAGTATGAGTGTCTCTAAACTGGAAATGAAATGGCAAAACCTGTTCCATCTTAAACTGTAAAATCCATCTTAAATCATGGATAACGTTCAGGTTCCCAGAAAAATGAGAAAGTCCCCTAGCCTTCAGAGTCCACCAGTAAAGTCGAAACAAAGTGATCGATTGCTGGGTAGCTGGGTACTTCTTTTGGGAACTGAGATGTGTCCTCTCTGGGTTGTGGTCACCCTGGGCCTGGTTACCAGTCACTGAGTACTTGAACTGAGATGTTTTATTTCTGAGCTGTGATCGCTTTGACCCTGATTACTGGTCTGTTTTGCCTGGAACTAAGTTGTTCCATTTCCGGGTTTCTGGCCACTCTGACCATCTTAGGAAAAACTTGTTATGGGGAGTATGATGTATACTCCATTTCAGGGTTGTGAACACCTTGACCCTAATCACTAATGTCTGGTTGGCTAAAAATCATAAACTGACTTGTATTTATGTTGACACAAGCTTAAATAGTTCGTAGAAACTTGAGTTGTCATCATAGCGCTGAGCTTTCATTTCTCTCTTTTTCCTTTTTCTTTCTTACTTTTTTGTCAGTGTCTAATTGGATCATGAGGACCCCCTTACAGGAACACAGACCCCCAGTTTCTAGATCCTCCCCCAAAAAAGTGTTCCAATGGCATAGCAATTTTATGACGTTTTTATAATAAGAGAACGGTAGTGAGAAGTCAACATGCTTTTCAAATACGTCGGTATGTACATCAGGAGCGTTAAAGTAAGGGCAAAAGTAAGAGGTGGGGAGACCTCTGTTATAGCCTCGGATGTTATGTGATACTTTTAGATTTGGAGCTTGTGGCAGCTAAGGATCTGTTAATACCGCCCAAAAGATTTATGGAATCCTCGCAAGGATGCTAGTTCACAGGCAGAGGTAGGAAATAATGGCTATTAGAATAATCTGGCTCTGAGCTTGAGACATTCAGACTTCTCTGCACCACTAAGTTCTTATTGGTAAATCAGTCTTTGTAGCTATAGATTCTTTCTGGATACTTTCATCCACTCCACCTACACCACGTGCCAATCTGTATGTTTGACGTCAATGATTACTTCCTAAGTCCTGCAGAAATCACAATAAGCCTCCCTAATTCTGTCTATATGAACATCTACCAGTGGCCAAATGGACTGATCTGTGGTGTAATCCACTAAGTTTGGAATAGAATAAGAACCCTCACTACTTTCTAAGGGAAACTAAGAAATTTCACTTTAGTAATATTAGTAAAACTGTAGTAAAGTCACTAAAATCTCTCCTGCTCTGTGATAGGTTGTGGTTTCTGAGTCAGCTCGAGGCTGCGATTTCATAGGATGCTGTGACTGTTGTGTTGTCATGGAAACATGTGGCTAGGACCATGAACCATGACAACTCAAAGAAGACAAGGGAGATTTTGAGTAGAAAAGGGATGCTTCATTGCAAACCAAACACCAAAAATCATCAAAATGGATTTGAAAGATTGTTCTCCAAAGAAGCACCAGTGGCCAGCAGGGACATGAAAAAATGTGCAGCGCTCTTAGTCATTGGGGAAATGGGAAACTAAACTACACTGAGAGTCCAGCTAACCCTAGTCATGGCGGCTGACATCAAGAAAGCAAGCATGGTTGGTGGTGTGAGAAGAGAAAGCATTATGCACTGCTGGTGGGATGCAAGTTATCATATCTACGTCTATCTGGAACTGGCAAGAAGGATTCGCAAAAAAAAAAAAAAAAAACAGAAAAAAAAGAAAAACTAAAGATGGAATTGAGGAATTGACTATAGCTATACGTTTTTGGACTATGAACCCAAGCTAACCAATTCCCCAAAGACATCTGTGAATCTGTGTTTATTGAGCACCCTTCACATACTAAGATTCATAATCAATCTGTGTATCTGTAAATGAATGAGCAGATAAAGAAAATTTGAGGTTTATATGCAGTGAAATATTATTGATATACAACACTGTTAAAATAATATATATTACTCATATACACATTAGGAAAGAATTGTATCCTTTATATTTCAACAAAATGAATGGAATTAAAAATTTAATTACATGAACTATGTCAGATGGGTAAATATCATGCATTTACATGTGCAAAAATTGCCATTCTGAATGTGTAAAAGTGACTCCTGGAATCTGGGGTGAGGGGAGATGAGGAGAGGTTGGGTAATGGGACACAAAAACATGGGAAGAGGAGTGAATTCTACAGTTCTACAACATAGTAGGTTAACCACAGCTTCTGTAAATGTATATTTTCACAATAAGGAATCTCAAAGGCTCCAAGCACAAGGCCATGAGAACACAGGAACCGTACTTGCTCTGCCGTGGGCAGTACATGTTAGGAACACATATGAAGAAATCATCTTGTGCCTTGTATCTATGTACGACTACTCTGCCAATAAACATTTTAAATGTTTGACTTGAAAATATTAACCACCCTGATTGAATCACTACACAGAGCATACATAAATATTGTCACTATGTAGATGTCTACATAAATACAAATTAATAAATGTGACAGTGACCTCGTTTCGCCCGACACGCCAACTAGTCTAGACTACGCTGCCTTTGTTCCAGCATCCTCCCTGCAGGAGGCATAGGGAGAGGATCCAAGCTTGTCCCTGATTCTTGTTCATGGGGATGTGAGGCAAGCACAGGCAGAGCAAGGTGCCCAGGAGGGCATAGTACAGCCACAGTTATACTCAGAGTGCAGATTAAGGTGGACCTAGACTGAAGGGGGAACAGGTGAATGTCGCTCCAAAGGGGTAGGTGGCAGACCTCCCAACCTGCTCCTAGGACAGGGATGAAGACACAAACACAGTGTTTTTCTCTCTGTCTTCCTTTAGACCAGTGGTTTCAGCCATCCTAATGCTGCGACCCTTCAATGCAGTTTCTCACGTCGTGGTGACACCCCAAACATAACATTATTTTCATTGCTACTTCATAACTGTGATTTTGAAGACAGTCTTAGACAACCCCTGTGAAAGGGTCATCACACACCCACAGGGGTCTCGACCCACGGGGGAAGAACCTCTACTTCAGAAAGTGTCTTCCACATCCTCACCTGAAGCCTTTATTGTCCTGTCTTTTCTAACGTGTCTTCATGACCTGCTCCTGACCTTGCGATAGTAGAAAGCCTGCTCCAATAAGAAGGAGACAACATCAGTGAAGGGTCATCTGCGCACTTTACCACTGCTAACCTGCCCTATATCCATTATCTCCTTCTTAGGCCTGTTAGAGGGCAAAGCCTCGGAGTCTGAATTAACCTAGCAGGTTGAAACCAGGACCCCAGGTATATGGAATACTGACCTACTGTTGACCTTTCAAAATCTGGACTTTGTGAAAACTCATTCTTTAAAAAAAGAAAAAGGAGTAATATAATTTTCGGAGTCAGGAGATAGAGAATACCCACAGCCCGGGACACTGCCTGATAACTGACTGTAGACGTCAGGGTCGGGAGAGCACAGTGCCTGGATCTTTGGTAAGCACTGTTCTTGGAGTAAGTTTTGTTCAATGAGATTAATGCTTAATTGACAAAGTTTGAGAAAAGCAGACTTTCCTCTATAGTGTGGACTGGCTGGATCCACCAGTTAAAAGCAGGCATGGATCAGAGGCTCTCTGGATGAGGAGGGGACTCTGTTAGCAGACAGCTTTTCAACTTGAATTGAACTGCTTCCTGAAATCCAAGGCCAAGCATGTATCAGATTCTTTGTGGAGTCCAAACAAATTAGGTCTAGCCTTTTACTCCTAGCTCAGATGGAAGAGTACTGACACAAGGGAGAAAGGGGTCTTAATCAATACGGTCTTGGACTAACTGTGAGATGTCTGACCATGTCTCCGTCCTCATTCTAGAAGGTTCTGGACGGTGGCTCTGGAGAAGTCACTGTCACAGGCATTGTCTGTGGGGACAGTGTTTCCCAGAGATGGATGTCCTTGTATCAGGTGAGGGGTAGCCTCACTGTGGGGTGATCTGACTCTAAGAGTGGCTATCTGAAATCCAAGGAGATGCTGGTTTACAGCAATGGCTGGAGAATTCTGTGTGCCTTCACGGGCTGGTTGTAAAACCTGACAGTGAAATCCTTTACTTATTCTTGTTTCAGTGTCTTTAATCTTGACTGGGGGAGATTATCTACTTTAGATTAAATAATTATCTAATAGAGATAATCTACCTCTGATGGGTGGAGTTCCTGGGCAGAGTGAACACACCCCTCTTTACATGCACTCACTTTGTCTGCAGTTGGAGAATGAACTCAATGGAATGACAGGCGTCGCTCACGTGGAGCATGGTCTGCCATGCTCGGTGCTGGGCCTTCTTCGTTATTCTTAGCAAAAAGGAGATGAGATAAGGACAAAAAATGGAGGGATGAGCAAGGGGAGGGCCGGAGGAGGTTGAGAATTGAAGGAGGTTAGTGCGGTGGAGCCCTGTTTCCCAGCCGCCCAGGTCACTGCCTTGATAGATTATGTATCCTATTGGATATAGTGACAAAAACGCGAGTCCCCGTGGTCTTCAGCATGGAATAAAACAGTAGCAGCCAGGAGCGTGAGCATCACTCCAGGGGAATTACAAAGGTGACAGTAATGTTTACTTAAGCTGAGTGTTGTGATACGTGACAGATGAATGCAGCTGGTTATATTTTCAAAGCTTCGAGAAAAGTTGGTCCAAGTTTTATCTGATCAAATTATGCAGCAATTCAATGATTCCAGGGAAGGAACCTCTAAACGTACCTGGCTGTGAAAGAGAGGCATGGAGGGGGTGCATAGTTTGTGTTAATCAGAAGGGACAGGGTGAGTTTTAGGAATGAGCTGGAAGGCTATCTTAGAAGCTGGGGCTGTGATCTGTTCTACCAGTAGAGGGCGCAACACAGCTCGGCATGTTCTCATGACTTCAGTGAGCTGGGGCTGTTCTTCTGCTGGAACCGCCTGTATACTGTTCAAGTATTTCATCCAAATACCACAGACTTCACCGAAGACCAGATACTTTTAGAGAAAACAATGGGATTGAGGTCTCAAGAAAGCCAGTCAGCCTTGGCAGTACCCGATAGTCCTTGATGCTATGCGGCCCCATCTGCCTCCCACCTCTGTTGAGCAATGTTGCTCAGAATTCCCAGGAAGGCAGGTGGCCTTTTTTCTTTCTTTATTTCTTTTATCTCTCCCTCGTGTTTGCTAAGCTATAAACTTCATTTAAATGCATACAGATAGTCTTGTTTTATTGTTGTATTCAACAAACATAATATTTCAATAAATATGGTCAGGAAAAAAACCAAACATAGCAAAGACAAAGGAAAAACAGTATCTGTACAAATATCTACTCATTTTTTAAATTTTATTTTATGTATTGTTAGTGTTGGAGGGGAATCACATGGAGGTCAAAGGACAACTTTGTGGGGTCAGTTTTCTCCTTCCACCGTATGTGTGTTCTGGGAATCAAACCTGAATCACTGGGGTTGCATAGCAATAACATGTACCCACTTCAAACAGAGAATCACCGGTCTGTCTGCTTCCTTCCTCCATCCGACTGAGACATTGCTATGCACTGCTCAGAAACTTCTGGCACCTTTTGACGGATCACTCAGCAGAGTTATCTTTTATCTGTATATTGGATCAAAAATACATAAGACAAATGTTATCTCACTGACTCAATGATGTTAATTACTAAGTTTATGGTTGAGTTTTGATAAACATTAAATTTAGAAACAGAGCTAGTTCTTTCAAAAATAAATTCTTGAATTACAAATGCTGTTTGAGAAACTAGCCTCAGTGCCATGCCACCTCTGACCTACAAACAGCTGTGTCATGTGTGACTCATGATCTGAATTCACCAGCTCTGGAATTAGGCATAACGAACTGGCACATTACAGACCAGAGGTAAAGAGTTCAGAGTCTGCTTTGGCCCACATCCCAGCACTGGGTGTCAGTGCTTCCAAGGATGAACCCTGAGTGGCTTCACTGAACCGACTCTCCTGTGATACCCCACATGAACCACTGTCTCCTTCAACTTGCGTTTGTAACAGTCAGCTAGGGCTGCTGTGCCAAAACACACCACATAGTGAGAGCCTTGGCAGGATTTACTTCTCACAGTTCTGGAGGTTGGGAAATCCAAGATCAAGGAAATTTCCAGGTTGATTCCCCAAAGAGGAATTTCAAGCTACCTCCTGGCTTGAAATTGGAACCTTCCTCTTAGTCTCACTTGGTGAAATAGCCAGAGCCAGGTCTTTTGTGTCTGTTCTTCATCGTGGTGCTCTTCCATCAGGACCTCCTGTAGTCCTGATCAGCTCTCACAGGTCCCACCTCCAATGCCATCACTCTGGGAGTGACAGCTTCAATATCTGGAGTGAAGGGAAGACTGTTGCCTGGTAACCCCTCTGGCCCTGTCTGCCCACTGCTGCCGGTGGGGGATGAGTTGGCGCAGAATCATGAGACACAGACTCTGGGTAATACATGGACAAGCAAACTCTCTTTGTTCAGGAACAAGGGATACAATTTATATTCCCTGCCCTGCTCCCATTCGTTCCTTAAGACAATCTTCCTGAGATGTCCTCTGCTGGTTAGATCTTATGAGATGTCATCTGTTTCTAGGCATAGCTTGAGCAGTCTCACCAAGCATCCACACCCCCATGGACACTGCCTTTGCCTAAGTGCCTGACAGCCATTTATTCATGGAAGTCTTACTTCCTCCTACAGAAGACAATTCAGCCCACAGCAGCATCCCTCAAGTTCCCTTCACAGAACCTAGAAGCATTGGAGAATGGGCTGTCTGGAGACAGACTAGGAGAGCATCTGGAGAGAAGATAGATGGTGAAGTTCATCCTGTGGACAAAACTGACATTTCATCAAGACAACAGGAACTCCCCCGAAACTCACAGTAAAGTGTCTCCTCTGACTCGGGAGGCACCCTGAGACCAAGTCTTCTCTCTCCATCCATCTGGGCTGAGGTGGTTTTTACAAATACTTGGAGAGCTAGGCTCCATTTCAGAAGTTAGAGTCACTCTCTGAACTTCCACTAATTAGTATTTCTTATGCCATCTCATTTAGAAAATTAGGATTAGTGACCTTGGACATCCTTTGTTCATTTATTGATATGCCCTGGGTAAGCAGAGTCCTTGCATTACTGGCTCATCTTGATCCCTCAGAAGGGGAAATGAGAGAAAAGGCTTTACCTGCAGATTAATCAGACTCTCCACAACAGGAAACTCTTCCAAAGTCCTTGACCACTGTGTGGCTGCAGACAACAGGTTCCTTATTGGTCAGGCTGCATTCCAGTACAGAATCCCGGTTCCTCCCACCTGGACAGTCAGCGCTCTCAGTGTGACCTCCATGCTGTCCTGATGTCACGAGGCAGGCAGAGATGGAGGCACAGATCTCACGGAATGCATTCACTGTAGTAAGGCTTACTGCAGATGAAATGCCCCATTCTCTCTCACATTTTACCCGCGAGAACTAACACAGACAATATGGGAACTGTCGCAAAGGAAGCTTTCTTTGTGCTAAGAATAGGAAGCAGGGTACCGAGCCATCAGCTGACGTCTGACTTTCTTAGCACCAAATATCTTCCTTTTGACAAAGAGCATACTGTCTCTTTCCCTAGGGAGAAAAAACTAAGTTTCATCTATTTCTGTGTCTAGGGGACGCCCACTCCCCTTCATTAAGACTGTGGACCATGGATCTAGAAACTAAAACACAATGGGTGCAGGCGCATGGACCACTTAGGTTTGGGGATCTTCCTGCAAGCATAACCCTGCTGGGGTGACCCCGCCCTCATAGGTCTGACTGCCATTCCGTCCTCTAACTTAATAATAATGGCTGCAGGGATCACGACCCTTAAGTCGTACTTAGGTGTGCCAGGTTTCAGTTGGCACGTCATCGATCCATTCCTCGGGACAATTCTACAGTCGAGGCTCTGGGAGTATTTTAGTTTATAGTTCTAAAAAAATATATATCTGACTCATTCAACCAGTAGGTAAATTGTCTGTGGTTTCATCTTGAAAGTAGAGCTGGGACTCAAAACTCATCCTGCCAGCTTCTAAGGCCTTGTTTATCGTGAAAGGTAGCTTTGTCTGGGTTCAGCTACTCAGGACCTAGGATTTCAAGGATCTCCAGAACTGAATGAAAGATGAAACATGTTGCTCAGACACGCTTCCTTCCCCCAAACATAAAACACATGTATGAAGTCACCTTTCCAGGTCATATCTTAATAGCAGCCAGCCAGCAGGTCCTGACAAGCTGGTTAGGGAGTGTGCAGAGATGACTCTGCCTTCACCCCAGAGCCCTGACAAGCCTACCTCTCCAGTTTGTGTCAGTTAAGTATAGGACAAGACTCTGCATTCCTAACCACTGCAATGTGAGCTCTAAGGGGGAGATCTGATCAGCTGTTTGGTGCTTCACCACCATGGCCCTCCGGATCATTTTTTTTTCTATAACCAGGAACTGAAATATGAACTCCTCAGCTCTACAGAACATGTCTCCAAGGATCTGGGAATAAAACAGTGAACAATGAAGCTTTGTAAACACATCCAGCAACTGCACAATTTGTTTCTTATCTTTCCTGCCCCTTTCCCAAAACCATTCCCCACACATTCATGAAAACAAAACATTGGATCATATCCTTCTCAGAAACCCTGTTGCTATCCTGCCATCCTTAGGAAATATTTCAACCTCGGTAAATTGTTTGAAGTGGCTTCTACACCACTTTTGCTGTTCTCAGAAAGAGTAGACCCTGGACCTGACCTGAATGCCAGGGTCAGTCAGTTCTTTGTGGGATTCAGGGGCATTATCACCCTCAGGAGGGAAGACTTTATGAACTCCTTCTTTGGGGGCCATTGTAGATGGCCTTATCATGCCTGTAGTGACTGGGGCTCCCAGGAGACCTGGGACAGAGGTGGTCAGAGTGAAGCCAGACCAGATTGTTTTGAAGAAGCCAGTATGACTTGAAAATAGCTCAGGCATATGTCCAGGTGCCTCTTCACACCCTGGGAGCCGTCTAATGATGTGCTGTGGCTCCTGTGTGAGGTCTTGGACTCTTTACTCTTAGAAGATATGAATTATGAAACAATAAACAAATCCTCACCTTAAATAGTATTGCAAGCCCTTTCTCATCTTCAGCCCTGCTAGGAAATGCCCTGTTCCAGGTTCAAGAAACCACCAGTGCTCACCAGGACTCCTTTCTGTACTGAACTGATAGCTTCTCCCCTGGGAACATTATGTGTCCCCATGTTGTATATGAAAAAGTGAAGAACTGTATTAATTTTCTGTCTTTCCTTATGCTTTCCCTGAATTCACTTTTAAAAACTGAGGTCTTCTTCCACTTAGCAGAACTTTTAAACTTAGTTGCACGTTTAAGTAAGTATAAACACATCAGTATATTTCATCATATGGATATATGTATAATAAAAATACATATAACTATACGATGTAGCCTAAAAACAATAGCTTTAAGTCTCTTTCAAAACTGAATGAAAAATGCTGGGAATGTTACTGGACATCTTCCATTATCCTAGTGGTACACACAAGATTATACATGCTTCACTGTTCTGTCTTAATGTTTGGAATATACTTCGTCACCTCTCAGCCCATCCAAGTCTCATTCATCCTCAAGAGAGACTTGACGCCTCTCTCTTCTCTGCTCATACTTAACCTCTTTTACTCTAACTTGGGAAGCTGCCTATCTTCTGCGATCTCTCTTTAACAATGAGATTATCAATGCCATAAAGTTCCTGAGGATTTTGAAAGTAGAAAAAATGGTTTCCTGCTAGTTCACCAAGTATAAGTAATAAACTATTAGATAAAACATTTATATGTTATTGAACTTGACAACTTCTTACGTATGGTGAGATTCCTAAATTTTCATTTATTGCAGTGTCAGGATGGCCTTGTTTGACTTCATAGAAATCATGCCATTTGAAACTTACCATAAGCCAGATGGCATTCTCAAAGTACATAATATATGCAGTATATTTATATTAGCTTATATTTATTGTTTCTAAGATCTTTTTATCCATTCTGATATGAGGTTTCACAACAACCCAATAAAGAAGCCACTTTTATTGACCAATATTATGTGGGGTTGTAAAGTAACTTTGGAGAGGTTAATTGCCTTACTCAGGGACTCCAAAGGTTGGGCAACAGGGCTGTGGCCAAATCCCTTGCACTTCACCACTACCCTATGTTCCGCCGAAACTTCTGCATTTCAGAGTGCTAACTTCTGTCATTTATTGGGATTAGTTGTTTTCCTTGTTTAGAACCAGACTGTGGATCAGGGTTGAAAGACATCTGTTGACAGATGGTCTGTCTACAACTTCTCCTTGGTCTCTATCTCTGCAATTTCCCTCCACTAGGATTTGATGGGAAACCGTCAGTAAATAACCTACACATTCTAGAAATAAGAGAAGAAAGGTCTTTGCCAGTTATCACATGTCATCAATCACATGTATGATCACCGCTAAAGAAACGGACTTGATATTAGGGTGCCTGGGGGTTCTGCTGATTTTTGCACACTGGTCTGCGATACAAAACAAGGGCAGGGTGACCCCCATCTTAGAGTCCAGGTACAGGGATCATAAGGAGGACCAATTCCTCAAGGCAGTGCCCTATCTTACCCCAGCACCTCCTGTGGATCAGAAGAGTCTGAATGCCTATGAGGAGGGGAAAGGAACACTCCACCTATGTGCCCAAGGGGGTCAGGTGCAAGATCTGAGGTTTCAGAGGCCATTAGAGGTTAGCTTCCATTCTTCAGGGGCAATGTTTGAATATGTGATGATTCTTAGATAAAATGATGCTTAGGAGAGAGAGCAGAGAACTACAAAGAGCTCCTTGCATTTCTCTAACAAAACTTCAATGTCTCTTACACAACAGCTGCATCCACAGCCCAATCTCCTCATTGCCTGCTGGGCATCCACATGCGATATCCACACAGGCACCTACCAATGTCGGAACATTAAAGATCCTGGAAACCGTCCCTGGGAAAGTGGAACTTCCTGTGTGGTGGGTGGGAGCGAGTTAGAAAGATAACTGTGAGTCAGACACAGGATACATACTGTAGGAATTTGGCTGAGGCCACAAAATCACTAAAACACACAAGTTTGAGTTTGACAATTTAAGTTGAAAGAAAGAAAATTCAGAAATAGTTATTAAAGAAAAAGTAAATACTAGGTTGTTTAGTACCGCAAATCAAAAAGGACGAAGAAAAATCATAATCATTAAATAGATTTGCATTGTATAGCATAAAGAGAAAATTTCCAGAATTTATGAACAGCAGCTAAGAATTAATTAGAGGAAATATGTAACTGGAGAGTTCGCTCAGTGGTTAAGAGAGCTTGGTCCTTATGCAGAAGAGCCAGGTTAGGTTTCCGTGCCCACATGGCAGCTCACAGATGTCTATAACTCCAGTTCTAGGGGATTTGACTCTATTCTGGTCTTCACAGGCAACAGGCACACACATACACACATGCAGGCAAATAACTTACATATTTAAAAATAAAAATAAATAAATCTTTTTCTTTAGAAAAGAAGTAAGATAAATGTGTCAACAACTCCCTCAAAGGGACCTTTATCAAATACAAGTGCAGACACGACTTAAGTATGTGAACTTCTGCCATCAATTCATGAGAAGAATGTTAACCAGTGAGATACTGAAATATCAACTTTTACCTATCAGATTGGGACTAGGAAATATGAGAAAAACATCATCGTAAATATCAGCCTGCTTTCAGCCACAAAGAGCATTAAAAGTCCAGCAGACTGTAAACTCACAAGGAAAACATCTGTATGTCCTCCCAAGGCTCACCAAACCCCGAAGTATAAGTGGCCATTTGTGACTTCACAGGTGGAGGAAATCTGTTCTCTCCCTTCTCTGGTGTTCTCGTGAGCCGGTGTCTCTCCTTAAGTGATATAGATGTTGCTACAAGAATTTGGGAAGGCACAAAGGAAAGAACACTAAATAATAAGAACATGAAAACCACGTTGCAAATGGAAACTTGATCGACTTACTTTAAAGAGGCGCTCTCCATCGAGGTTGTATTTTACTGGGGGTATTTCTGAGACGCTCTAGGACTTCAACAACCAGCTCTGCCTTGAACACTGCAGCAAGAGAGGAAGTGAACACACGGTACTATGAATCATTCAAAAGAGCATGGCGGGCTCCGAGTGTGCAAATTTTGCAAGTGCTACTGAGGTCAACTCTGTGGCGATCTGGAAGACAGGAATGTGTCTGAAATATAAGGTGTACTCCTTGACTCATAGTTTTAAGTCTACAAATGCATCGAGGAGGTCATGAGGCAATATGACATGTGCTTGTGTGTATAAATGAGTACATATACATGTCTGTATATGTATGTCTATTTGTATATATTTATGTTTATATGTGTGTGTGTAAGTAGTATTAGTATTGTTTTGCTTTCTATTACACACAACAAATAAACACATTTTCACAAATGAATAGTATTTATCAAGCTATAAATATGATCTAGAACTTACACTGGGACACCATACATTGACGGAAAATCATAGAGTGTTCTGTATTTGGTGTATACATAGTAGGGAAAAGGAATAAAAACATGTGCACAATGGTGCTCATATAAGAATGGCAATGACGTCCTGGAGTAAAGCACTTCTTAAGATCGGAAGAAGCACATTATCTGTTTTACATTTTGAATATTATTTCTTATATGAGAGTTTACATTTTTCTAAAAGGAAAAAAATGCAGGAGCTCAAACATGACCACATCATTTGACAGCAGCTCCCAGGGTGTGAAGAGGCACCTTGACACAGGACTGAGATGTGCTCAGCTCATACTGTCTTCTCCAGAACAGCCTGGTCTAGTTTTACTCTGACCACCTCTGTCCCTGGTCTCCTGGGAGCTCCAGTCACTACAGGGTGATAAGGCCTTCTAAAATGGCCCCAAAAGAAGGGGTTCATCAAGTCTTACTTCCTGAGGGTGATAATGCCCCTGAATCCCACAAAGAACGAACTGCCCCTTGCATTCAGGTCTGGTCCAGCGTCTACTCTTTCTGAGAATAGCAGGCGTCAACTTCAGAAAACAAAAAGCCTTTGTTCCATGAGCTTATTAAATTAGGAATGCCCACCACTGTGAGTTCGAGGCCAGCCTGGTCTACAAAGTGAGTTCTAAGACAGCCAGAGGTACAACAGAGAAACCCTGTCTCGAAAAACAAAAGATAGACAGACAGACAGAAAAGAAAGATGGCCACCTCTTTTCTTTCCTGACCACAGAAAAAGGTAAATAATATTCCAGCAGATGGGAAGCAGGACAAGATAGCGAGTCCATCGTCATTATCAGCTGGAAGGGAGGGCTGTCAGTGAACACACAGTCCAGCATCAAGACGGAAGCTGTGAGATCAGAGGAACATCAAAGGAGTCCTGAGGGCAGCAGTGTCTCCCAGTCCCCATCATACATGTCTTCTCTATGTGTCGGGCGGTCTCTGAACCCTCTCCTGAGAGCCCTATAAATGCAGGCTGGCTCCTCACTCCCCACACACTGGGCTCCTGCTCACCAATCCTCCAGGTGACTCTCAAGCCATGAAGACACTTGTCCTCCTCTCTGCCCTGCTCCTGCTGGCCTTCCAGGCCCAGGCAGACCCTCTCCCAGAAGCAGCTGAGGAGACTACAAATGAGGAGCAGCCAGGGGCAGAGGACCTGAGTATGGTCATCACCTTGACAGACCCAGAAGGCTCTGCTCTCCGAAGTGCAGGTGAGTGAAGGTGCCCAGCATGATAGGAGCCTTGGAGTCTCCTGAGCATGTTGAAGGTGTGCCCAGGAGTCCTGGGGTGAGCAGTCTGGCTCCCTCAGTAACTCAATCTTACTTCATTATATTTCTAATCTTATTCTATTTCTTATTCATAGCAAGAACAGCAAGTGTGACGTGATTTATTTCTCGCAAGCCTTTTGATCTAAAAAGTACACCTGAATATTTTATCAGAATATAGAGCAATATACTGAGTAGACCGTCAGAGAACAAAGTATAAGTGTAAACAGACGTGCGTATTTGTATAACAGAACTTCAAGCCAGCGTAACAGTGCACTCGGTGTATGTGTGGTGAGCAAAGGAGCATAAAACTTAAAGACACATCAGAATGGGACTGAAGTCCTGCACATTCCCAGTGCTACCTTAAGTACATTATTTCAATTTGTGTTGAGTTGACCGTTCTGCGGGCTGTAAGGTAGCAAACACAACAAACTCGCAGTGTATCACACATCTGTACAGGACTGTGTACTATCCCATCCTGCTGACCTCCAACTCAATGTCTGATTCTCTCTGTGTATCCCCAGGCTCAAGAAGTAGTTGCCAATGTTTACCCAGAGGCTGCAGAGGAATAGGTCGTGGGATCTGCAGAGACAAAAGGGGCTTCAAAATTGGTGTCTTCTGCTGCCGCTGAGCATGGAGACCAGAGACAACAAGATGCCCATGTCCTCTGAGGCCCAAGAGAGACCTCTGATGACCACTGTCTTTGTGATTCTTCTTTATCTCCAATAAATCTCCTTGCAATTGCTCCTTGTGTGTTTGCATTCTTCAATGTTTGCCGTGAGGCTCAGCCAGGCCTCTGGATCTCAGGTACCAGAATCTTCAAGGAAACCGTTGCAAATGAATAAATAATTCAGTGTTTTACAAAATCCTGGCTCCAAATGCTAACAATTTTAAGGACGACCCCAGGGTTCAGACACAAAGTGTAAAGAAAGCTCAGAGTCCTGATGATCCTGCTACATATCGCTCTTGACTTTTCACTCTGCCTTCAAGTAGCTTCAACTCACTCTCAAAATCATTGCCTCCATGTTAAGGAAAACACGCACCTCGCCTTCAGATTCATACTGCGCTCACATCTTAATTTTTCAGAGGGCTATTTAACAAGTGTTGAAGTTTCAAGGAGCAGGCCTGGATTATGCCTCTGCCTTCTAAGCCCTGGGTTATCTGCTTCATGGAGACAGTCTTTACCAATATTAGAAAAAGTTAGTACAGAGACAGAATGGGTAGGAAGGAAAGCAGGGCACCCCACACTGTGTGCCCATGACCTCAGCACCTCTATTGTATATGACATAGCTCATTCTCTCCACAGAAAACCGTCTTCAAACACACAAGGAGTACCTGCTCAGTGTCTCCAGTGTGCTCCTCCATGAACACCCAAGTGGTCGCTTTATAGCTTTGATCAACTTATTGTGGCTTGGAAGTGGGCTCCAGGATAAAGAAAGAAATCCGCAGACAGTTCTCCCTGAAGCCGGGAGTCCCGAGTGGTGCTACAGGGTGCTTAGACTCAGACTCCAGAACGAGTACACACTCCAGAAAGGGAAGGCAAAGAAACCAAGTCTGACAAAGAGCAGCAGTAGGGGTGACCTCTAAGACTGCATTGCCCAGTGGGTTCACAGCAGACATTTCTGAGGACATTCGCAAGGATGGAGAGGTGCTGGAAGAACAGAATGCTCCGTCACTCTGTGAGGAAGAGAGGTTGTTAGAAGCATCACACTTGGCAGTTGCTATAACAATCTGTGTTTGGCCATGATAGATACTAACTCCTCTGGCTGAATTAGTAGACCAAGTGTCACTCCAGCCAGTGCAACTCCCTGAGACGCAAACACCACAGGACACTGAGCAGTGGATCACAAGCACACCATGCAGTTAACAAAGTCCCACGACATCCTCTGCCTTCACTAAGTCGCTCCTGTTTTAAGCACAACCCATTTGATGATTGAATCAGATGTGGAGGAGATCTTTCGAGATGTCAGGGTCTGAGGACACAGGTCCTCTCTTTCTAGGGGCAGTTAGTAGCCCAATTCCAGTAAGTGTCAATTAGCAAACGCATGGCACAATCACCTTGGCCAACCTGGCCACTAACGTTCTCCAGGGCCTCCCCGCTAGCTCACAGAGCTAAAAACCTCTCCTGCCTTTGTGTCTAGGGAGTTTATCCCAACTTCTCTCCCTATTGCAAATCCTTGACCCCGGATGCAATCATCTCATTCTTCCTTCCCACTTTTGAAGTGTAGGGTGCAATTTTCTTATAAAATGCAAGGGTTCCTTGTTTTTAAACTGACCTGTTGTAATGGTGAAAATTTGAGGTGCATAATGTTAAAGGTTGATACACAGGCTCACTGTGAAATGACTTAATTGGGGAAGTAGTGTATCTGTCATGTCAGACAATTATACTTTCTTTACAGAGAAACACTAAAATTCTACTGTCCTAGCTACTTTGAAATACATACCTCGTTAGTATTTACAGTCATATCGTTGTGTAATAGTTTGCCAGACTCACTGCTCCTATCTGAAAGCCACCCTGTACCCACTGACCAACTTCTCCCCAGAATCCCCTGACCTTGCCAGGCTCCAGCAGCAAGTAATCTATTCTCACTTTTCATTATGCTGCTTTTCATCTTATGAATGTAAGAATGTGTTGTCCTTCCCTTTGGGTATCTGGATATCATACAGTGTAATGTCCTCCAGGGCTGTGTGTGTGTGTGTGTGTGTGTGTGTGTGTGTGTGTGTGTGTGTGTGTGTGTGTAGTATGTGTGTGTGTCTGTGTCTGTCTGCATGTGTGTGGTGTGTGTATCTCTCTGTGTGTGTGTATCTGTGTGTGTCTGTGTGCATGTGTGTGTGTATGTGGTTGTCTGTGTGTGGTGTGTGTGACTTTCTGCTTATCTATTGTTGCACCGAGGAGCATGGGGTTGATGCCATCTCTTAGCAATATTGTACAGAGCTACAATACCCAAAATCGTCTCTCTCTCCAACATAAAGAAATCATTTATATTTGAAAGTTTGGTTTTCTGCATTCTTTCTACAATCAGAAACAAAATATAAGGGATTAAGAAAATGTAAGTTTTCTGTACTCTTGAAACTTCTCTTTCCCACTCAAAGCTCCACAAATCATTTCAGAAAGGTGTAGGTTAGAGAAAAGGTTCTCCAGTGTAATGTGGAGCAGAGGTTCACCCTCCCAGGCTCTCAGTACCTTATTCCCTAAAAGGCAATGAGCCTCTCCTCACTCTCCTCAGCCTTCTAGCCAATGACCACATGCCCGCACTTGCCATTGCCTGGATTCGCCTTCCTTCGGGTGTCAACCTAAAACTCCTGGTTTGTAGTCTATGCCACTGCCTCCAACTCTCTGACTTGGCTGAGCCTGGTCCTTTGATAATTATCCTCAATAAAGTTGTCCCTTAGAATCAACTGGGATCTCTGATACCCGGACTATACCCACAACACTTGTTACTGGGTCCGTCATGTTGAATTTCTAAATTAGGTTTGCTCATTTTTCCCATGTGTATTAACTGGATCCAAGTCTTGGTTGGATTGGACTTGGATGAGTCTTGGATTCAAAGTTAAGGAACCACCTCAAGCTGAGGCAGGATCTTCACTCCATCTTTTAAGAATGGTAAGAGGAATCCTGACTGGAGAAACTGGCTGGTTCAAGGAATAAGTGTTGAGCTGATGTAGAGGGTACCTTGGAAGAAGTTTTTGGTAATTTTGGTTCCTTTAAAAACGCAAAATGGCAACTGGATTAGACTTGCATTCCCACCCCAGGTGTGATAGATGTTTACAAATTGGATTTGGAATGCTTGATGCAGGTGGCTATAATTTGGTTAGGTGCAGTCATTCTGGCACCTGTAGCTTGTCTTTGGGATTGCGTGCCACGTGGGTTTATGGGAACTTTTGTCTTAGGGAATAAAAGGTCTGAAGCCCTGAGAGTGGGGATGGGCGTTCTTTGGTGGTTCATTAGTTGAGTTGCTGTCATTAGAAAGCGGTGACAATTTCTATCTTTCCTTTCTCTTTCCCTAAATCGAGGGTAAAAGATTGTAGCGTACTACTACATGCTGACTTTTCTTTTTCTTCTCTGATGGCTCTTCATCAAATGGCAGGCTGAATGATCTATGGTGCCTTACTAGCTTAACATCCTAGAAAAACAAATTCTTGCTTTTTTCCCTCATGTTCTAGAAAACTCCAAGGCCATGCACCTCCCATTAAATGCATTCTCATGGACAGAGACCTGAACAGCACTGGGGCTGCACACTAATCCTGCATCTCTATTGCAGAAATTTTGATAAAAAACTGATTAACAAGTTGTTTATCAAAACATCCCAAAGAGTGCAGGACTTTATGTCACCTAGCTATGATGTGTTCTGGGTTATTCTTGAGAACTTAAGTGAAGAGGGGAAGTCCTGCTTCATCTATACCTCGACGAAGCAAAAGCTGATGGACATGAAAACCCACCCAAGTCACAGGTTCTCTCCTTATGCATATGGTCATTCTCTGCTCTTCTACAGCCGTGTAAGAAACCATTGTAAGAAATAGATGTCAAACAAGACACACATCATGTGCTCCAACTCACATTTACCACCTAGATGTTGGGCAGCCCCATGGGAGGCGTGGTGCTCTACCATCTGGGGAGTTTACTGAGGAAGAACTCTTCTGTGTGGTGGGCAAGTCAGTGCTGGTGTCAAGAGGAAGCTCAGAGGGGATGTGCACTGAGACCAGATGTACAGACTGCAGCCATCTATCCTGCCTCAGGAGGGTGGAGTCATGAACAGCTGTCCCTGTCTGAAAGCCAAGTGGGTTTTAATGACAGGTATTTGAAAACATTAGAAATCAAAACTTTTCTTTCCCGACAAAGCTGGCTGTAAATATTTCTGAGCCACCACTACCTTGGGCCTCAGTTCTTCCTCTGTTGTCTCTCCCATAAGACTCGGGGTTCCCAAAGTATGAGAGATGGGTTCCAGTGCGAACATCTGCCTTAGTCTATTTTGACTGGTATAAAATGGAACCCCGATCAGGTCACATAATAATCAGACACAGCAGACGGTACCTGTTTCCTAGTTCTGAAGGCTGTGAAGTCTAAGATGAAAGTATCAGAAGGTTTACTCTATACTATGGCCCACTTCCTGGTTTATAAATGATACTTTCAGGAAGTGTTCCCACCTGATGAAAGGGACAAGACAATTCCCTGCATCTCTTATAAAAGAGAATTTCCATATCCACCAGGTTTCTTCCCTTTTAACCTGATCTCCTGCCAGAAGATCCCCTTTGTGAATGTCACAACCACTTGGGGAGGGCGGTTCACACATTAATTTTAGTAAGATTTAAGCATTCAGATCACAGTATTATCCGATAAGGAGAAAGCAAAAGTATTAATATTTCAAGTATTGGATACACAAATGCAGCCTCGGGACATGTGTGAGACCTTGCTACTTGTCCAGAAATTACCAGGTATATGCTCAAGGGGAGCTGGGGCAAGCCTGCCTTCTGAGGGAAAGTGTCAAAGAATCTGAAGTGATCTTAAAGAACTGTTTGCCCTACTAAGGAGTGTATGGCAGGGACCCTTTGCAACTCCAGCATGCAATGTTCATTCTGTTCATGTGTGGTCTAACATGAGCCTTATCCGGGACCAGTGTTGACTTAGGCAAAATGCCTCTGAGCACACATCACTTGCTAAGACCAGCTGGTGCCAATTCCTCTGTCATCTGTGCAGCCTGTGGGGCATACAGAAGACATTATGTCTCAAGAAACAATCTGGTAAGTGTTTTGCCCACGTGACTCTAGCTAACTGCTTAGCCTTATCTAGTGGGCAAGGAAGGTTGCAACTGGTCCCTCAAGAGCATGGCATGCTGTGTGCACACCAGTCACACGGGAGATTCCATTAGGACCCGTACAGCCACACAGCAGAACTAATGTACTGTCTCGGCTTAGTGCAACGTCCTTACTCGGCTGAATGGCTTAACTAGTGCTGATGGTCTTAACTCAGGTCCTCTGGAGGCTCACTGAGAAATAGCTGTCAAGTCCTTCTCTCGTGTTCATTGAATATTTATTCTAGTCCTCTTCACAACGCATAAGCCATGATCTGTAAGCCACATGTTTCCTGTGTGCTCCTTCATACTCTCTGACATCAGTGACAGAGCCTGGGCTTACAGGGCTATGCAGCACAGGCTCCACTCTGTGATACTGGTACAAATAAGTGTTGTCTAGTCCTGGACAAGACAGATAAAAGTCCCTCTGGGAAGTTCTGCTTTGCCCCAAGTTTTTCCAAATTGCCTAACTGTCCTTGCACCACACATGTTCAAAGTATCCAATAGAAATTAACCACAAAAAAATTAGGACATCACAAGAGACCATTAAACAGGGGAAGCCTGGGGTTCAGCTGCTGCTGTATCCCAAATCCTTGGACAGAGGAGTGCTGTCTCTCCTGCTCTGCTCTCCCTGCCTAACCCAAGGATCTGTAAGTAATGGAAGCCCCTTGAACTTTTAAAGTATGGATATTTCATTGAGACTTGGCTGCAACTGACTCCCTAAGGCAAGGATGCTCTGTAGGAGCCCACACATGCAGACACACTTCAAGGGCTTTTCTGTCTGGGCTTCTGGCAGCTGCTCAGGAAAGCAGTTACTGGTTGAGGAGAAACTTACAAAGCTGTTTTTCAAAACAGATGTCTTACTCGTCATCCAGGTAGGGACAATAATATCTTTAAAATGTCTTTCTATTTTAAGAATTACCTCTCTGGGCTCACTGACTTTATTGTTTGGCTTGGTTTTCGTTATTGAGTTGCACGTGTTGCCTATATATTTTGGAGATTGGTTTCATATCACATGTATGCTTTTCCAGTCTTTCCCACCATGCTCTAGTTTGTCTTTTAACTCCAGTGCTCTTTTCCTCCCCCACCTAGAAGCTGTACAGTCCAGTATAATCCCACCTGCTCCCCTTCGCTCTGTTCCTGGTGCCTTTGGTGTTATACAGGAAACCACTGTCCAGACCCAGCTCTGCATTTTTTTTTTTTTAGTGTTTTTACGTTTTCCTGTCTTATGCCTGGGTCCTTAATTCATTTTATTTGAAATAAAGACCCAACTGTGTCTCATCATTGGTTCGTATGCTTTAATAGCTTACAGTCTCAGTTGTCACTCTTTTTTGCATAGAGGTGGAAAGAATGAGCATTCCTTTTTCTGACACCAGTGACTTTCCTGGAATCCCAAGCGCTTATTTCCCTCACAGTTTGATAAAGTCAATGTGGTCATCACAGCTGCTGTAACCAGAAACCTAACAAGCGCTGGCTCTCTACATCATCAAGATCCAGGTCTGACCCTAGCGTCCACAACTTGAGAAGGCATCAGAATCCAACTTCTGAGGTTTAGAAGCATTGTTTACTTGAACTTAATGCAAGAAAGTACTATTTCTTTCCTTTTTTAACATTGAAAAGTAAATACTCTTTCAGGTGGTAAGTCCAAAATCTAAGTGATAACAGGACACAACAGCAGAGTCCTCCTCCTCATCAGCAGCTTTAACCACAGCCAGTCACCAGACACACATCAACCAACCCACTGTGCAAGCAGACCCTAAGACTATCAAAAGGACCTTGAGGACAAATCCCTCTTCTTATCAGTGTAGACCGTCTCCACCCGCAGAGCCTGTCTCAGACCCTTCTCTTCACATACCCCACACACACTTGGTTCCTGTTCTTTTCCACCCCCTAGGAAACCCACAGCCATGAGGACACTCCCTCTGCTCACTGCCCTTCTCCTGCTGGCCCTCCAGACCCAGGCAGGACGTCTCCAACCAAGAGGTGAGGAGATTCCAGTCCAGGAGCAGCTGGGAGAGGCGAACCGGGATGTGGTCATATCATTCGAAGGGGATGAACGCACTGCTCTTCAAAACCCAGGTGAGAGATGCTAGCACGTTAGAGATGAGGAGTAGAGGGAAGAGATGGAGATACGTTCTGAACTTGGTCACCTAAGTGACCTTATTACTTCTTTGTTTTTCTCATTGAATAGCAAGGGCCAAATAAATTAATTTCTTTCAGCAAGTGTTTGTTTGTTTATTTATTTATTCTTTATTGCAAGATAGGTTCGTGAATATCCCGTGGCTTACTACCTAAAGAGACATAGTGACTAGTTTTATTCTCTAGTCCTAAGTATCTAGATCTGGTCATGGGGAAAATATTGTATTGCATCCACTAGGTCCTGGAAACTGGAGGTGTATGTTGAGATATTTATGTAATGGCAGGGTGCATACAACAAAAATGTGTGATAGCAGGAGTGCAAAAACACCAGACAAAATTAATACAAATGGAGATTGGTCTTCAGTTTTGTACAGGTTGCATGCTTACCACGTGTGTTCGTTTGCATTGATTGTGTTTGCTCATACTGCTGTC
This sequence comes from Cricetomys ansorgei, assembly GCA_026225945.1. Taxonomy (NCBI): domain Eukaryota; kingdom Metazoa; phylum Chordata; class Mammalia; order Rodentia; family Nesomyidae; genus Cricetomys; species Cricetomys ansorgei. The sequence continues at coordinate 8,655,404 of JAMJFZ010003960.1, forward strand.
AGCATTGATGGATGTGGGGAACCCACTGGACTCAGCGTGTATCGTGACCAGGACCTCTTCCTCCTTGCTGACCTGACACTTACTGTCTTGTATTATCTCTATATCCCCAGATGTGCTGTCGGGCTTGAGCTGCTACTGCAGATTAGGTGGCTGTAATGGTCGAGAACGCCTCTATGGGTTTTGCCGTTACCGTGGAATCATCTTCCGACTCTGCTGCAGCTGAGCAGTGAAAACAAGAGGAAGAATGGGTTTATCATATGGGTTGGGAACTTGAAGAATACTGCTCTTGGTCCCATGCTGTGTCCTTGAGTTTCTTCCTCTTTTATATCTAAATAAAGTCCTTGCAGCAAGTTCTCTCTGTGTGTGTGTGTATGTGTGTGTGTGTGTGTGTGTGTGTGTGTGTGTGTGTGTTTGTTGTCTCTAAACAAGATGCTGGGAACCAAACACCAGAATGATATAAAGAAATTTCAGGATCCAGTTGGTGGGAATGTCAAGACTATACCATGGATTTCTGATGAATGATAGAAAGGACAGTGCTGCTGTCATCACTCCCGTCTCTCGTCTTGTGATCCGCCTCATGTGTAGTAGAACCACTCTCCAAGTCATTGGTGATGTGAGCGATAGAAAACCTCGCGAATATCTTCACTTCCCATAGTCACAGTCACTTAACTTCTCAAAGAAACCAAAATCCTCACTCTAAATGTTAGGATTTAACTGATAATATATCTGCCCATGAAGCCCTAGATTTGTATCAGCTCAACAGACACAACTTTAAGTAGCGTTAAGAAAGGTTAGCAGCAAAGAGATATTAAACAGGAAGCAAATCAGGAAGTCCCACCAAGGTATACTGGTTACCATAACTATCTGTCCACACCTGGTGGGGCTGGACTCGATATATGTAGGCCTGGCTTTTGAAAGCACAGAGTCCATGTGCTCAGGTCTTTACCTACATCTTAAGATATCTAGGATTAGGTATCTTAAGATACTCATATCTACACTTCTCAGATTGTGCTAAGCTGTTGAGAATCTGATACTGCCTGTAAAATACAGCTTCACATGGGCAGCTGGCAGGGGTGGGGGGGTGATACATAGGGCAATGATCCATGCAACCCACCATCCTGATTGAGGCTGCAGAATCCCAGGGTTCTAATGCTTAAAACATCAGGCATTTAGGGGAGTGACAGCAGGAAAACCCAGTCTGTGTAAAGGACAACAGTAGCAGCAGCCTACATCTTCAAAGCCTGTGCTGGGACAGTATAACTTTCCTGTGTCCCATGCTGCCCACCATACAGACCATAGCATGGCATCCTTCCAGAGACTGCCTTCTTCTCTTCCAAGAGAAGCTAAAATGCCTGTGTCTGATAGACTGGTCCAGTGCCCTTGTAGGTTAGGATTTGACTCTTCCTACCTCCTCCATTTTGGTCTGTCTTTTGATCAACTGCATGCCCACTGACCTTGAACCCTTGTCCACCGTGTCCTTCTAGTGACAGCCTAGTTGTCCTCTGAAGGACCCTTGTGTGGGTTCTCTCTCCTGGCTGCAGTGAATGAGGCGGCCATTAACATAGTGGTACAAGTATTTTTCAAGGATGTTGGCATCATTTCCTTTTCCATTTTGGTTGTTTTGATTTTCTGAACTCATAATAAACACAATTTATGATTTGCCAAAGATTAAAAACATATCCTGTACCACATTGTAATAAACAGATATATCCACATATTTCCACATTTTGTGTTGATATAATTTTGTTGTAATGCAGAACATAAAAAGTACATAAATTATATAATCTATATCAAACACTTTAGAATACAGGTAAAATCCAACTATTTAACTAACTATACACACACACACACACACACACACATACATATGCACACATACATGTGCAAACACACACACACACATGATATCTACATAGTTTGCAAATCTTTATTTTGTTTTTGCTTGGTTTGTTCTTTTGAGATAAAATCTTCACCTCAACTTGCTATGTATTCAAAGCTAACCTTGAATTTCTGCTTCTCCTACCTCTACCTTCTGAGTGCTGTGGTTACAGACATCCATCACCTTGCATGATAATGGGCTTCCAGGGAAAATGTGACTGATGCTCACTTACATAAAGAGAACGCCATGACACATGGAGGTACAGCAAGACGAATTGGGTGCCCGAGAACGCTCGCTTGCTCATCACAACATCTCATGTCACCTGTTCAGGCTCCCGGATCCTGGTGGGCAGCACAGGGAACTATGGGCCTACAGCCTCCAATCCTTAACAACCACCTACCATATTGAACAGGTGTATTTGAGCACGGATATGTGAGAATGCTCCCACATTTATTCTGTTTCCTTTTTTTTTTTAAAGTCATTATTAAGGTAGTAGTTTAACTCCAGTAAAATCAAAGGAGATGCTCAAGCCTTCCAAATTCTGAAGTGATAACATGGATTTCCAATTGCTGTGGTGAACTAACACCCTCAATGATGCTCAGAAGATATGTTAATTCATAGATTCCAGCTTCTCCCAGCAAGTCACACTGTCTCCCTTTTTCTGCTCTCTGTCCTCACTCTTCCCTTTTCTTCTTCTTCTTCTCCCTCTTCTTCTCCCTCTTCTTCTTCTTCTTCTTCTTCTTCTTCTTCTTCTTCTTCTTCTTCTTCTTCTTCTTCTTCTTCTTCTTCTCCTTCTGCTTCTCCTTCCACTTCTCCTTCTCCTTCTTCTTCTTTTTCTTGCTCTCCCTCTCCCACCCCCTCATTTTCACCCTTCCTTTTCCCTCTCCCTCCCTCCCTCCATCCCTCCGTTCCTTCCCCCTTCTCTGTCTCTGCCTCTGTCTCTCTGTCTCTCTCTTTCTGCCATACCTCTTTGGACCTAATGCAGTGATATTTAGGGTTCAGCAGACTGGAGCCTGATGCCAAACCCTACTGCACTGAGAGTCTTCTGCAAACTCTGGGGAAATAAGAGACTTTAAAACAGCTGTTTCACCTGCTGGCCACTGCCATGCCATCCATCTACTTCTCTATGGGAGGTGATCCAGGTTTCCTGAATTAGTCTGAACTCTGGCACAGCATCTCATGCAAAAAGCCATTTCAATATGGAAGCACACCAGAGCAACTGAGGAGAATAGACAGACACACCTGGGTCTCAATAAACCGCATTTCAGTGCATGCTCCAAGATGTCTGACTGGCTATTTAACTAGTTTAGTTGTGAGTGTAAGGACTGGGTGAAGAGGCAAAGGCAGATCAGAGGTAAGGGCCTTCTTCTGGGCTGCAGGATCCGGGTCGCTTATGAAGGGGGAGGATGCTTATCTTGTTTGTATTTGGTCACTTCAAGATGGATCACGGAAAAATGAGTCCTTTAAAATGGGGTTGGATTTTAATGTTTGTATATGTATCGGAGGAGGGAAAGGCATGAGATTTGGAATGAACAACACAAAGCTTCCTTATAATCCCTGAACCTGTTGGTGTTCCTCTGATCTTGTATTTCTGCTTATGCCGCATGTTGCTTCTATTTGGTGTTGGACTGCCGTGAACTTGTGAGCAATAAAAACAAAGGATAAGCTTCCTTGATTCTCGGCTGCTTAAATATTTATCCACAGTCGTATATAAAGCTCTCTCTTTTAGAATGCCCCAGGAACATTCATTAGTCCTCAAAAACATGCCATACAGTTCCATTAATGGATATCCATGTGATTTAAAGGAACACCTCCAGGAATGGCTGTAGAGGTTTCAAAATGATACTATGACTCTGCAGGAATGCTGGTGGTGACCTCTGAGAAACAGCCTGCATACCCAGTGCAGAAGAAGCTCTGTCCTGATTTTTTATGACTCAGCATCTAGTGTTTTTCTGGCTCAAAACATGTCTCATTCAATCACAACTGAGGTCAGGCCTTGGAGCACAGGCCTGTGACCCCATCTCTAGAGTGAAGCAGGCAGGAAGACAGCAATACCCATGGCCAGAGCAGGCTATGGAAGACCCTCTCTCACAACGAACGAGCACACACACCACAGTGGCTGAGATCACTCTACCGGCTTTCTGGAAAGGGTCAAAGCTTAAAATACTAATTTTGATGATGAACACTTGAGTGCTTCTTTCGTTCAGTATTTGGTTTCATCTGTAAGAACCCATGGTTGACTCTGGGTTGAATTTCTACATAGTGTGAGGTAGAATTCTACTGCATTTTATCACCTAGCTAGTTGCTCCAGCAACTTTTGTTAAAGCAACTCCCCAACCCCCACTTAAAGGACCTGGGTGTCATTGAAGATGAAGGTTATCAACATGTATGTGAAAACATCATCACATGACCTGTCACTTTGTATAGTTACTAAAAATAAAATAAGCAAATTTCCTTTAAACTTTTGGACTTCTTATCTCCATGCTACATTGTCCACGGTATACACCAGTGGTTTAGAGGGGGTTTTAACAGGCCCCTGTGTCTACACAAAGCTTATATTTTGCTAGTACGAGCTTCTCTCAACCCCATGCAACTTTTAGAATGCTTATGGATCTCCACGTGGAAAGTCCTAGGATAAGTTGGCTTCACTTGCTGAACCCTACAAAATGTTTTTTAAAAAGAATCAATGGCACCTCTTTTCAAACAGTTCCCAAATATTGAAGAAAAGGGATACTTTTGTGTTTTTCCCTTTGCAAATATTAATGAGTAAATATTGACACAGATAATAAAGAGTTGACAGCAATACTCCTATCGTCATGCTCCTCAGCAAGCAGGCACTGAACACAAATCAACCTTCTGGAAGCCAGGAGAACACAGGAACATCAAGGCGGCTTCACGGGAAAAAGTTCCTCCCTTTTCTCATCAATGCTCTCTTTGTCTCACTGCACAGCCTGTCTCTGAGCTCTCTCCTAACTGACCCGTGAATACAGGATGAGTCCTCACCCCACACACACCTGGTTCCCGCTCATCCATCCTCCAGCTGACTCTCAGCCATGAAGACACCTGCCCTTATCACCGCCTTTCTGCTGGTCCTCCAGGCCCAGGCAGAGCCTTCCTAGGAGATGCCCAGAAAGCCCCAGACCAGAAGCAGTCAGCAGGAGAGGACCAGACCGTGTCTATCTCCTTTGCAGGTGTGGAAAGCCCGTTTTTCAAGAATCAGGTGAAGACACCCACATGGTAGAGGACTGGAGATAGAAGAGAAGGCTGGGCATGGGCTGTGCGTGAGGTCTGGAAAGGTCCACTTTGCTTGCAAGCTTTGTTAATTAATTAACTCTCTCATGTAAAAAGTCAGAGACAAATGCATTTAAGAGACATTCTTCCTCTGAAGACTTTGTTCTAAAGTCTGTCTCTGATTCACCAAGTTTAAGATATGGATAGAAATAAATATTTCTGGATCAAAAACTTAGCTAAAGAGAGCATATTTTACTTCATAGAGGATAATTTTAAATCTAGGTCTCAGATGATAATATGTTCAATGTGTGTGTGGAGGGCCAGGCATACACAGGAGTGAAGGCTGCTGAGGTAAGTCTTACATCCCGAGTGACCGGCACTTGTTATATGTATTCATTTCTGTTTCCAGAGATGTTAATGCAGCTTGATCTGAGGAAGTCACAGTACACATTCAACACAAAACACCTCAGTTTCCTTTCCCACACACGTCAGACCCAATCCTCAGTGCCTCATAATCTCCATGTCACTAGGTCTATGGAGGAACCAGGTGTGCTCCTGCAGAGACAGATGTTATGCTGTTGAAGTTGTAAGAGGCACCTGTATAAGGAGATCTAAAAGCCTTCTACTCTGCTGCCACTGAGCATCAAGAGCTGAGACCAAACAAGGACACCATTCTCCTCACGAGTTGGAGCCCAGTACCAATGCCCTTTGCTCTTGCTCTTGATTTTTCTTATTTGAAATAAATCCATTACACCCATTCTCTGTGTCAATCTTCTTGAATACTTACTACTAGACTCAATGAGAGGTCATTGGGAACCCATACTAGAATCTTTCATGAAACAAACCCTTTAAATAAAGCCCTGTCTCCCAATACTAGAAAAGCAAGGATTAACGCAGGTTTGAGAAGTACTTTTTTGTCTGTTGTGTGCTTTTCTTGTCCCCCAACTGTCTCCATTTACATTTTTATCATTCTCAAAGACAGTTCTATATCAGCCACACTTAAACAATCATGGCATCACACTTCTCAGAAAAGCCACCACCTTCTTCCCTAAATTGTTAGAGTTTTGAAAAGACCCAAGAAAACATCTGTCTTTTAAGACTTGAGATTGTATTGGCTCCATTTAAGATAGCATTAGCAATCATATTACTAATGATCCTAAAACGAAAGAAGGAAAGAAAGAAAGAAAGAAAGAAAGAAAGAAAGGGAATGAAAGGAAAGTAAAGGAAGGAAGGAAGGAAGAAAGAAAGAAAAAAAGAAAGAAGACAAGAAGGAAGGATGAAAGAATAAAAGAAGAAAGAAAGGCTATAATACATGTAGTCTGTTTATAAATATGCATATATCATTTTAATTAAATCTTCTCATCTGGGCTGACAATATTCCCGCTAAGAACCAAAGATCATCTAACAATAACTCGAACACCAGGCATAAGAAGATGTCTTCTGCGTTGATGATCAAAGGTGTCCCAGAACCTCCCAAGACAGCACAGGTTGTGGCTATTGCTCTTGGTGGCACCCCAGAGGTGGAAGGTCAGTCCCTGTTACTAAAGACATCATGTACTTCAGATGCAGGACTCAGAGGCTCCTGAGCTAGTACTGTACTGAAAGTCTCCTCTCTGAGGACTAGCTTTCATGTGCCTTCTGGTACCATGAAAGCATCCAAAGGAGGGAAGCAACTAACAGTCCTACCCAGCTCTGATGCCTATGGAGCACAACAACCAGCATGGCGTGATAACCCTCAGAGTGCAGTGATGGCACACATACCTTGGCAGCAACCAATAGCTTTCTAATTGGACTTGAGACCTGCTCAACAAGAGGGAAACAATCTCTGGTACTGGAAACCTAGCCAGTTACCCGTGGCTAGTGAAGTCTGGATCTTAGAGGAGAACCTGCAACTACTGATTTACTAAGCCAGCATAATCCCTAACTACATTGTAAACAGTTGTCCTTCTACCCACAGATAAGTATAGTCCTTATCCCTCATTAAGGAAACTCTGCAATCGAGGGAGACCATTGCAGCAAACCACAACCAACAAACATGTAGAGCCCAATCGATATAGCTACAAAACAATGCCTGCACCTAGGGCTCAGGGAACATAGCAGAAGAGGTGAGCAGAAAGTTTGTAAGAGCCAGGCAGTTGGGAGGTTCGGTGTGAGATTGTGCCTTGGAAAAACGTTAGAAGTTACACTCCTGAAGTCTTTCCAGCATGACTGTGCAAACATGAGCTGAACAAGGAGAACAACAGGATACATGCTAATGTGGAACCGGGTGGGGGTGGGGAAGAAGGCCTTGGCCCTCCTCAAAGAACTACAGGCAACTAAAGAATGCAGAGTGGTGTAAAAAGTCTTCCCCAGGAGAGAACACCCCAATTGTTTATCCAATTGTGAATGATTATCACTGAAAACATACATACAATAACATTATACACACCAAGAGGAATGTATTTAAAAAATATATATATGCTTATGTGTATTTGACAACAATTAATGAAAATGGAGGCCATAAATCTGAAAGAGAGCAAGAGGGATGTACGAAACAGTTTGAAGGGAAGAAAAGGACCTGGAAAATGATGTCATTATATTGTAATCTCAAAAAAATAAAAATAAATAAATTTAAAAGATAATTTCTGACGCAATAGCTGTGTAATGATGCTGGTTGTGGCGATCAGCTCACAGTGCACATGCGTCAAATCATCCCATTGGATACATGGTGTGCCGTGTGTCATTTGTATCTCAAAAAAGCTGAGGACAGAATAAATTAGATAGTGTTATATGATACATGTATTAATATTTTCCATTTAAAGTGTAAAATAACCAACATAAGATGTACCTAAAATTGACTTAACGTTGAAAGTTAAGTCGCTGATTAAATGTGTAAACATTCAATTAGCAAAAAAATAAAACATTAAAGGAGAATGAAATGGGTTATTAATAATAGTATAATGAATAGGCCAAAAATCCTAAGACTCTGTATCCTACTATATATTTAGAAATATATAGTCTATACATATGAATATATATCCTACGTATAAATATATAAAAATAGATTTATCAATATAAAATATCGATAAGCATAAAATTTTCTCTATATATGTTGAAATATTCCTACATATTTGTGAATTATTTATAAGCCACATACTGTAAAACTTACAGTCATATATGCACAATTTGGTGCCAACAGCCTTGTCTGAGAAAGAAGCACATTTAACATCTAAGAGCATGCTGATCCTTGGCTCACTAAAGACAGGAGGAAACGGAATACAACAGGATTTTCCAGCTCAAGGATGATGGATGCGCTGTTTCCCAAGATGTATGGACGTGTTATTCAGCTTCATCTCAGAAAAAAATGTTCCACATCTCAGAGCACTCTGACCCTTGGCACACTAAGTATGGAGAGAAATGATCTGTACAGTAGATAACTTGTTTCTTTCTCAGAAACAGGGGAATGTGCTATTTCTGGTGATGTGTAGCCTTGCTATGTTTCCATATAGGCTTCTATCTTACCTCCTTCTTTGTCCTTCCTGGTGATCTACTCAGCAAAATCTATTCCTTGTAAAAGTGGTTTAGTGTTTGTCTGGGATCTTTGCGTGTAATTGTTCCTAATACAAGCTCAGCACAAGGGGTTCTGTGGGCCCTCAGTCCTTCTCACAGGGGTCCCTAGCCTCTGCTGAAAATCCACATTGCAGATTGGATTCTTGTTTCATGGACTGAGCTCCAATACCAACAGCTGTGGTAGCAGTCTGCTGTGGCAGCTCCCAAGGAAGAATGGAGACATTTTCATAGGTGCAAGCCCTGTCAGACCTCAAGAGAGGGAATCACTATCTTGGCAAGCGTCATCCTGGATGATGGAACCCCGAGCATCTCATCTAAGCTCCTGAGGTGTTCTATTGAGAGCACAATCAGATTCTGAGCAATCAAACATCTTTTCCATAAAGACAATACCTGCAGACAGTACAAAATCCCAAGGCCTAGGCAGCCCTTCACCCAACAGTGAGCAAAACAGCCATTTTAAACATAACTAAAAATAAACTTCAGCAACAAACAATAACAGTTCATCTCCCCAAACTCAAAATGTAGAAATACAATTTCTCAACTACACTTTGCAATATGCACTCTCCTGGGTTGTCTAAAGGCTGTTGAAACCCTGGTACCTCCTCTACAGTACAGCTTTGGGGAGACACCCCAGAAGTAAAAAAACACAAAGACATTCTCCAAGCCACCGAGAGCTGTTGTCCCTGGTGGGTGTAGAGAATGACAGCATAGAGACAGTGCACGCCAAGGAATGGAGAGAGAAGACTGGATCAGAGGAAACAACAGTAGCAACGGTGTCCTCTTACGTCACAGGCTGGCATGGTCAGGACCCATTTACCTCTGTTACCATTTCTCCTGCTGATCCCCCAACAACACCATCTGGGGTTTGGCTCATCTCCAGTTTTTTCTTCTTCTTCTGTTCTAAGAGTCACACGTGGCCCATTATTCTGAAGGGTCAGTCTGACATATTGGCGGGCTACAGTGCAAATCTTCTGTCGGATCTCTATTTGCCTCCAAGAGGCCCACAGAGCCATAGATATTGCCTCTGTGTGCCATTCGAATATCTATCAGAGAGTGAGAGGAAGCCTTGGTGAAGTGTATGGCATGGGCACCAGACTGCTCATAACTCCTGTGCACAGAGGACTTGCTGTTGAGGGCTTAGCATCATACGTGGGAAAAAGAGTAGGCCAAAACAGTCCAAGGCTACTTTTACTGGGGAGGTAATTCGTGGACCTGACCAGGAAGCCCTACAGTTACAGAGAGACGGACAGTTGGCATAGGAACAGACAGTGGTTCAAGACAACAATTCTTCAGTTTTCCAGTCTGGACCACCCAGACATGAACTGACCACCAGAACAATGCCAAGCTTCCCCAGAAAGAGATAACACTCTGACCCAGTGTCTACTCCAGTCTGACTCTGCAGAGGGTCTCTTCTTCTGAGTGAGAGTATCTTAGCCTGGCAAAGACAGTACAATTGTCCAGAGCTGTCCCTGTGACCACTTGGGCTTCAGAACCACAGTAGTGTAGCAAGGGAGAGGAGAGAGAGTTAGTATACCTCTCTCATAGGTAGACGAGCTCTTTCACATTGTGTAGATGATTGCGTTTCCAGGAGGATGGCAGGCAGCTTACCCTGGGTTCCTGCAGCTGACACAGACGTGATGGTATCATCTCAGGATCCTAAACTGAGGCATACAGTCACTGTGGCACCCAAAGCGCTGGGTTCCTAAATCACTACATCCTCATTGTTTTTCCCTCAGTGTGTTTCCACCAGTGGGTCTGTAAGCCACTTAGTGCCCGCTACTACCAGTTCACCCACTAAAGCAACTACATAGCAAATGTCTCCAAATCAAGAATTAATAATAAGCCAGGCAGTGGTGACACAGACCTTTAATCCCACCACTTGGGAGGCAGAGGCTGGTGGACCTCTGTGATTTTGAGGCCAGTCTAGTCTACAGAGTGAGTTCCAGGACAGCCAGAGCTCCAACAGAGAAACCCTGTCTCAAAAACCAAACAACAACAACAACAAAAAGAATTAATAATAAAAAAGTACTGACATGGAAAAATTAACATCTACTGGTCGATCGAGGCTCTGGGAAACCCTCCAAACCACAGAGTTCTCACAGCAAACCAGAAGAGCCTGTGTAGTTGTTCTGTTCCTAACTATGATGGCACCTCCAATGAAACTACCAAATGTGTGAATTTAATACCTGGCTACCTTCCCTACCTCAGGTAAGAAGCAGCTGTTCAGTGCAACTCCTCAGTCCCGTCTTCATCCGAGGGGGAAAGAGATGGAGAAGATCCCAGTTCCTGTCTTCTGTTGCCTTTAGTCGGAGCTGTGGACATCTATCCTGCCTTCTCTTGTGACTTGACCCCATTCTCCCAGCCACATGCTGAGGCTGTCTCCTGCATCCTCCTTTGAGATTCTGCACAGTAAACAACTCAAATTCCTTTCCACATTTAAAACATCATGGAAAAAATTACTAGAAATCTTAATGCTGCATTCAGTCTCATTTTCCAACGTCATGAACTCTTTAAAGGATTGGACTCAGAAGGCATGTGTTACAGCTCATGACAGACATATGTCCTCAGGAAAATATACTTTACCAATGGCAGCTCTGTAAAGACATGAATTACTGCTATACATATATACATACATATATATATACATATATATATATACATATGTGTGTATGTGTGTGTACATATATATTTTGAACTACTTTGTCAGTGGATAAATGCATTGGTAAGAGCATTGTGAAGCTCTGTACACGTGTTATTCCAAACCTTCCACACTCTGGATATGTTATTCACACCACAGGGCTAATATCCGGGGCGGGGGACATCCAGTTGTCTGCCTTGTTCTCTGAATTCTGTAGTGACAAGAGTCTGTGCTTGTGCACAGCTTCATTTGTGCTCAGTAGACCTGTTAACTCATACATCCTTTAGTTCACAGCTACTTGGGACTACCACAATATTTTGGGCTCTGAGAACCATTAACTGATGCTCAACCCTACTCTCCAGAGAATGTGCCACCATCTGGCCAGAAAGCGCCATTGCAGTGTGGATACCAGGTCAGTGCTTAAACTCTGGGAGCTTCTGAGAAAGGCAGACAGCTAGTGCTTGGGCTCAACAGACTGAACAGTGGCTGAGTTCCTGGCTGCTGCCCAGTCTTAGCTTTGGAGTTAGGTGTGAGGTGAGCGGAAGAGACGAGAGTAAGGCCCTAATTGTTGGAACACGGTCCAGGCGTGGAGTCATGTGAGCACTCTGAGTGCCTGTGAGAAAACTCCGAGACAGGTGTAAGTCTCACGACTTGGGTTTCACGTTCCCCTAGGTGTTTCAGATAGGAGTGAGCTTACTTCAGATTACTCATTAATGTTTGCTGTTCTTACTCAATTAAATGTTTGCATGCTTCTATGGAAAAACATGCTTTTCCCACGTGCAGCTTGACCTTGTGCTTGTACACAGCTTGAACTCGTGAGAACTTTACTCATGTGGTCTTTCTTAACCCTCGAAGCATAAATTCTCTGGGCTCTGAATAAAGTTGGCTGCCGCATGACACTTTCTAGTCTGCCCAATATGTCGGCTCCGTTTCCCCTGGGCCCCACCTCCAGAGTGGTGACTTTGTAAATGTCATCTATGGTCCATAATTCTCACAGGGCTGCAAGGAGCGGGTGGCTTCCATCCAGTGACCCATGGTTATTCTTTGTGCTGAGAGCAGGGTGTGAGAGTAGCTGCCTTCAGAAGAGGGTTCTCATTGCCACACACACGAGTTGTGGGAGGTAAGGCAGGTGTTGGGAGGGCCGGAAACCAGAGAACTCACCTGCCCCACCTTTGACGGTCCAGAGAGCTAGGATCCATTGTTGATACAAAATTGTAACTCTTTTCTCACCAGACAAAAAAAAAAAAAACGTTTTCTTCTGGAGCCTAGTATGAGTGTCTCTAAACTGGAAATGAAATGGCAAAACCTGTTCCATCTTAAACTGTAAAATCCATCTTAAATCATGGATAACGTTCAGGTTCCCAGAAAAATGAGAAAGTCCCCTAGCCTTCAGAGTCCACCAGTAAAGTCGAAACAAAGTGATCGATTGCTGGGTAGCTGGGTACTTCTTTTGGGAACTGAGATGTGTCCTCTCTGGGTTGTGGTCACCCTGGGCCTGGTTACCAGTCACTGAGTACTTGAACTGAGATGTTTTATTTCTGAGCTGTGATCGCTTTGACCCTGATTACTGGTCTGTTTTGCCTGGAACTAAGTTGTTCCATTTCCGGGTTTCTGGCCACTCTGACCATCTTAGGAAAAACTTGTTATGGGGAGTATGATGTATACTCCATTTCAGGGTTGTGAACACCTTGACCCTAATCACTAATGTCTGGTTGGCTAAAAATCATAAACTGACTTGTATTTATGTTGACACAAGCTTAAATAGTTCGTAGAAACTTGAGTTGTCATCATAGCGCTGAGCTTTCATTTCTCTCTTTTTCCTTTTTCTTTCTTACTTTTTTGTCAGTGTCTAATTGGATCATGAGGACCCCCTTACAGGAACACAGACCCCCAGTTTCTAGATCCTCCCCCAAAAAAGTGTTCCAATGGCATAGCAATTTTATGACGTTTTTATAATAAGAGAACGGTAGTGAGAAGTCAACATGCTTTTCAAATACGTCGGTATGTACATCAGGAGCGTTAAAGTAAGGGCAAAAGTAAGAGGTGGGGAGACCTCTGTTATAGCCTCGGATGTTATGTGATACTTTTAGATTTGGAGCTTGTGGCAGCTAAGGATCTGTTAATACCGCCCAAAAGATTTATGGAATCCTCGCAAGGATGCTAGTTCACAGGCAGAGGTAGGAAATAATGGCTATTAGAATAATCTGGCTCTGAGCTTGAGACATTCAGACTTCTCTGCACCACTAAGTTCTTATTGGTAAATCAGTCTTTGTAGCTATAGATTCTTTCTGGATACTTTCATCCACTCCACCTACACCACGTGCCAATCTGTATGTTTGACGTCAATGATTACTTCCTAAGTCCTGCAGAAATCACAATAAGCCTCCCTAATTCTGTCTATATGAACATCTACCAGTGGCCAAATGGACTGATCTGTGGTGTAATCCACTAAGTTTGGAATAGAATAAGAACCCTCACTACTTTCTAAGGGAAACTAAGAAATTTCACTTTAGTAATATTAGTAAAACTGTAGTAAAGTCACTAAAATCTCTCCTGCTCTGTGATAGGTTGTGGTTTCTGAGTCAGCTCGAGGCTGCGATTTCATAGGATGCTGTGACTGTTGTGTTGTCATGGAAACATGTGGCTAGGACCATGAACCATGACAACTCAAAGAAGACAAGGGAGATTTTGAGTAGAAAAGGGATGCTTCATTGCAAACCAAACACCAAAAATCATCAAAATGGATTTGAAAGATTGTTCTCCAAAGAAGCACCAGTGGCCAGCAGGGACATGAAAAAATGTGCAGCGCTCTTAGTCATTGGGGAAATGGGAAACTAAACTACACTGAGAGTCCAGCTAACCCTAGTCATGGCGGCTGACATCAAGAAAGCAAGCATGGTTGGTGGTGTGAGAAGAGAAAGCATTATGCACTGCTGGTGGGATGCAAGTTATCATATCTACGTCTATCTGGAACTGGCAAGAAGGATTCGCAAAAAAAAAAAAAAAAACAGAAAAAAAAGAAAAACTAAAGATGGAATTGAGGAATTGACTATAGCTATACGTTTTTGGACTATGAACCCAAGCTAACCAATTCCCCAAAGACATCTGTGAATCTGTGTTTATTGAGCACCCTTCACATACTAAGATTCATAATCAATCTGTGTATCTGTAAATGAATGAGCAGATAAAGAAAATTTGAGGTTTATATGCAGTGAAATATTATTGATATACAACACTGTTAAAATAATATATATTACTCATATACACATTAGGAAAGAATTGTATCCTTTATATTTCAACAAAATGAATGGAATTAAAAATTTAATTACATGAACTATGTCAGATGGGTAAATATCATGCATTTACATGTGCAAAAATTGCCATTCTGAATGTGTAAAAGTGACTCCTGGAATCTGGGGTGAGGGGAGATGAGGAGAGGTTGGGTAATGGGACACAAAAACATGGGAAGAGGAGTGAATTCTACAGTTCTACAACATAGTAGGTTAACCACAGCTTCTGTAAATGTATATTTTCACAATAAGGAATCTCAAAGGCTCCAAGCACAAGGCCATGAGAACACAGGAACCGTACTTGCTCTGCCGTGGGCAGTACATGTTAGGAACACATATGAAGAAATCATCTTGTGCCTTGTATCTATGTACGACTACTCTGCCAATAAACATTTTAAATGTTTGACTTGAAAATATTAACCACCCTGATTGAATCACTACACAGAGCATACATAAATCAGATTGTCACTATGTAGCCCATAAATGTCTACAATCAAAATACAAATTAATAAAACAAAAAGCAATGTAAATGTGACATTTATTAGTGATTGTCACTACGCTGCCTTTGTTCCAGCATCCTCCCTGCAGGAGGCATAGGGAGAGGATCCAAGCTTGTCCCTGATTCTTGTTCATGGGGATGTGAGGCAAGCACAGGCAGAGCAAGGTGCCCAGGAGGGCATAGTACAGCCACAGTTATACTCAGAGTGCAGATTAAGGTGGACCTAGACTGAAGGGGGAACAGGCGAATGTCGCTCCAAAGGGGTAGGTGGCAGACCTCCCAACCTGCTCCTAGGACAGGGATGAAGACACAAACACAGTGTTTTTCTCTCTGTCTTCCTTTAGACCAGTGGTTTCAGCCATCCTAATGCTGCGACCCTTCAATGCAGTTTCTCACGTCGTGGTGACACCCCAAACATAACATTATTTTCATTGCTACTTCATAACTGTGATTTTGAAGACAGTCTTAGACAACCCCTGTGAAAGGGTCATCACACACCCACAGGGGTCTCGACCCACGGGGGAAGAACCTCTACTTCAGAAAGTGTCTTCCACATCCTCACCTGAAGCCTTTATTGTCCTGTCTTTTCTAACGTGTCTTCATGACCTGCTCCTGACCTTGCGATAGTAGAAAGCCTGCTCCAATAAGAAGGAGACAACATCAGTGAAGGGTCATCTGCGCACTTTACCACTGCTAACCTGCCCTATATCCATTATCTCCTTCTTAGGCCTGTTAGAGGGCAAAGCCTCGGAGTCTGAATTAACCTAGCAGGTTGAAACCAGGACCCCAGGTATATGGAATACTGACCTACTGTTGACCTTTCAAAATCTGGACTTTGTGAAAACTCATTCTTTAAAAAAAGAAAAAGGAGTAATATAATTTTCGGAGTCAGGAGATAGAGAATACCCACAGCCCGGGACACTGCCTGATAACTGACTGTAGACGTCAGGGTCGGGAGAGCACAGTGCCTGGATCTTTGGTAAGCACTGTTCTTGGAGTAAGTTTTGTTCAATGAGATTAATGCTTAATTGACAAAGTTTGAGGAAAGCAGACTTTCCTCTATAGTGTGGACTGGCTGGATCCACCAGTTAAAAGCAGGCATGGATCAGAGGCTCTCTGGATGAGGAGGGGACTCTGTTAGCAGACAGCTTTTCAACTTGAATTGAACTGCTTCCTGAAATCCAAGGCCAAGCATGTATCAGATTCTTTGTGGAGTCCAAACAAATTAGGTCTAGCCTTTTACTCCTAGCTCAGATGGAAGAGTACTGACACAAGGGAGAAAGGGGTCTTAATCAATACGGTCTTGGACTAACTGTGAGATGTCTGACCATGTCTCCGTCCTCATTCTAGAAGGTTCTGGACGGTGGCTCTGGAGAAGTCACTGTCACAGGCATTGTCTGTGGGGACAGTGTTTCCCAGAGATGGATGTCCTTGTATCAGGTGAGGGGTAGCCTCACTGTGGGGTGATCTGACTCTAAGAGTGGCTATCTGAAATCCAAGGAGATGCTGGTTTACAGCAATGGCTGGAGAATTCTGTGTGCCTTCACGGGCTGGTTGTAAAACCTGACAGTGAAATCCTTTACTTATTCTTGTTTCAGTGTCTTTAATCTTGACTGGGGGAGATTATCTACTTTAGATTAAATAATTATCTAATAGAGATAATCTACCTCTGATGGGTGGAGTTCCTGGGCAGAGTGAACACACCCCTCTTTACATGCACTCACTTTGTCTGCAGTTGGAGAATGAACTCAATGGAATGACAGGCGTCGCTCACGTGGAGCATGGTCTGCCATGCTCGGTGCTGGGCCTTCTTCGTTATTCTTAGCAAAAAGGAGATGAGATAAGGACAAAAAATGGAGGGATGAGCAAGGGGAGGGCCGGAGGAGGTTGAGAATTGAAGGAGGTTAGTGCGGTGGAGCCCTGTTTCCCAGCCGCCCAGGTCACTGCCTTGATAGATTATGTATCCTATTGGATATAGTGAGAAAAACGCGAGTCCCCGTGGTCTTCAGCATGGAATAAAACAGTAGCAGCCAGGAGCGTGAGCATCACTCCAGGGGAATTACAAAGGTGACAGTAATGTTTACTTAAGCTGAGTGTTGTGATACGTGACAGATGAATGCAGCTGGTTATATTTTCAAAGCTTCGAGAAAAGTTGGTCCAAGTTTTATCTGATCAAATTATGCAGCAATTCAATGATTCCAGGGAAGGAACCTCTAAACGTACCTGGCTGTGAAAGAGAGGCATGGAGGGGGTGCATAGTTTGTGTTAATCAGAAGGGACAGGGTGAGTTTTAGGAATGAGCTGGAAGGCTATCTTAGAAGCTGGGGCTGTGATCTGTTCTACCAGTAGAGGGCGCAACACAGCTCGGCATGTTCTCATGACTTCAGTGAGCTGGGGCTGTTCTTCTGCTGGAACCGCCTGTATACTGTTCAAGTATTTCATCCAAATACCACAGACTTCACCGAAGACCAGATACTTTTAGAGAAAACAATGGGATTGAGGTCTCAAGAAAGCCAGTCAGCCTTGGCAGTACCCGATAGTCCTTGATGCTATGCGGCCCCATCTGCCTCCCACCTCTGTTGAGCAATGTTGCTCAGAATTCCCAGGAAGGCAGGTGGCCTTTTTTCTTTCTTTATTTCTTTTATCTCTCCCTCGTGTTTGCTAAGCTATAAACTTCATTTAAATGCATACAGATAGTCTTGTTTTATTGTTGTATTCAACAAACATAATATTTCAATAAATATGGTCAGGAAAAAAACCAAACATAGCAAAGACAAAGGAAAAACAGTATCTGTACAAATATCTACTCATTTTTTAAATTTTATTTTATGTATTGTTAGTGTTGGAGGGGAATCACATGGAGGTCAAAGGACAACTTTGTGGGGTCAGTTTTCTCCTTCCACCGTATGTGTGTTCTGGGAATCAAACCTGAATCACTGGGGTTGCATAGCAACAACATGTACCCACTTCAAACAGAGAATCACCGGTCTGTCTGCTTCCTTCCTCCATCCCGACTGAGACATTGCTATGCACTGCTCAGAAACTTCTGGCACCTTTTGACGGATCACTCAGCAGAGTTATCTTATTATCTGTATATTGGATCAAAAATACATAAGACAAATGTTATCTCACTGACTCAATGATGTTAATTACTAAGTTTATGGTTGAGTTTTGATAAACATTAAATTTAGAAGCAGAGCTAGTTCTTTCAAAAATAAATTCTTGAATTACAAATGCTGTTTGAGAAACTAGCCTCAGTGCCATGCCACCTCTGACCTACAAACAGCTGTGTCATGTGTGACTCATGATCTGAATTCACCAGCTCTGGAATTAGGCATAACGAACTGGCACATTACAGACCAGAGGTAAAGAGTTCAGAGTCTGCTTTGGCCCACATCCCAGCACCAGATGTCAGTGCTTCCAAGGATGAACCCTGAGTGGCTTCACTGAACCGACTCTCCTGTGATACCCCACATGAACCACTGTCTCCTTCAACTTGCGTTTGTAACAGTCAGCTAGGGCTGCTGTGCCAAAACACACCACATAGTGAGAGCCTTGGCAGGATTTACTTCTCACAGTTCTGGAGGTTGGGAAATCCAAGATCAAGGAAATTTCCAGGTTGATTCCCCAAAGAGGAATTTCAAGCTACCTCCTGGCTTGAAATTGGAACCTTCCTCTTAGTCTCACTTGGTGAAATAGCCAGAGCCAGGTCTTTTGTGTCTGTTCTTCATCGTGGTGCTCTTCCATCAGGACCTCCTGTAGTCCTGATCAGCTCTCACAGGTCCCACCTCCAATGCCATCACTCTGGGAGTGACAGCTTCAATATCTGGAGTGAAGGGAAGACTGTTGCCTGGTAACCCCTCTGGCCCTGTCTGCCCACTGCTGCCGGTGGGGGATGAGTTGGCGCAGAATCATGAGACACAGACTCTGGGTAATACATGGACAAGCAAACTCTCTTTGTTCAGGAACAAGGGATACAATTTATATTCCCTGCCCTGCTCCCATTCGTTCCTTAAGACAATCTTCCTGAGATGTCCTCTGCTGGTTAGATCTTATGAGATGTCATCTGTTTCTAGGCATAGCTTGAGCAGTCTCACCAAGCATCCACACCCCCATGGACACTGCCTTTGCCTAAGTGCCTGACAGCCATTTATTCATGGAAGTCTTACTTCCTCCTACAGAAGACAATTCAGCCCACAGCAGCATCCCTCAAGTTCCCTTCACAGAACCTAGAAGCATTGGAGAATGGGCTGTCTGGAGACAGACTAGGAGAGCATCTGGAGAGAAGATAGATGGTGAAGTTCATCCTGTGGACAAAACTGACATTTCATCAAGACAACAGGAACTCCCCCGAAACTCACAGTAAAGTGTCTCCTCTGACTCGGGAGGCACCCTGAGACCAAGTCTTCTCTCTCCATCCATCTGGGCTGAGGTGGTTTTTACAAACACTTGGAGAGCTAGGCTCCATTTCAGAAGTTAGAGTCACTCTCTGAACTTCCACTAATTAGTATTTCTTATGCCATCTCATTTAGAAAATTAGGATTAGTGACCTTGGACATCCTTTGTTCATTTATTGATATGCCCTGGGTAAGCAGAGTCCTTGCATTACTGGCTCATCTTGATCCCTCAGAAGGGGAAATGAGAGAAAAGGCTTTACCTGCAGATTAATCAGACTCTCCACAACAGGAAACTCTTCCAAAGTCCTTGACCACTGTGTGGCTGCAGACAACAGGTTCCTTATTGGTCAGGCTGCATTCCAGTACAGAATCCCAGTTCCTCCCACCTGGACAGTCAGCACTCTCAGTGTGACCTCCATGCTGTCCTGATGTCACGCGGCAGGCAGAGATGGAGGCACAGATCTCACGGAATGCATTCACTGTAGTAAGGCTTACTGCGGATGAAATGCCCCATTCTCTCTCACATTTTACCCGCGAGAACTAACACAGACAATATGGGAACTGTCGCAAAGGAAGCTTTCTTTGTGCTAAGAATAGGAAGCAGGGTACCGAGCCATCAGCTGACGTCTGACTTTCTTAGCACCAAATATCTTCCTTTTGACAAAGAGCATACTGTCTCTTTCCCTAGGGAGAAAAAACTAAGTTTCATCTATTTCTGTGTCTAGGGGACGCCCACTCCCCTTCATTAAGACTGTGGACCATGGATCTAGAAACTAAAACACAATGGGTGCAGGCGCATGGACTACTTAGGTTTGAGGACCTTCCTGCAAGCATAACCCTGCTGGGGTGTCCCTGCCCTCATAGGTCTGACTGCCATTCCGTCCTGTAACTTAATAATAATGGCTGCAGTGATCACGAACCCTTAAGTCGTACTTAGGTGTGCCAGGTTTCAGTTGGCACGTCATTGATCCATTCCTTGGGACAATTCTACAGTCCAGGCTCTGGGAATATTTTATTTTATAGTTCTAAAAATATATATATATCTGACTCATTCAACCAGTAGGTAAATTGTCTGTGGTTTCATCTTGAAAGTAGAGCTGGGACTCAAAACTCATCCTGCCAGCTTCTAAGGCCTTGTTTACCATGAAAGGTAGCTTTGTCTGGGTTCAGCTACTCAGGACCTCTGGATTTCAAGGATCCCCATAACTGAATGAAAGATGAAACATGTTGCTCAGACACGTTTCCTTCCCCCAAACATAAAACACATGTATGAAGTCACCTTTCCAGGTCATATTTTAATAGCAGCAGCCAACAGGTCCTGACAAGCTGGTTAGGGAGTGTGCAGAGATGACTCTGCCTTCACCCCAGAGCCATGACAAGCCTACCTCTCCAGTTTGTGTCAGTTAAGTATAGGACAAGACTGTGCATCCTAATCACTGCAGTGTGAGCTCTAAGGGGGAGATCTGATCAGCTGTTTGGTGCTTCACCACCATGGCCCTCTGGATCATTTTTTTTTTCTATAACCAGGAACTGAAATATGAACTCCTCTGCTCTACAGAACATGTCTCCAAGGATCTGGGAATAAAACAGTGAACAATGAAGCTTTGTAAACACATCCAGCAACTGCACAATTTGTTTCTTATCTTTCCTGCCCCTTTCCCAAAACCATTCCCCACACATTCATGAAAACAAAACATTGGATCATATCCTTCTCAGAAACCCTGTTGCTATCCTGCCATCCTTAGGAAATATTTCAACCTCGGTAAATTGTTTGAAGTGGCTTCTACACCACTTTTGCTGTTCTCAGAAAGA
Source organism: Cricetomys ansorgei (assembly GCA_026225945.1). Lineage (NCBI taxonomy): Eukaryota > Metazoa > Chordata > Mammalia > Rodentia > Nesomyidae > Cricetomys > Cricetomys ansorgei. Next base: position 8,676,699 of record JAMJFZ010003960.1, read on the forward strand.
GTAGACCCTGGACCTGACCTGAATGCCAGGATCAGTCAGTTCTTTGTGGGATTCAGGGGCATTATCACCCTCAGGAAGGAAGACTTTATGAACTCCTTCTTTGGGGGCCATTGTAGATGGCCTTATCATGCCTGTAGTGACTGGGGCTCCCAGGAGACCTGGGACAGAGGTGGTCAGAGTGAAGCCAGACCAGATTGTTTTGAAGAAGCCAGTATGACTTGAAAATAGCTCAGGCATGTGTCCAGGTGCCTCTTCACAGCCTGGGAGCCGTCTAATGATGTGCTGTGGCTCCTGTGTGAGGTCTTGTACTCTTTACTTTTAGAAGATATGAATTATTGAAACAGTAAACAAATCCTCACCTTAAATAGTATTGCAAGCCCTTTCTCATCTTCAGCCCTGCTAGGAAATGCCCTGTTCCAGGTTCAAGAAACCACCAGTGCTCACCAGAACTCCTTTCTGTACTGAACTGATAGCTTCTCCCCTGGGAACATTACGTGTCCCCATGTTGTATATGAAAAAGTGAAGAACTGTAATAATTTTCTGTCTTTCCTTATGCTTTCCCTGAATTCACTTTTAAAAACTGAGGTCTTCTTCCACTTAGCAGAACTTTTAAACTTAGTTGCACGTTTAAGTAAGTATAAAAACATCAGTATATTTCATCATATGGATATATGTATAATAAAAATACATATAACTATACGATATAGCCTAAAAACAATAGCTTTAAGTACCTTTCAAAACTGAATGAAAAATGCTGGGAATGTTACTGGACATCTTCCATTATCCTAGTGGTACACACAAGATTATATATGCTTCACTGTTCTGTCTTAATGTTTGGAATATACTTCGTCACCTCTCAGCCCATCCAAGTCTCATTCATCCTCAAGAGAGACTTGACGCCTCTCTCTTCTCTGCTCATACTTAACCTCTTTTACTCTAACTTGGGAAGCTGCCTATCTTGTGCGATCTCTCTTTAACAATGAGATTATCAATGCCATAAAGTTCCTGAGGATTTTGAAAGTAGAAAAAATGGTTCCCTGCTAGTTCACCAAGTATAAGTAATAAACTATTAGATAAAACATTTATATGTTATTGAACTTGACAACTTCTTATGTATGGTGAGATTCCTAAATTTTCATTTATTGCAGTGTCAGGATGGCCTTGTGTGACTTCATAGAAATCATGCCATTTGAAACTTACCATAAGCCAGATGGCATTCTCAAAGTACATAATATATGCAGTATATTTATATTAGCTTATATTTATTGTTTCTAAGATCTTTTTATCCATTCTGATATGAGGTTTCACAACAACCCAATAAAGAAGCCACTTTTATTGACCAATATTATGTGGGGTTGTAAAGTAACTTTGGAGAGGTTAATTGCCTTACTCAGGGACTCCAAAGGTTGGGCAACAGGGCTGTGGCCAAATCCCTTGCACTTCACCACTACCCTATGTTCTGCCGAAACTTCTGCATTTCAGAGTGCTAGCTTCTGTCATTTATTGGGATTAGTTGTTTTCCTTGTTTAGAACCAGACTGTGGATCAGGGTTGAAAGACATCTGTTGACAGATGGTCTGTCTACAACTTCTCCTTGGTCTCTATCTCTGCAATTTCCCTCCACTAGGATTTGATGGGAAACCGTCAGTAAATAACCTACACATTCTAGAAATAAGAGAAGAAAGGTCTTTGCCGGTTATCACATGTCATCAATCACATGTATGATCACCGCTAAAGAAACGGACTTGATATTAGGGTGCCTGGGGTTCTGCTGATTTTTGCACACTGGTCTGCGATACAAAACAAGGGCAGGGTGACCCCCATCTTAGAGTCCAGGTACAGGGATCGTAAGGAGGACCAATTCCTCAAGGCAGTGCCCTATCTTACCCCAGCACCTCCTGTGGATCAGAAGAGTCTGAATGCCTATGAGGAGGGGAGAGGAACACTCCACCTATGTGCCCAAGGGGGTCAGGTGCAAGATCTGAGGTTTCAGAGGCCATTAGAGGTTAGCTTCCATTCTTCAGGGGCAATGTTTGAATATGTGATGATTCTTAGATAAAATGATGCTTAGGAGAGAGAGCAGAGAACTACAAAGAGCTCCTTGCATTTCTCTAACAAAACTTCAATGTCTCTTACACAACAGCTGCATCCACAGCCCAATCTCCTCATTGCCTGCTGGGCATCCACATGCGATATCCACACAGGCACCTACCAATGTCGGAACATTAAAGATCCTGGAAACCGTCCCTGGGAAAGTGGAACTTCCTGTGTGGTGGGATTGAGTGAGAAAGACAACTGTGAGTCAGACACAGGATACATACGGTAGGAATTTGGCTGAGGCCACAAAATCACTAAAACACACAAGTTTGAGTTTGACAATTTAAGTTGAAAGAAAGAAAATTCAGAAATAGTTATTAAAGAAAACGTAAATACTAGGTTGTTTAGTACCGCAAATCAAAAAGGACAAAGAAAAATCATAATCATTAAATAGATTTGCATTGTATAGCATAAAGAGAAAATTTCCAGAAGTTATGAACAGCAGCTAAGGATTAATTAGAGGAAATATGTAACTGGAGAGTTCGCTCAGTGGTTAAGAGAGCTTGGTCCTTATGCAGAAGAGCCAGGTTAGGTTTCCGTGCCCACATGGCAGCTCACAGATGTCTATAACTCCAGTTCTAGGGGATTTGACTCTATTCTGGTCTTCACAGGCAACAGGCACACACATACACACATGCAGGCAAATCACTTACACATTTAAAAATAAAAATAAATAAATCTTTTTCTTTAGAAAAGAAGTAAGATAAATGTGTCAACAACTCCCTCAAAGGGACCTTTATCAAATACAAGTGCAGACACGACTTAAGTGTGTGCACTTCTGCCATCAATTCATGAGAAGACTGTTAACCAGTGAGATACTGAAATATCAACTTTTACCTATCAGATTGGGACTAGGAAATATGAGAAAAACATCATCGTAAATATCAGCCTGCTTTCAGCCACAAAGAGCATTAAAACTCCAGCAGACTGTAAACTCACAAGGAAAACATCTGTATGTCCTCCCAAGGCTCACCAAACCCCGAAGTATAAGTGGCCATTTGTGACTTCACAGGTGGAGGAAATCTGTTCTCTCCCTTCTCTGGTGTTCTCGTGAGCGGTGTCTTTCCTTAAGTGATATAGATGTTGCTACAAGAATTTGGGAAGGCACAAAGGAAAGAACACTAAATAATAAGAACATGAAAACCACGCTGCAAATGGAAACTTGATCGACTTACTTTAAAGAGGCGCTCTCTGTCGAGGTTGTATTTTACTGGGGGTATTTCTGAGACGCTCTAGGACTTCAACAACCAGCTCTGCCTTGAACACTGCAGCAAGAGAGGAAGTGAACACACGGTACTATGAATCATTCAAAAGAGCATGGCGGGCTCCGAGTGTGCAAATTTTGCAAGTGCTACTGAGGTCAACTCTGTGGCGATCTGGAAGACAGGAATGTGTCTGAAATATAAGGTGTGCTCCTTGACTCATAGTTTTAAGTCTACAAAGGCGTGGAGGAGGTCATGAGGCAATATGACATGTGCATGCGTGTATAAATGAGTACATATACATGTCTATATATGTATGTCTATTTGTATATATTTATGTTTATATGTGTGTGTGTAAGTAGTATTAGTATTGTTTTGCTTGCTATTACACACAACAAATAAACACATTTTCACAAATGAATAGTATTTATCAAGCTATAAATATGATCTAGAACTTACACTGGGACACCATACATTGACTGAAAATCATAGAGTGTTCTGTATTTGGTGTATACATAGTAGGGAAAAGGAATAAAAACATGTGCACAATGGTGTTCATATAAGAATGGCAATGACGTCCTGGAGTAAAGCACTTCTTAAGATCAGGAAGAAGCACATTATCTGTTTTACATTTTGAATATTATTTCTTATATGAGAGTTTACATTTTTCTAAAAGGAAAAAAAATGCAGGAGCTCAGACATGACCACATCATTTGACAGCTCCCAGGGTGTGAAGAGGCACCTTGACACACGACTGAGATGTGCTCAGCTCATACTGTCTTCTCCAGAACAGCCTGGTCTAGTTTTACTCTGACCACCTCTGTCCCTGGTCTCCTGGGAGCTCCAGTCACTACAGGGTGATAAGGCCTTCTAAAATGGCCCCAAAAGAAGGGGTTCATAAAGTCTTACTTCCTGAGGGTGATAATGCCCCTGAATCCCACAAAGAACGGACTGCCCCTGGCATTCAGGTCTGGTCCAGCGTCTACTCTTTCTGAGAATAGCAGGCGCCAACTTCAGAAAACAAAAAGCCTTTGTTCCATGAGCTTATTAAATTAGGAATGCCCACCACTGTGAGTTCGAGGCCAGCCTGGTCTACAAAGTGAGTTCTAAGACAGCCAGAGGTACAACAGAGAAACCCTGTCTCGAAAAACAAAAGATGGACAGACAGACAGAAAAGAAAGATGGCCACCTCTTTTCTTTCCTGACCACAGAAAAAGGTAAATAATATTCCAGCAGATGGGAAGCAGGACAAGATAGCGAGTCCATCGTCATTATCAGCTGGAAGGGAGGGCTGTCACTGAACACACAGTCCAGCATCAAGACGGAAGCTGTGAGATCAGAGGAACATCAAAGGAGTCCTGAGGGCAGCAGTGTCTCCCAGTTCCCATCATGCATGTCTTCTCTATGTGTCGGGCGGTCTCTGAACCCTCTCCTGAGAGCCCTATAAATGCAGGCTGGCTCCTCACTCCCCACACACTGGGCTCCTGCTCACCAATCCTCCAGGTGACTCTCAAGCCATGAAGACACTTGTCCTCCTCTCTGCCCTGCTCCTGCTGGCCTTCCAGGCCCAGGCAGACCCTCTCCCAGAAGCAGCTGAGGAGACTACAAATGAGGAGCAGCCAGGGGCAGAGGACCTGGGTATGGTCATCACCTTGACAGACCCAGAAGGCTCTGCTCTCCGAAGTGCAGGTGAGTGAAGGTGCCCAGCATGATAGGAGCTTGGAGTCTCCTGAGCATGTTGAAGGTGTGCCCGGGAGTCCTGGGGTGAGCAGTCTGGCTCCCTCAGTAACTCGATCTTACTTCATTATATTTCTAATCTTATTCTATTTCTTATTCATAGCAAGAACAGCAAGTGTGACGTGATTTATTTCTCACAAGCCTTTTGATCTAAAAAGTACACCTGAATATTTTACCAGAATATAGAGCAATATACTGAGTAGACCGTCAGAGAACAAAGTATAAGTGTAAAGAGACGTGCGTATTTGTATAACGGAACTTCAAGCCAGCGTAACAGTGCACTCGGTATATGTGTGGTGAGCAAAGGAGCATAAAACTTAAAGACACGTCAGAATGGGACTGAAGTCCTGCACATTCCCAGTGCTACCTTAAGTACATTATTTCAATTTGTGTTGAGTTGACCGTGCTGCGGGCTGTAAGGTAGCAAACACAACAAACTCGCAGTGTATCACACATCTGTACAGGACTGTGTACTATCCCATCCTGCTGACCTCCAACTCAATGTCTGATTCTCTCTGTGTATCCCCAGGCTCAAGAAGTAGTTGCCAATGTTTACCCAGAGGCTGCGGCATAGGAATACAACGTGGGACCTGCAAACAAAGGGGGCTTCATAATCTTTTCTTCTGCTGCCGCTGAACATGGAGACCAGAGACAACAAGATGCCCATGTTCTCTGAGGCCCAAGAGAGACCTCTGATGACCACTGTCTTTGTGATTCTCTTTATCTCCAATAAATCTCCTTGCAATTGCTCCTTGTGTGTTTGCATTCTTCAATGTTTGCCGTGAGGCTCAGCCAGGCCTCTGGATCTCAGGTACCAGAATCTTCAAGGAAACCGTTGCAAATGAATAAATAATTTAGTGTTTTACAAAATCCTGGCTCCAAATGCTAACAATTTTAAGGACGACCCCAGGGTTCAGACACAAAGTGTAAAGAAAGCTCAGAGTCCTGATGATCCTGCTACATATCGCTCTTGACTTTTCACTCTGCCTTCAAGTAGCTTCAACTCACTCTCAAAATCATTGCCGCCATGTTAAGGAAAACACGCACCTCGCCTTCAGATTCATACTGCGCTCACATCTTAATTTTTCAGAGGGCTATTTAACAAGTGTTGAAGTTTCAAGGAGCAGGCCTGGATTATGCCTCTGCCTTCTAAGCCCTGGGTTATCTGCTTCATGGAGACAGTCTTTACCAATATTAGAAAAAGTTAGTACAGAGACAGAATGGGTAGGAAGGAAAGCAGGGCACCCCACACTGTGTGCCCATGACCTCAGCACCTCTATTGTATATGACATAGCTCATTCTCTCCACAGAAAACCGTCTTCAAACACACAAGGAGTACCTGCTCAGTGTCTCCAGTGTGCTCCTCCATGAACACCCAAGTGGTCGCTTTATAGCTTTGATCAACTTATTGTGGCTTGGAAGTGGGCTCCAGGATAAAGAAAGAAATCCGCAGACAGTTCTCCCTGAAGCCGGGAGTCCCGAGTGGTGCTACAGGGTGCTTAGACTCAGACTCCAGAACGAGTACACACTCCAGAAAGGGAAGGCAAAGAAACCAAGTCTGACAAAGAGCAGCAGTAGGGGTGACCTCTAAGACTGCATTGCCCAGTGGGTTCACAGCAGACATTTCTGAGGACATTCGCTAAGGATGGAGACGTGCTGGAAGAACAGAATGCTCCGTCACTCTGTGAGGAAGAGAGGTTGTTAGAAGCATCACACTTGGCAGTTGCTATAACAATCTGTGTTTGGCCATGATAGATACTAACTCCTCTGGCTGAATTAGTAGACCAAGTGTCACTCCAGCCAGTGCAACTCCCTGAGACGCAAACACCACAGGACACTGAGCAGTGGATCACAAGCACACCATGCAGTTAACAAAGTCCCACGACATCCTCTGCCTTCACTAAGTCGCTCCTGTTTTAAGCACAACCCATTTGATGATTGAATCAGATGTGGAGGAGATCTTTCGAGATGTCAGGGTCTGAGGACACAGGTCCTCTCTTTCTAGGGGCAGTTAGTAGCCTAATTCCAGTAAGTGTCAATTAGCAAACGCATGGCACAATCACCTTGGCCAACCTGGCCACTAACGTTCTCCAGGGCCTCCCCGCTAGCTCACAGAGCTAAAAACCTCTCCTGCCTTTGTGTCTAGGGAGTTTATCCCAACTTCTCTCCCTATTGCAAATCCTTGACCCCGGATGCAATCATCTCATTCTTCCTTCCCACTTTTGAAGTGTAGGGTGCAATTTTCTTATAAAATGCAAGGGTTCCTTGTTTTTAAACTGACCTATTGTAATGGTGAAAATTTGAGGTGCATAATGTTAAAGGTTGATACACAGGCTCACTGTGAAATGACTTAATTGGGGAAGTAGTGTATCTGTCATGTCAGACAATTATACTTTCTTTACAGAGAAACACTAAAATTCTACTGTCCTAGCTACTTTGAAATACATACCTCGTTAGTATTTACAGTCATATCGTTGTGTAATAGTTTGCCAGACTCACTGCTCCTATCTGAAAGCCACCCTGTACCCACTGACCAACTTCTCCCCAGAATCCCCTGACCTTGCCAGGCTCCAGCAGCAAGTAATCTATTCTCACTTTTCATTATGCTGCTTTTCATCTTATGAATGTAAGAATGTGTTGTCCTTCCCTTTGGGTATCTGGATATCATACAGTGTAATGTCCTCCAGGGCTGTGTGTGTGTGTGTGTGTGTGTGTGTGTGTAGTATGTATGTGTGTCTGTGTCTGTCTGTATGTGTGTTGTGTGTGTATCTCTGTGTGTGTGTATCTGTGTGTGTCTGTGTGTGTGTGTGTGTCTTTTGTGAATGTGTGTGTGTGTGTGTGTGTGGTGTGTCTGTGTGTCTGTGGTGTCTTTCTGTGTGTGTCTGTGTCTGAGCATTGTGTGTATGTGTGTGTTTTGTGCGTGTAGTACTTGTGTGTGTGTGTCTGTGTGTGTCTGTGTGTGTATATGTGTGTGTATATATGGTGTGTCTATGTGTGTGTGTGTATGTGTGTGTCTGTGTGTAATGTGTGCATGTGTGTGTTTGTGTGTGTTTTTTTGGTGTGTCTGTGTGTGATGTGTGTATGTGTGAGTGTCTGTGAGGTGTGTATGTGTATGTGGTGTATGTGTGTGTGGATATGTGTGTGTCTGTGTGCATGTGTGTGTGTATTAGTTGTCTGTGTGGTGTGTGTGACTTTCCGTTTTTTCATGCACCGAGGAACATGGGGTTGATGCCATCTCTTAGCAATATTGTACAGAGCTACAATACACAAAATCGTCTCTCTCTCCAACATAAAGAAATCATTTATATTTGAAAGTTTGGTTTTCTGCATTCTTTCTACAATCAGAAACAAAATATAAGGGATTAAGAAAATGTATGTTTTCTGTACTCTTGAAACTTCTCTTTCCCACTCAAAGCTCCACAAATCATTTCAGAAACGTGTAGGTTAGAGAAAAGGTTCTCCAATGTAATGTGGAGCAGAGGTTCACCCTCCCAGGCTCTCAGTACCTTATTCCCTAAAAGACAATGAGCCTCTCCTTACTCTCCTCAGCCTTCTAGCCAATGACCACATGCCCGCACTTGCCATTGCCTGGATTCGCCTTCCTTCGGGTGACAACCTAAAACTCCTGGTTTGTAGCCTATGCCACTGCCTCCAACTCTCTGACTTGGCTGAGCCTGGTCCTTTGATAATTATCCTCAATAAAGTTGTCCCTTAGAATCAACTGGGATCTCTGATACCCGGACTATACCCACAACACTTGTAACTGGGTCCGTCATGTTGAATTTCTAAATTAGGTTTGCTCATTTTTCCCATGTGTATTAACTGGATCCAAGTCTTGGTTGGATTGGACTTGGATGAGTCTTGGATTCAAAGTTAAGGAACCACCTCAAGCTGAGGCAGGATCTTCACTCCATCTTTTAAGAATGGTAAGAGGAATCCTGACTAGAGAAACTGGCTGGTTCAAGGAATAAGTGTTGAGCTGATGTAGAGGGTACCTTGGAAGAAGTTTTTGGTAATTTTGGTTCCTTTAAAAACGCAAAATGGCAACTGGATTAGAGTTGCATTCCCACCCCAGGTGTGATAGATGTTTACAAATTGGATTTGGAATGCTTGATGCAGGTGGCTATAATTTGGTTAGGTGCAGTCATTCTGGCACCTGTAGCTTGTCTTTGGGATTGTGTGCCACGTGGGTTTATGGGAACTTTTGGCTTAGGGAATAAAAGGTCTGAAGCCCTGAGATGGAGGTGGGCGTTCGTTGGTGGTTTGTTAGTTGAGTTGCTGTCATTAGAAAGCGGTGACAATTTCTATCTTTCCTTTCTCTTTCCCTAAATCGAGGGTAAAAGATTGTAGCGTACTACTACATGCTGACTTTTCTTTTTCTTCTCTGATGGCTCTTCATCAAATGGCAGGCTGAATGATCTATGGTGCCTTACTAGCTTAACATCCTAGAAAAACAAATTCTTGCTTTTTTCCCTCATGTTCTAGAAAACTCCAAGGCCATGCACCTCCCATTAAATGCATTCTCATGGACAGAGACCTGAACAGCACTGGGGCTGCACACTAATCCTGCATCTCTATTGCAGAAATTTTGATGAAAAACTGATTAAGAAGTTGTTTATCAAAACATCCCAAAGAGTGCAGGACTTTATGTCACCTAGCTATGATGTGTTCTGGGTTATTCTTGAGAAATTAAGTGAAGAGGGGAAGTCCTGCTCCATCTATACCTCGACGAAGCAAAAGCTGATGGACATGAAAACCCACCCAAGTCACAGGTTCTCTCCTTATGCATATGGTCATTCTCTGCTCTTCTACAGCCGTGTAAGAAACCATTGTAAGAAATAGATGTCAAACAAGACACACATCATGTGCTCCAACTCACATTTACCACCTAGATGTTGGGCAGCCCCATGGGAGGCGTGGTGCTCTAGCATCTGGGGAGTATACTGAGGAAGAACTCTTCTGTGTGGTGGGCAAGTCAGTGCTGGTGTCAAGAGGAAGCTCAGAGGGGATGTGAGCTGAGACCAGATGTACAGACTGCAGCCATCTATCCTGCCTCAGGAGGGTGGAGTCATGAACAGCTGTCCCTGTCTGAAAGCCGAGTGGGTTTTAATGACAGGTATTTGAAAACATTAGAAATCAAAACTTTTCTTTCCCGACAAAGCTGGCTGTAAATATTTCTGAGCCACCACTACCTTGGGCCTCAGTTCTTCCTCTGTTGTCTCTCCCATAAGACTCGGGGTTCCCAAAGTATGAGAGATGGGTTCCAGTGCGAACATCTGCCTTAGTCTATTTTGACTGGTATAAAACGAAACCCCGGTCAGGTCACATAATAATCAGACACAGCAGACGGTACCTGTTTCCTAGTTCTGAAGGCTGTGAAGTCTAAGATGAAAGTATCAGAAGGTTTACTCTATACTATGGCCCACTTCCTGGTTTATAAATGATACTTTCAGGAAGTGTTCCCACCTGATGAAAGGGACAAGACAATTCCCTGCATCTCTTATAAAAGAGAATTTCCATATCCACCAGGTTTCTTCCCTTTTAACCTGATCTCCTGCCAGAAGATCCCCTTTGTGAATGTCACAACCACTTGGGGAGGGCGGTTCACACATTAATTTTAGTAAGATTTAAGCATTCAGATCACAGTATTATCCGATAAGGAGAAAGCAAAAGTATTAATATTTCAAGTATTGGATACACAAATGCAGCCTCGGGACATGTGTGAGACCTTGCTACTTGTCCAGAAATTACCAGGTATATGCTCAAGAGGAGCTGGGGCAAGCCTGCCTTCTGAGGGAAAGTGTCAAAGAATCTGAAGTCATCTTAAAGCACTGTTTGCCCTACTAAGGAGTGTATGGCAGGGACCCTTTGCAACTCCAGCATGCAATGTTCATTCTGTTCATGTGTGGTCTAACATGAGCCTTATCCGGGACCAGTGTTGACTTAGGCAAAATGCCTCTGAGCACACATCACTTGCTAAGACCAGCTGGTGCCAATTCCTCTGTCATCTGTGCAGCCTGTGGGGCATACAGAAGACATTATGTCTCAAGAAACAATCTGGTAAGTGTTTTGCCCACGTGACTCTAGCTAACTGCTTAGCCTTATCTAGTGGGCAAGGAAGGTTGCAACTGGTCCCTCAAGAGCATGGCATGCTGTGTGCACACCAGTCACACGGGAGATTCCATTAGGACCCGTACAGCCACACAGCAGAACTAATGTACTGTCTCGGCTTAGTGCAACGTCCTTACTCGGCTGAATGGCTTAACTAGTGCTGATGGTCTTAACTCAGGTCCTCTGGAGGCTCACTGAGAAATAGCTGTCAAGTCCTTCTCTACGTGTTCATTGAATATTTATTCTAGTCCTCTTCACAACGCATAAGCCATGATCTGTAAGCCACATGTTTCCTGTGTGCTCCTTCATACTCTCTGACATCAGTGACAGAGCCTGGCTTACAGGGCTATGCAGCACAGGCTCCACTCTGTGATACTGGTACAAATAAGTGTTGTCTAGTCCTGGACAAGACAGATAAAAGTCCCTCTGGGAAGTTCTGCTTTGCCCCAAGTTTTTCCAAATTGCCTAACTGTCCTTGCACCACACATGTTCAAAGTATCCAATAGAAATTAACCACAAAAAAATTAGGACATCACAAGAGACCATTAAACAGGGGAAGCCTGGGGTTCAGCTGCTGCTGTATCCCAAATCCTTGGACAGAGGAGTGCTGTCTCTCCTGCTCTGCTCTCCCTGCCTAACCCAAGGATCTGTAAGTAATGGAAGCCCCTTGAACTTTTAAAGTATGGATATGTCATTGAGACGTGGCTGCAACTGACTCCCTAAGGCAAGGATGCTCTGTAGGAGCCCACACATGCAGACACACTTCAAGGGCTTTTCTGTCTGGGCTTCTGGCAGCTGCTCAGGAAAGCAGTTACTGGTTGAGGAGAAACTTACAAAGCTGTTTTTCAAAACAGATGTCTTACTCGTCATCCAGGTAGGGACAATAATATCTTTAAAATGTCTTTCTATTTTAAGAATTACCTCTCTGGGCTCACTGACTTTATTGTTTGGCTTGGTTTTCGTTATTGAGTTGCACGTGTTGCCTATATATTTTGGAGATTGGTTTCATATCACATGTATGCTTTTCCAGTCTTTCCCACCATGCTCTAGTTTGTCTTTTAACTCCAGTGCTCTTTTCCTCCCCCACCTAGAAGCTGTACAGTCCAGTATAATCCCACCTGCTCCCCTTCGCTCTGTTCCTGGTGCCTTTGGTGTTATACAGGAAACCACTGTCCAGACCCAGCTCTGCATTTTTTTTTTTTTTAGTGTTTTTACGTTTTCCTGTCTTATGCCTGGGTCCTTAATTCATTTTATTTGAAATAAAGACCCAACTGTGTCTCATCATTGGTTCGTATGCTTTAATAGCTTACAGTCTCAGTTGTCACTCTTTTTTGCATAGAGGTGGAAAGAATGAGCATTCCTTTTTCTGACACCAGTGACTTTCCTGGAATCCCAAGCGCTTATTTCCCTCACAGTTTGATAAAGTCAATGTGGTCATCACAGCTGCTGTAACCAGAAACCTAACAAGCGCTGGCTCTCTACGTCATCAAGATCCAGGTCTGACCCTAGCGTCCACAACTTGAGAAGGCATCAGAATCCAACTTCTGAGGTTTAGAAGCATTGTTTACTTGAACTTAATGCAAGAAAGTACTATTTCTTTCCTTTTTTAACATTGAAAAGTAAATACTCTTTCAGGTGGTAAGTCCAAAATCTAAGTGATAACAGGACACAACAGCAGAGTCCTCCTCCTCATCAGCAGCTTTAACCACAGCCAGTCACCAGACACACATCAACCAACCCACTGTGCAAGCAGACCCTAAGTCTATCAAAAGGACCTTGAGGACAAATCCCTCTTCTTATCAGTGTAGACCGTCTCCACCCGCAGAGCCTGTCTCAGACCCTTCTCTTCACATACCCCACACACACTTGGTTCCTGTTCTTTTCCACCCCCTAGGAAACCCACAGCCATGAGGACACTCCCTCTGCTCACTGCCCTTCTCCTGCTGGCCCTCCAGACCCAGGCAGGACGTCTCCAACCAAGAGGTGAGGAGATTCCAGTCCAGGAGCAGCTGGGAGAGGCGAACCGGGATGTGGTCATATCATTCGAAGGGGATGAACGCACTGCTCTTCAAAACCCAGGTGAGAGATGCTAGCACGTTAGAGATGAGGAGTAGAGGGAAGAGATGGAGATACGTTCTGAACTTGGTCACCTAAGTGACCTTATTACTTCTTTGTTTTTCTCATTGAACAGCAAGGGCCAAATAAATTAATTTCTTTCAGCAAGTGTTTGTTTGTTTATTTATTTATTCTTTATTGCAAGATAGGTTCGTGAATATCCCGTGGCTTACTACCTAAAGAGACATAGTGACTAGTTTTATTCTCTAGTCCTAAGTATCTAGATCTGGTCATGGGGAAAATATTGTATTGCATCCACTAGGTCCTGGAAACTGGAGGTGTATGTTGAGATATTTATGTAATGGCAGGGTGCATACAACAAAAATGTGTGATAGCAGGAGTGCAAAAACACCAGACAAAATTAATACAAATGGAGATTGGTCTTCAGTTTTGTACAGGTTGCATGCTTACCACGTGTGTTCGTTTGCATTGATTGTGTTTGCTCATACTGCTGTCAGCATTGATGGATGTGGGGAACCCACTGGACTCAGCGTGTATCGTGACCAGGACCTCTTCCTCCTTGCTGACCTGACACTTACTGTCTTGTATTATCTCTATATCCCCAGATGTGCTGTCGGGCTTGAGCTGCTACTGCAGATTAGGTGGCTGTAATGGTCGAGAACGCCTCTATGGGTTTTGCCGTTACCGTGGAATCATCTTCCGACTCTGCTGCAGCTGAGCAGTGAAAACAAGAGGAAGAATGGGTTTATCATATGGGTTGGGAACTTGAAGAATACTGCTCTTGGTCCCATGCTGTGTCCTTGAGTTTCTTCCTCTTTTATATCTAAATAAAGTCCTTGCAGCAAGTTCTCTCTGTGTGTGTGTGTATGTGTGTGTGTGTGTGTGTGTGTGTGTGTGTGTGTGTGTTTGTTGTCTCTAAACAAGATGCTGGGAACCAAACACCAGAATGATATAAAGAAATTTCAGGATCCAGTTGGTGGGAATGTCAAGACTATACCATGGATTTCTGATGAATGATAGAAAGGACAGTGCTGCTGTCATCACTCCCGTCTCTCGTCTTGTGATCCGCCTCATGTGTAGTAGAACCACTCTCCAAGTCATTGGTGATGTGAGCGATAGAAAACCTCGCGAATATCTTCACTTCCCATAGTCACAGTCACTTAACTTCTCAAAGAAACCAAAATCCTCACTCTAAATGTTAGGATTTAACTGATAATATATCTGCCCATGAAGCCCTAGATTTGTATCAGCTCAACAGACACAACTTTAAGTAGCGTTAAGAAAGGTTAGCAGCAAAGAGATATTAAACAGGAAGCAAATCAGGAAGTCCCACCAAGGTATACTGGTTACCATAACTATCTGTCCACACCTGGTGGGCTGGACTCGATATATGTAGGCCTGGCTTTTGAAAGCACAGAGTCCATGTGCTCAGGTCTTTACCTACATCTTAAGATATCTAGGATTAGGTATCTTAAGATACTCATATCTACACTTCTCAGATTGTGCTAAGCTGTTGAGAATCTGATACTGCCTGTAAAATACAGCTTCACATGGGCAGCTGGCAGGGGTGGGGGGGTGATACATAGGGCAATGATCCATGCAACCCACCATCCTGATTGAGGCTGCAGAATCCCAGGGTTCTAATGCTTAAAACATCAGGCATTTAGGGGAGTGACAGCAGGAAAACCCAGTCTGTGTAAAGGACAACAGTAGCAGCAGCCTACATCTTCAAAGCCTGTGCTGGGACAGTATAACTTTCCTGTGTCCCATGCTGCCCACCATACAGACCATAGCATGGCATCCTTCCAGAGACTGCCTTCTTCTCTTCCAAGAGAAGCTAAAATGCCTGTGTCTGATAGACTGGTCCAGTGCCCTTGTAGGTTAGGATTTGACTCTTCCTACCTCCTCCATTTTGGTCTGTCTTTTGATCAACTGCATGCCCACTGACCTTGAACCCTTGTCCACCGTGTCCTTCTAGTGACAGCCTAGTTGTCCTCTGAAGGACCCTTGTGTGGGTTCTCTCTCCTGGCTGCAGTGAATGAGGCGGCCATTAACATAGTGGTACAAGTATTTTTCAAGGATGTTGGCATCATTTCCTTTTCCATTTTGGTTGTTTTGATTTTCTGAACTCATAATAAACACAATTTATGATTTGCCAAAGATTAAAAACATATCCTGTACCACATTGTAATAAACAGATATATCCACATATTTCCACATTTTGTGTTGATATAATTTTGTTGTAATGCAGAACATAAAAAGTACATAAATTATATAATCTATATCAAACACTTTAGAATACAGGTAAAATCCAACTATTTAACTAACTATACACACACACACACACACACACACATACATATGCACACATACATGTGCAAACACACACACACACATGATATCTACATAGTTTGCAAATCTTTATTTTGTTTTTGCTTGGTTTGTTCTTTTGAGATAAAATCTTCACCTCAACTTGCTATGTATTCAAAGCTAACCTTGAATTTCTGCTTCTCCTACCTCTACCTTCTGAGTGCTGTGGTTACAGACATCCATCACCTTGCATGATAATGGGCTTCAGGGAAAATGTGACTGATGCTCACTTACATAAAGAGAACGCCATGACACATGGAGGTACAGCAAGACGAATTGGGTGCCCGAGAACGCTCGCTTGCTCATCACAACATCTCATGTCACCTGTTCAGGCTCCCGGATCCTGGTGGGCAGCACAGGGAACTATGGGCCTACAGCCTCCAATCCTTAACAACCACCTACCATATTGAACAGGTGTATTTGAGCACGGATATGTGAGAATGCTCCCACATTTATTCTGTTTCCTTTTTTTTTTTAAAGTCATTTATTAAGGTAGTAGTTTAACTCCAGTAAAATCAAAGGAGATGCTCAAGCCTTCCAAATTCTGAAGTGATAACATGGATTTCCAATTGCTGTGGTGAACTAACACCCTCAATGATGCTCAGAAGATATGTTAATTCATAGATTCCAGCTTCTCCCAGCAAGTCACACTGTCTCCCTTTTTCTGCTCTCTGTCCTCACTCTTCCCTTTTCTTCTTCTTCTTCTCCCTCTTCTTCTTCCTCTTCTTCTTCTTCTTCTTCTTCTTCTTCTTCTTCTTCTTCTTCTTCTTCTTCTTCTTCTTCTTCTTCTTCTTCTCCTTCTGCTTCTCCTTCCACTTCTCCTTCTCCTTCTTCTTCTTTTTCTTGCTCTCCCTCTCCCACCCCCTCATTTTCACCCTTCCTTTTCCCTCTCCCTCCCTCCCTCCATCCCTCCGTTCCTTCCCCCTTCTCTGTCTCTGCCTCTGTCTCTCTGTCTCTCTCTTTCTGCCATACCTCTTTGGACCTAATGCAGTGATATTTAGGGTTCAGCAGACTGGAGCCTGATGCCAAACCCTACTGCACTGAGAGTCTTCTGCAAACTCTGGGGAAATAAGAGACTTTAAAACAGCTGTTTCACCTGCTGGCCACTGCCATGCCATCCATCTACTTCTCTATGGGAGGTGATCCAGGTTTCCTGAATTAGTCTGAACTCTGGCACAGCATCTCATGCAAAAAGCCATTTCAATATGGAAGCACACCAGAGCAACTGAGGAGAATAGACAGACACACCTGGGTCTCAATAAACCGCATTTCAGTGCATGCTCCAAGATGTCTGACTGGCTATTTAACTAGTTTAGTTGTGAGTGTAAGGACTGGGTGAAGAGGCAAAGGCAGATCAGAGGTAAGGGCCTTCTTCTGGGCTGCAGGATCCGGGTCGCTTATGAAGGGGGAGGATGCTTATCTTGTTTGTATTTGGTCACTTCAAGATGGATCACGGAAAAATGAGTCCTTTAAAATGGGGTTGGATTTTAATGTTTGTATATGTATCGGAGGAGGGAAAGGCATGAGATTTGGAATGAACAACACAAAGCTTCCTTATAATCCCTGAACCTGTTGGTGTTCCTCTGATCTTGTATTTCTGCTTATGCTGCATGTTGCTTCTATTTGGTGTTGGACTGCCGTGAACTTGTGAGCAATAAAAACAAAGGATAAGCTTCCTTGATTCTCGGCTGCTTAAATATTTATCCACAGTCGTATATAAAGCTCTCTCTTTTAGAATGCCCCAGGAACATTCATTAGTCCTCAAAAACATGCCATACAGTTCCATTAATGGATATCCATGTGATTTAAAGGAACACCTCCAGGAATGGCTGTAGAGGTTTCAAAATGATACTATGACTCTGCAGGAATGCTGGTGGTGACCTCTGAGAAACAGCCTGCATACCCAGTGCAGAAGAAGCTCTGTCCTGATTTTTTATGACTCAGCATCTAGTGTTTTTCTGGCTCAAAACATGTCTCATTCAATCACAACTGAGGTCAGGCCTTGGAGCACAGGCCTGTGACCCCATCTCTAGAGTGAAGCAGGCAGGAAGACAGCAATACCCATGGCCAGAGCAGGCTATGGAAGACCCTCTCTCACAACGAACGAGCACACACACCACAGTGGCTGAGATCACTCTACCGGCTTTCTGGAAAGGGTCAAAGCTTAAAATACTAATTTTGATGATGAACACTTGAGTGCTTCTTTCGTTCAGTATTTGGTTTCATCTGTAAGAACCCATGGTTGACTCTGGGTTGAATTTCTACATAGTGTGAGGTAGAATTCTACTGCATTTTATCACCTAGCTAGTTGCTCCAGCAACTTTTGTTAAAGCAACTCCCCAACCCCCACTTAAAGGACCTGGGTGTCATTGAAGATGAAGGTTATCAACATGTATGTGAAAACATCATAACATGACCTGTCACTTTGTATAGTTACTAAAAATAAAATAAGCAAATTTCCTTTAAACTTTTGGACTTCTTATCTCCATGCTACATTGTCCACGGTATACACCAGTGGTTTAGAGGGGGTTTTAACAGGCCCCTGTGTCTACACAAAGCTTATATTTTGCTAGTACGAGCTTCTCTCAACCCCATGCAACTTTTAGAATGCTTATGGATCTCCACGAGGAAAGTCCTAGGATAAGTTGGCTTCACTTGCTGAACCCTACAAAATGTTTTTTAAAAAGAATCAATGGCACCTCTTTTCAAAGAGTTCCCAAATATTGAAGAAAAGGGATACTTTTGTGTTTTTCCCTTTGCAAATATTAATGAGTAAATATTGACACAGATAATAAAGAGTTGACAGCAATACTCCTATCGTCATGCTCCTCAGCAAGCAGGCACTGAACACAAATCAACCTTCTGGAAGCCAGGAGAACACAGGAACATCAAGGCGGCTTCACGGGAAAAAGTTCCTCCCTTTTCTCATCAATGCTCTCTTTGTCTCACTGCACAGCCTGTCTCTGAGCTCTCTCCTAACTGACCCGTGAATACAGGATGAGTCCTCACCCCACACACACCTGGTTTCCGCTCATCCATCCTCCAGCTGACTCTCAGCCATGAAGACACCTGCCCTTATCACCGCCTTTCTGCTGGTCCTCCAGGCCCAGGCAGAGCCTTCCTAGGAGATGCCCAGAAAGCCCCAGACCAGAAGCAGTCAGCAGGAGAGGACCAGACCGTGTCTATCTCCTTTGCAGGTGTGGAAAGCCCTGTTTTTCAAGAATCAGGTGAAGACACCCACATGGTAGAGGACTGGAGATAGAAGAGAAGGCTGGGCATGGGCTGTGCGTGAGGTCTGGAAAGGTCCACTTTGCTTGCAAGCTTTGTTAATTAATTAACTCTCTCATGTAAAAAGTCAGAGACAAATGCATTTAAGAGATGTTCTTCCTCTGAAGACTTTGTTCTAAAGTCTGTCTCTGATTCACCAAGTTTAAGATATGGATAGAAATAAATATTTCTGGATCAAAAACTTAGCTAAAGAGAGCATATTTTACTTCATAGAGGATAATTTTAAATCTAGGACTCGGATGATAATATGTTCTATGTGTGTGTGGAGGGCCAGGCATACACAGGAGTGAAGGCTGCTGAGGTAAGTCTTACATCCCGAGTGACCAGCACTTGTTATATGTATTCATTTCTGTTGACAGAGATGTTAATGCAGCTTGATCTGAGGAAGTCACAGTACACATTCAACACAAAACACCTCAGTTTCCTTTCCCACACACGTCAGACCCAATCCTCAGTGCCTCATAATCTCCATGTCACTAGGTCTATGGAGGAACCAGGTGTGCTCCTGCAGAGACAGATGTTATGCTGTTGAAGTTGTAAGAGGCACCTGTATAAGGAGATCTAAAAGCCTTCTACTCTGCTGCCACTGAGCATCAAGAGCTGAGACCAAACAAGGACACCATTCTCCTCACGAGTTGGAGCCCAGTACCAATGCCCTTTGCTCTTGCTCTTGATTTTTCTTATTTGAAATAAATCCATTACACCCATTCTCTGTGTCAATCTTCTTGAATACTTACTACTAGACTCAATGAGAGGTCATTGGGAACCCATACTAGAATCTTTCATGGAACAAACCCTTTAAATAAAGCCCTGTCTCCCAATACTAGAAAAGCAAGGATTAACGCAGGTTTGAGAAGTACTTTTTTGTCTGTTGTGTGCTTTTCTTGTCCCCCAACTGTCTCCATTTACATTTTTATCATTCTCAAAGACAGTTCTATATCAGCCACACTTAAACAATCATGGCATCACACTTCTCAGAAAAGCCACCACCTTCTTCCCTAAATTGTTAGAGTTTTGAAAAGACCCAAGAAAACATCTGTCTTTTAAGACTTGAGATTGTATTGGCTCCATTTAAGATAGCATTAGCAATCATATTACTAATGATCCTGAAAAGAAAGAAAGAAAGAAAGAAAGAAAGAAAAAGAAAGAAAGAAAGGAATGAAAGGAAAGAAAGAAAGGAAGGAAAGGAAGAAGAAAGAAAGAAAAAAGAAAGAAAGAAGACAAGAAGGAAGGATGAAAGAATAAAAGAAGAAAGAAAGGCTATAATACATGTAGTCTGTTTATAAATATGCATATATCATTTTAATTAAATCTTCTCATCTGGGCTGACAATATTCCCGCTAAGAACCAAAGATCATCTAACAATAACTCGAACACCAGGCATGAGAAGACGTCTTCTGCGTTGATGATCAAAGGTGTCCCAGAACCTCCCAAGACAGCACAGGTTGTGGCTATTGCTCTTGGTGGCACCCCAGAGGTGGAAGGTCAGTCCCTGTTACTGAAGACATCATGTACTTCAGATGCAGGACTCAGAGGCTCCTGAGCTAGTACTGTACTGAAAGTCTCCTCCCTGAGGACTAGCTTTCATGTGCCTTCTGGTACCATGAAAGCATCCAAAGGAGGGAAGCAACTAACAGTCCTACCCAGCTCTGATGCCTATGGAGCACAACAACCAGCATGGCGTGATAACCCTCAGAGTGCAGTAATGGCACACATACCTTGGCAGCAACCAATAGCTTTCTAATTGGACTTGAGACCTGCTCAACAAGAGGGAAACAATCTCTGGTACTGGAAACCTAGCCAGTTACCCGTGGCTAGTGAAGTCCTGGATCTTAGAGGAGAACCTGCAACTACTGATTTACTAAGCCAGCATAATCCCTAACTACATTGTAAACAGTTGTCCTTCTACCCACAGATAAGTATAGTCCTTATCCCTCATTAAGGAAACTCTGCAATCGAGGGAGACCATTGCAGCAAACCACAACCAACAAACATGTAGAGCCCAATCGATATAGCTACAAAACAATGCCTGCACCTAGGGCTCAGGGAACATAGCAGAAGAGGTGAGCAGAAAGTTTGTAAGAGCCAGGCAGTTGGGAGGTTCGGTGTGAGATTGTGCCTTGGAAAAACGTTAGAAGTTACACTCCTGAAGTCTTTCCAGCATGACTGTGCAAACATGAGCTGAACAAGGAGAACAACAGGATACATGCTAATGTGGAACCGGGTGGGGGTGGGGAAGAAGGCCTTGGCCCTCCTCAAAGAACTACAGGCAACTAAAGAATGCAGAGTGGTGTAAAAAGTCTTCCCCAGGAGAGAACACCCCAATTGTTTATCCAATTGTGAATGATTATCACTGAAAACATACATACAATAACATTATACACACCAAGAGGAATGTATTTAAAAAATATATATATGCTTATGTGTATTTGACAACAATTAATGAAAATGGAGGCCATAAATCTGAAAGAGAGCAAGAGGGATGTACGAAACAGTTTGAAGGGAAGAAAAGGACCTGGAAAATGATGTCATTATATTGTAATCTCAAAAAAATAAAAATAAATAAATTTAAAAGATAATTTCTGACGCAATAGCTGTGTAATGATGCTGGTTGTGGCGATCAGCTCACAGTGCACATGCGTCAAATCATCCCATTGGATACATGGTGTGCCGTTTGTCATTTGTATCTCAAAAAAGCTGAGGACAGAATAAATTAGATAGTGTTATATGATACATGTATTAATATTTTCCATTTAAAGTGTAAAATAACCAACATAAGATGTACCTAAAATTGACTTAACGTTGAAAGTTAAGTCGCTGATTAAATGTGTAAACATTCAATTAGCAAAAAAATAAAAAACATTAAAGGAGAATGAAATGGGTTATTAATAATAGTATAATGAATAGGCCAAAAATCCTAAGACTCTGTATCCTACTATATATTTAGAAATATATAGTCTATACATATGAATATATATCCTACGTATAAATATATAAAAAATAGATTTATCAATATAAAATATCGATAAGCATAAAATTTTCTCTATATATGTTGAAATATTCCTACATATTTGTGAATTATTTATAAGCCACATACTGTAAAACTTACAGTCATATATGCACAATTTGGTGCCAACAGCCTTGTCTGAGAAAGAAGCACATTTAACATCTAAGAGCATGCTGATCCTTGGCTCACTAAAGACAGGAGGAAACGGAATACAACAGGATTTTCCAGCTCAAGGATGATGGATGCGCTGTTTCCCAAGATGTATGGACGTGTTATTCAGCTTCATCTCAGAAAAAAATGTTCCACATCTCAGAGCACTCTGACCCTTGGCACACTAAGTATGGAGAGAAATGATCTGTACAGTAGATAACTTGTTTCTTTCTCAGAAACAGGGGAATGTGCTATTTCTGGTGATGTGTAGCCTTGCTATGTTTCCATATAGGCTTCTATCTTACCTCCTGTCTTTGTCCTTCCTGGTGATCTACTCAGCAAAATCTATTCCTTGTAAAAGTGGTTTAGTGTTTGTCTGGGATCTTTGCGTGTAATTGTTCCTAATACAAGCTCAGCACAAGGGGTTCTGTGGGCCCTCAGTCCTTCTCACAGGGGTCCCTAGCCTCTGCTGAAAATCCACATTGCAGATTGGATTCTTGTTTCATGGACTGAGCTCCAATACCAACAGCTGTGGTAGCAGTCTGCTGTGGCAGCTCCCAAGGAAGAATGGAGACATTTTCATAGGTGCAAGCCCTGTCAGACCTCAAGAGAGGGAATCACTATCTTGGCAAGCGTCATCCTGGATGATGGAACCCCGAGCGTCTCATCTAAGCTCCTGAGGTGTTCTATTGAGAGCACAATCAGATTCTGAGCAATCAAACATCTTTTCCATAAAGACAATACCTGCAGACAGTACAAAATCCCAAGGCCTAGGCAGCCCTTCACCCAACAGTGCGCAAAACAGCCATTTTAAACATAACTAAAAATAAACTTCAGCAACAAACAGTAACAGTTCATCTCCCCAAACTCAAAATGTAGAAATACAATTTCTCAACTACACTTTGCAATATGCACTCTCCTGGGTTGTCTAAAGGCTGTTGAAACCCTGGTACCTCCTCTACAGTACAGCTTTGGGGAGACACCCCAGAAGTAAAAAAACACAAAGACATTCTCCAAGCCACCGAGAGCTGTTGTCCCTGGTGGGTGTAGAGAATGACAGCACAGAGACAGTGCACGCCAAGGAATGGAGAGAGAAGACTGGATCAGAGGAAACAACAGTAGCAACGGTGTCCTCTTACGTCACAGGCTGGCATGGTCGGGACCCATTTACCTCTGTTACCATTTCTCCTGCTGATCCCCCAACAACACCATCTGGGGTTTGGCTCATCTCCAGGTTTTTCTTCTTCTTCTGTTCTAAGAGTCACACGTGGCCCATTATTCTGAAGGGCCAGTCTGACATATTGGCGGGCTACAGTGCAAATCTTCTGTCGGATCTCTATTTGCCTCCAAGAGGCCCACAGAGCCATAGATATTGCCTCTGTGTGCCATTCGAATATCTATCAGAGAGTGAGGAGGAAGCCTTGGTGAAGTGTATGGCATTGGCACCAGACTGCTCATAACTCCTGTGCACAGAGGACTTGCTGTTGAGGACTTAGCATCATACGTGGGAAAAAGAGTAGGCCAAAACAGTCCAAGGCTACTTTTACTGGGGAGGTAATTCGTGGACTGACCAGGAAGCCCTACAGTTACAGAGAGACGGACAGTTGGCATAGGAACAGACAGTGGTTCAAGACAACAATTCTTCAGTTTTCCAGTCTGGACCACCCAGACATGAACTGACCACCAGAACAATGCCAAGCTTCCCCAGAAAGAGATAACACTCTGACCCAGTGTCTACTCCAGTCTGACTCTGCAGAGGGTCTCTTCTTCTGAGTGAGAGTATCTTAGCCTGGCAAAGACAGTACAATTGTCCAGAGCTGTCCCTGTGACCACTTGGGCTTCAGAACCACAGTAGTGTAGCAAGGGAGAGGAGAGAGAGTTAGTATACCTCTCTCATAGGTAGACGAGCTCTTTCACATTGTGTAGATGATTGCGTTTCCAGGAGGATGGCAGGCAGCTTACCCTGGGTTCCTGCAGCTGACACAGACGTGATGGTATCATCTCAGGATCCTAAACTGAGGCATACAGTCACTGTGGCACCCAAAGCGCTGGGTTCCTAAATCACTACATCCTCATTGTTTTTCCCTCAGTGTGTTTCCACCAGTGGGTCTGTAAGCCACTTAGTGCCCGCTACTACCAGTTCACCCACTAAAGCAACTACATAGCAAATGTCTCCAAATCAAGAATTAATAATAAGCCAGGCAGTGGTGACACAGACCTTTAATCCCACCACTTGGGAGGCAGAGGCTGGTGGACCTCTGTGATTTTGAGGCCAGTCTAGTCTACAGAGTGAGTTCCAGGACAGCCAGAGCTCCAACAGAGAAACCCTGTCTCAAAAACCAAACAACAACAACAACAAAAAGAATTAATAATAAAAAAGTACTGACATGGAAAAATTAACATCTACTGGTCGATCGAGGCTCTGGGAAACCCTCCAAACCACAGAGTTCTCACAGCAAACCAGAAGAGCCTGTGTAGTTGTTCTGTTCCTAACTATGATGGCACCTCCAATGAAACTACCAAATGTGTGAATTTAATACCTGGCTACCTTCCCTACCTCAGGTAAGAAGCAGCTGTTCAGTGCAACTCCTCAGTCCCGTCTTCATCCGAGGGGGAAAGAGATGGAGAAGATCCCAGTTCCTGTCTTCTGTTGCCTTTAGTCGGAGCTGTGGACATCTATCCTGCCTTCTCTTGTGACTTGACCCCATTCTCCCAGCCACATGCTGAGGCTGTCTCCTGCATCCTCCTTTGAGATTCTGCACAGTAAACAACTCAAATTCCTTTCCACATTTAAAACATCATGGAAAAAATTACTAGAAATCTTAATGCTGCATTCAGTCTCATTTTCCAACGTCATGAACTCTTTAAAGGATTGGACTCAGAAGGCATGTGTTACAGCTCATGACAGACATATGTCCTCAGGAAAATATACTTTACCAATGGCAGCTCTGTAAAGACATGAATTACTGCTATACATATATACATACATATATATATACATACATATATATATACATATGTGTGTATGTGTGTGTACATATATATTTTGAACTACTTTGTCAGTGGATAAATGCATTGGTAAGAGCATTGTGAAGCTCTGTACACGTGTTATTCCAAACCTTCCACACTCTGGATATGTTATTCACACCACAGGGCTAATATCCGGGGCGGGGGACATCCAGTTGTCTGCCTTGTTCTCTGAATTCTGTAGTGACAAGAGTCTGTGCTTGTGCACAGCTTCATTTGTGCTCAGTAGACCTGTTAACTCATACATCCTTTAGTTCACAGCTACTTGGGACTACCACAATATTTTGGGCTCTGAGAACCATTAACTGATGCTCAACCCTACTCTCCAGAGAATGTGCCACCATCTGGCCAGAAAGCGCCATTGCAGTGTGGATACCAGGTCAGTGCTTAAACTCTGGGAGCTTCTGAGAAAGGCAGACAGCTAGTGCTTGGGCTCAACAGACTGAACAGTGGCTGAGTTCCTGGCTGCTGCCCAGTCTTAGCTTTGGAGTTAGGTGTGAGGTGAGCGGAAGAGACGAGAGTAAGGCCCTAATTGTTGGAACACGGTCCAGGCGTGGAGTCATGTGAGCACTCTGAGTGCCTGTGAGAAAACTCCGAGACAGGTGTAAGTCTCACGACTTGGGTTTCACGTTCCCCTAGGTGTTTCAGATAGGAGTGAGCTTACTTCAGATTACTCATTAATGTTTGCTGTTCTTACTCAATTAAATGTTTGCATGCTTCTATGGAAAAACATGCTTTTCCCACGTGCAGCTTGACCTTGTGCTTGTACACAGCTTGAACTCGTGAGAACTTTACTCATGTGGTCTTTCTTAACCCTCGAAGCATAAATTCTCTGGGCTCTGAATAAAGTTGGCTGCCGCATGACACTTTCTAGTCTGCCCAATATGTCGGCTCCGTTTCCCCTGGGCCCCACCTCCAGAGTGGTGACTTTGTAAATGTCATCTATGGTCCATAATTCTCACAGGGCTGCAAGGAGCTGGTGGCTTCCATCCAGTGACCCATGGTTATTCTTTGTGCTGAGAGCAGGGTGTGAGAGTAGCCTGCCTTCAGAAGAGGGTTCTCATTGCCACACACATGAGTTGTGGGAGGTAAGGCAGGTGTTGGGAGGGCCGGAAACCAGAGAACTCACCCTGCCCCACCTTTGATGGTCAGAGAGCTAGGATCCATTGTTGATACAAAATTGTAACTCTTTTCTCACAGATAAAAAAAAAAAAAAAAAACCGTTTTCTTCTGGAGCCTAGTATGAGTGTCTCTAAACTGGAAATGGAAATGGCAAAGCCTGTTCCATCTTAAACTGTAAATCCATTTGAAAACATGGACAACGTTAGGTTCCCAGAAAAATGAGAAAGTCCCCCAGCTTCAGAGTCCACCAGTAAAGTCGAAACAAAGTGATCGATTGCTGGGTGGCTGGGTAGGGTACTTCTTTGGGAACTGAGATGTGTCCTCTCTGGTTTGTGGTCACCCTGGGCCTGGTTACCAGTCACTGAGTACTTGAACTGAGATGTTTTATTTCTGAGCTGTGATCGATTTGACCCTGATTACTGGTCTGTTTTGCCTGGAACTAAGTTGTTCCATTTCCGGGTTTCTGGCCACTCTGACCATCTTAGGAAAAACTTGTTATGGGGGTATGATGTATACTCCATTTCAGGGTTGTGAACACCTTGACCCTAATCACTAATGTTGGTTGGCTAAAAATCATAAACTGACTTGTATTTATGTTGACACAAGCTTAAATAGTTCGTAGAAACTTGAGTTGTCATCATAGCGCTGAGCTTTCATTTCCTCTTTTTCCCTTTTTCTTTCTTACTTTTTGTCATGTCTAATTGGATCATGAGGACCCCCTTACAGGAACACAGACCCCCAGTTTCTAGATCCTCCCCCAAAAAAGTGTTCCAATGGCATAGCAAATTTTATGACATTTTTATAATAAAGAACGGTAGTGATGAGTCAACACACTTTTCAAATACGTCGGTATGTACAGCAGGAGCGTTAAAGTTAGGGCAAAAGTAAGAGGTGGGGAGACCTCTGTTATAGCCTCGGATGTTATGTGATACTTTTAGATTTTGGAGCTTGTGCAGCTAAGGATCTGTTAATACCGCCCAAGAAGATTTATGTAATCCTCGCAAGGATGCTAGTT